>PVIU01001645.1:0-102500 GCA_004026605.1 Ondatra zibethicus
TACGCCACCCTTGACTCTATGTCACCCTTGACTCTACGTCACCCCTTGACTCAACGCCACCCCTTGACTCTACGTCACCCCTTGACTCTACGTCACCTCTTGACTCTATGCCATCCCTTGGCTCTACGCCACCCCTTGACTCTACGTCACCCCTTGCCGCCAGGTGTACGCCCATAATGGAGAAGAGGGGAGCGCTCATTGTGCTGGCTAGTTTATGCCAACTTAACACAAGCTAGAGTCATCAGAGAGGAGGGAGCTTCAACTGAGAAAATGCCTGCATAAGATCTAGCTGTAGGCAAGTCTGTAGGGCATTTTCTTTTTTTTAAAAAAAAAATTAATTTATTTGTCTTTACATCCAATCCCAGTTCCATCTCCCTCCTCTCTGCCCACTTCCCCATTCCCCCACCCCACCGCCCATCAACTCTGCAGAGAGGGTAAGGCCTCCCCTGGGAAGTCAACTAAGTCTGCCCCATCACCTTATTGAGGCAGGACCAAGCCCCCTCCCCCCATGCCTAGGCTGAGCAAGGTATCTTTTCTTAGAGAATGGGCTCCACAAAGTCAGGTCATTCATTAGAGTTAGATCCTGGTCCCACTGCCAGTGGCCCCATCTACTGCCCAAGCCACACCATTGTCACTTGTATCCAGGGGACCTAGTTCGGTACTATGCAGGGCATCTCCTTAATTAGTGATTGATGGGGCAGGCCCAGCCCACTGTAGGTTGGTGCAATCCCTGGACAGGAGTCCTGGGTTCTATAAAAAAGCAGGTTGAGCAAGCCATGGGAGTAAGCCAGTAAGCAGCACTCCTTCATGGCCTCTGCATCAGCTCCTGCCTCCAGATTCTTGCCCTGTTTGAGTTCCTGTCCTGACTTCCTTCAGTGCTGAACAGTGATGTGGAAGTATTAGCTAAATAAGCCCTTTCCTCCCCAAGTTGTTTTGGTCATGGTGTTTCATCACAGCAGTAGTAACCCTAACTAAGATACTCGTATTGGCCTTGACTCGGTGTTAATGAAAGTAAGGCAAATGGGCCCCCGTGCTGGTCTCCATTCTAGTAGGGGCAGGGATGGCTAGTGCAACTGTCATAGGCACCTCCGCCTTGGTTGTTGAGGACCAAAACTTTAGGGACATCAGTTCCCGGACAGACTGAGACCTAGGCCATTTGGAGAATTATACATCCAGTCTGGAAAGCCATGTTGTGCCCTCACAAAAGTAGTCCTGAAGAACCGAAGGAGGCTGGACCGCCCGCTTTATGAAACAGAGAGGACTTTGCATGACCTTAGGAGAAACTGCCCTGTTTCTATGCCAATTAATCATGGGTAATTAGGGAAAATCTTGCCAAGGTCAGAGAAAACCTCAAAGAAAAAGGAAGGATACATAGATCAGATAATTGGCGCCAGTCTCTGTTTATCTGGTCCCAGTGGCTGACCACATTACTGTCAGCATTAGCTGGACCGTCTATTCTGATCAGGCTAATGGCAGGACCCTGCATCCTCAACCATATGGACAACTACATCAAATGGATAATAAACTCAGTTAAGCACTGGTCCTTAGGACTAACTATGTAACCCTAGAAGGGGATGAGTCAACAATTTGACTCATGCCATAGAATGAGTGGGACATGTGACAGGCAAGTGACAGTACAGAGGTCCCTCCATCTTGTGTTCTTGCTGAGACCATTTTGACTTGACTAGAATGTGACCTCCTTGGTGGAAAATCCTGTGGAAAATCACCCAACTCTATTCTAGGAACTCAAGGTTGACCCAGTTAACTTACCTACTATTAAACTGCTTGTGCAAATGTCCCCCTGTAGCTGCGGAGCAAGAAAGCAGGATCATTGAGGGTAGGGGTAGAGAGTGGAACAGCAGGGAACATGTTCTGTGATGGGGACAATGGGGAAAACGTGGTGACTCTCCAACACCTCTTCATTCTTCTTAATGGCATAGGTAACTTTGATGTGTCTCGCAGTATACCCTTTCGTCCACTCTGATTTACTCACAAATGCTCATTGTAATGAGTTGTTGGTCTGGTTCAAGGCCTCTGTCTTCTGGTACACCATCAACACTGGACCCTCACCAAAACTCCTCTAGGATATCCCGCCATTGCTCTGACTCATGGAAATCCCTTGGCCACGGTTCCACAAGACCAGTCTTTCATGCACTCTGGCAGGTCATGGATGTGGTTCGGGTTGGACAACTCAAAGCCCTGATGTGGGTCTGAGTGGTAGCTAATCTGGTCAGTCTGGGCCACTGGAGCTGCCCCCCTCAAGTAATGGGCAGAGTCAACTCTTCTACGTCCATGTCATCGGGGCTGGCTCTCCCATGCTCATGGTGAAGGGTGGGACCATCTCTCTTGAATGTGGGTCCAGCTCTCCTGTGATGGCCAGTTCTTCTGTTGTAGTAGTCAGTAAAGAGCAGGGTCATCTCTCCCAGGGCCAGCAAAGGGTGATGCTAGTTCAGCACAGTCCTCAGATCTCAACACGCATGGTTATATATCTAGTCCCCTGTGGTATCCTGAGCCACAGAGATCAGCACAGACCCCAACTGCAGGAGTACCATGGACTCAGATGTCACCATGGCCCTGGTGATAATTCAGGCCACCCAGATCACTATGGCCCCAGCAGCAGCATGGCCCTAGGACACAAACATGGTCTAAGGTGGCTGACCAAACCCCATGTATCCACACAACTCTCAGTGGTAACAGGAGCCATTGACGTCAAATCAGAGTCTAGCTGCCGTAGAACCATGGACCCAGACATAGCCCTCAGTCAGAGCTTGGGCCCAGAGGTCACCATGGCAATGGGTGGCAGTGCAGATCACTCATATTGGCATGGCCCTCAGACACCAACATGGTCCCAGATAGTGACCCAGACCCCAGACAACTACATGGATTTCAATGGTAACAGGAGTCATGGACATCAGCACAGACCCCAGATGAGGTAGGGCCACAGACCCAGACATGGCGTTTGACAGCCACTCAGGCCCAGATGTCACCATGGCATTGGGTGGCAGTACATGCCACTGAGATCTGCATGGCCCCAGTGGCAGCATGACCCTCAGACACCAACATGTCCTCAGGTGGTGGCTGAGACCCTGGGCATCCTCATGTCCCTTGATGGTATCAGGTAGCAGCACAAGCTACTTGGATCAGCGTGGCCCTGGTGGCAGCATGGCTCTCAGACATCAGCGTGGACTCAGCTGGGTATCCAGGACCCAGGCATCTGCTTGGTCTTCAGTGATAACTGAAGCCATGGGCATCGACACAGATCCTGGCTGCTGTCCTTGGACAGCATGAACCTAGATGTGGTCCTTGGCAGAGCTCAGGCCTGGGAGTCATCATGGCCCCAGGTGGTAGTGCAGGTCATTCAGCTCAGCATGGCCCCAGTGGCAACACTGCCCTCGGACACCAGCATGGCCCCAGGTGGTGGCCCAGATCCAGACTCCGGACATCCTTGTGATCTTTGATAGGAACATGGGTCACAAATGTCAACATAGACCCCAAATGGGGTAGGATCATGGACCCAGACAAGGCCCTTAGCAACAGCCTGGGCCCAGACATCACCCTTGTCCTGAGTGGCAAGCAGGCTATCCACATCAGCCTGTTTCTCACGGCCTTTGCTTCTTTGGTTCCACCTCTTTCCACAGCACATGAACCATTCTGCTTTTCTTTCTCTCCCATATATTTGCTCATCATCATGGCCTCTACTCATCTAGGACCTTTGGATGTCACTCCTAGGGCCGTGAGGATCCAGGTGGGCCTGTGGACCAGGAAGTGTAGTCTTCTAACAGAAAACCATTAGATTGACTTTAACAACCTAGTCATATTAATGAACAGATCATGTATGCACATATGCTCATGTGTACACACACACAGTCTGCAAAAAACTGCAGACTTAAATGAGGTGTTGGTTCCTGCCAAAGGTGCCACTGCTGCACCCCAGGGTTATCGTGCCATGCTGATCATTATGGTTCATAGGTATCAGTGCTGGGTAGGATTGTTGGTTGCCTCCCTCTTTTGGAAGCTTGCAAGGAGCCTCCTGGTAACATGAGAGATAGTCCTGGGTGTGTGTGGGTAGAGGGACTTTCAGGTCAATTCCAGCTCGGGGTCCCCTGGGCCCTGCATCTCAAGTGCTTGGTGTCTTCAGCAATAGGGACTTAACTCCCACCTCTGGGGGACAACCGCAGGCAACAGCAAGTCTGTAATGTTTAGGGGAGTCTCTCGAACAACCCTGACAAATAGCTCATAAGAGAGATTTTTATGGTTGTTGTTATGCATGACTTTTTTCAGACATCCAAACTGTTATTTTTATCCTCCGCCCCTCTTCTGTATTGATCTTCATAGCCCCTTCCTAATTAGAGTCACCACGTTTTCCCCATTGTCCCCATCACAGAACATGTTCCCTGCTGTTCCACTCACTACCCCCACCCCCAATGGTTCCTTTTTGCTTCCCTGGTTTCTTCATTTACTTCAGGATATGCACTCGCCTCTGAAGATGTCGAGTTCTCCAATGGGACAGAACATGTGATGTTTGTCTTTCTTGGTCTTGGTTACCCTACTTAATATGATCTCTACTAGTTTTATCCATTAACCAAAAGTTCATAATTTCATTTTGATTTACAGTATAACATTATTCCATATACACATGTATTCTATATCGTATATATACTAGTGTATACGTACCACATTTTCATTCCTGTTTGCCATTTGGAGGACATTTAGGTTGTATTCATTTCCTAGCTATTGTGATCAGAGCGGCAATAAACATGGCTGAGCAAGTGTCTGTGGAGCAGGATGTCAAATCCTTAGAGTATATGGCAGGAGTGGTGTAGCTGGGTGATAAGGTAGATTTGCTCTTATTTAAAGAGATAAATTCTCTGTGTCTTATCAGATCATAGTGGAGTCAAGCTGAAAATTAAAAACCAGTGAAGCTGCAGAAGCTGTACAAACACTTAGAGGCAAACAATATATTCAAATGGCCAGTTGGTTAATGAAGAGATCAAGAAGAAAATTAAAAAGTTCTGGAGCCAAATGAAAACAAAACACAATACACCAGAATACTTGGTATGCAGTAAAGATAATTTTAAGTTCTAAGATCTTAGCTTAGAAATGAGTGCTTATGCTCAGCTATGTTCATAGCAGCTTTGTGTGTCATAGCCAGAGCCTGGAAACAACCTAAATGCCTCTCGACCAAAGAATGGATAAGGAAAATGTGGTACATTTACACAATGGAGTACTACACAGCCGAAAAAAATAACAACAGCTTGGATTTTGCAGGAAAATGGATGGAACTAGAAAACATTATTTTGAGTGAGGTAACCCAGACACAAAAAGACAATTATCACATGTATTCACTCATAGGTGGTTTTTAAACATAAAGCAAAGAAAACCAGCCTACAAACCACAATCCCAGAGAACTTAGACAACAATGAGGACTCTAAGAAAGACTTACATAGATCTAATCTACATGGGAAGTGTAGAAAAAGACAAGATCTCCTGAGTAAATTGGGAGCATGGGGACCTTGGGGGAGGTTGAAGGGAGGAGGGGAGACGCAGGGAGGGGAGCAGAGAAAAATATAGAGCTCAATAAAAATCAATTTAAAAAAAGAAGAAGAAAAAAGAAAAAATGAGTGCTTATAAAAAAATTAGATAAATCTCAAATAGCTGAAGATGGACACTTGCCCATGCTTGTCTCCTGTAGCACTGCCATCAGAGCTAAGAAACAGGGCCATGCTTGTCTCCTGTAGCACTGCTATCAGAGCTAAGAAACAGGGCCATGCTTGTCTCCTGTAGCAGTGCCATCAGAGCTAAGAAGCAGGGCCATGCTTGTCTCCTGTAGCAGTGCCATCAGAGCTAAGAAACAGGGCCAGCCTAGGCACTAATCACCAAATGGACAGGTTAAGTCAGTCTGCCATTTCTTTACTGACTGTGTGTGAGTCCCTCCATGTCCAATTAGTGTTTCTTTTATAAGCCTAGGTATCCACATACATATGCACTTTGCACGCACGCGCGCGCGCACACACACACACACACACACACACACCCTGATTGCCACAGACTGGCTCACGGGAGCCCCTCAGACCGGGGGAGAATCAGGGTCTTGGTACCAGGAAGGCACAAGTTCGGCGAATGACAGACAGACACAACACACAAGAGAGTGGTTGGAATCTGCGGCGATTTTGCTGAATTCATGTTTTCATTATGTAGTATTAAAACAAAGAACAAACCAGAAGGTCATGTATCATTACTTGGCACAGTATGAAAGCTTCTTTTAGTCACATCAGCGATGAGCACGTTCTTGATAGGGGAACTCTTATCCTTGGGAACATAAACCTCAAACAAGTGGTTTCATTTTATCCAGGAATAGAAAGTTTCTGTCTCACATTTGCTATCATGGCCTTTCTTTATTCTCGCCCTTTCTTTATCTTCTTTAGTGACCTAATATGCCTAATCAGTTCTCTGCACCTGCTGCAATATACTTTTTTGTACTTTCTCATATAGCAAACACCATGGGGGTTAGGATCTAGCAAGCCTATCCATAAATGGTAGAGCTAAATAATTCTGCTTTTGTTCCTCAAATATCATATACTTATGACTATCATCCTCATAACTTTCTTTGTATGGAATGGGGTCCATCTGGTGACTCAGTTATACTCCTGGGTGGTTCCCACCATATATCCCTGATCCTAACTTTATTAACCCATGAACCTTACATGTTGGAATACTCAATCTTGCAAGGGATTTTATCCTAGTTTCTTTATTCCCAGAATGGGGGTTTCCTAACAACATCTGGATCTTAACCTATGTTTCCCCCAAATCATCAGTCCTATTTAGGAAAAGTTCCCGCTGCTGTAACTCATCCATAATACCTCCCCACTGATGTCTTTTTGCTTACAACCAGAATTTGCACAAGGGCTTGAAACACTGGAGGCATCTCGAGCACTGTATTAGTATCATTATCAGAATTATCAATCCCAGGAACATCAAGGGGTTCTCTGGTAAAATTATACGTTTTGGCCAAGTATAGCAAAGAACATTATCAGGAAACAGGAGAGAATAGCAGAGGCAGCTAACCATCTATGACAGCGGTGAGTACATAATCTTTCATTCAAGTTCATGACCTGAGCTGATTGCTAAGTAACTGCCGGAGGCCTATCGGCGAATGGCACAAACCCCCCAGCCTGTGTCCTCCGGACCAGAGGCATTGTTGTCACACAGGTGACACCGCTGTGGGTGTGGCACCTGATGAGGTTGTAGGGGTGTGTGATGGGGTGAAGGAATATGTGTACTATATTTGTGGCAATATAAATTAGTAAGGGCAATATGGAAATCAATTTGACAATTTATCCAAAAATGTGACATTTGAGGTTAGGGTTTGCTCTAATTGGTTTAATGTGTTCTTAGCATATATGAAACTCTGGAGCCACAAAAACTAGGTATGGGGGCATACCTGTAATTCCAGCACATTCAAAAGCAGGAGGATCAGGAGCTCAGGGTCATCCTCAGACACGTAGTGAGTTTGAGGCCAGCCTGGACTACACGAGACCCTGGATTTATAAATAAAATAAAGCACACATGAAAAAGAACTAAACATAGACTATATTAGAGATTTCCGAGCTACAGAATCAGCCTAGATGTCCACGAATAGATGAACTGCTAACATAAAATTATAAAATATGATCATATAACATATACACCATATACAACTATAATTTTTCCGCATAATGTTTTTATTGATTCTTTGGGAATTTTACATTATACACCTCGTCATATTCAGTTCCCAGTCCTTCCATGTCTGCCCTCCTAACCTCCCCCAACAGAGCAACAACAACAACAAGAAGAAGAAAGTCCATTTTGTGTTATCTATATTCTTGTTGAAGCGTGGTCAAATTCTCAGTGGTCTGCCCCTTAAACAGAGTCAAGTCCTTCCCTTTCTGCACCACCCCCAACTCTCCAGCCCCCCACTCCCCACCTCTGTCAGAAGCCATCCTGTGGAGAGCTACACTTCCGCATCCTTATTACACTTTTAAGAGTTCTTCTCGATGGCCTTCTGTTTAGGCTGCTACCTTTTGAGGGGGAGCAGTTAGGGGATAGGGATTGTCGTAGAAGCCTTTTATGACCTTCTTTCTCAACTGTGTGTCTGCAGTCATCTATATCACCGCCAAAGTAGCTTATTTGCTCCTTATAGTCTGAGGGCAAACTGACCGTTTAAAGTTTCTCTAGAGTAGAATATAGAAATCTACACTAAAACTGCAAAAAGCTGCCTGCCAGTACAAAAGGAACTGACTTAAACATACTTAGCTTGCTTAAAAGGTTGTTAATCGACAATAAAGGAATCATTGCTTTGGGGTGAAGATGTTATGGTGGAAAATTAATACAAAGAAAGATGTTTAACTATTTGTGGGCTTCTAAGAAAAACATGTAACATGATCTTAATATGATTTCTTATGTACAGATTTTAATCTGGTTTTGGAAAATACGTAATTTGTAATGAGGTCATCACTTTGCCTCTCAGATAAAGTTCCCATGCATGTCTGTTATTCTGTCCAGTAGTTCACCTACTCTACATCTCCTCTCCAGTCTCTCTGACCTGCTGGGGGCTGGGCCCCTTAACAGAAAAGTAGAAATAGACTCACTAAAGGACACTCAAACTGAGGGAAAACTGGAAAAGAAGTCAAACAAAAGCCTCAGAGGTAAGCTTAATTAACAGATTGCAAAACATGGAAGACAAGGTAGAAGAAAAGGATACTCAGTGGAAGAAAATGTTAAGCCTAAAAACTCAGGCATAAAGCATTCAGGAAATATGGAATACTATGAAAAGGCCACATCTGCAAATAATAGGAATAGAGGAAGGAAAAGGAACCCTGATCAAAGGCACAGAAAATATTTTCAACAAAATCATAGAAGAAAATTTCCTCACCCTAAAAAGGAGATGCCTATAAAGATACAAGAAGCATACAGAACACCAACTAGACTGGACTAGGAAAGAAATTCCTCATGACGTATAACGAAACACTAAGCATACAGAATAACGAATATTAAAATCTGCTAGGAAAAAAGGACCAAGTGGCATATAAAGGCAGACCTATTAGAATTATACCTAACTTCTCAATGGGAACTCTAAAAGCCAGGAAGAAGGGTCTAGATGGATTTCTACAAAGGGTAAATAAAATACCTCAGATTCCACCCTAGACTACTACGCCCAGCAAAACATTCATTAAAAGACAGAGAAAGATATTCCAAGATAAAACCTAATCCAATCGGAATTGTCTACAAATATGGTCCCACAGAAGGTGTCAGAAGGAAAACTTCAATTTGCAGAGGCTAATGATACCTACCCAAGAAAACTCAAGGGATAAGTAATACCAGACTAGCAAATCAAAAACCCACACCATAGCAGCAAAATACCAGGAATTAACAAACACTGCTCATTGCCAACTCTTAACTCCCCAATTAAAAGGCTCAAACTAATATAATGCATGGAAAAACAGGATTCATTCCTCTGCTGTATCCAAGAAATACACATTAATATCTAGGTTAGATGTCACCTCAGGGTAAAAGGATGGAAAAAGATAATTCCAATCAAATGGACCAAAAAAACAAACTGGTATAGTCATTTCCACATCTGACCAAATAGATTTCAAACCAAAACTAATCAGAAGAGATAGGGAAGGACATGAAATATTCATCAAAGGAAAACTCCACTAAGAGAGGACATTGTCATTGTAAACATTTACACAACAAACTTAGGGGCACCCAAGTTCATAAAAGGAACACACTACTGCTAAAAATCACATATTAACCTTCATACAGTGGTGGCGGATGACTTCACTATCCCACTTTCATCAATAGATAGGTCGTCCAGACAAATATTGAACAGAAATGCTGGAGTTAAATGACATCATAAATCAAATCTACCTACAGCTATTACAGAGCCTCTCACAAAAATCACAAAAGAACGCCTTTTCTCAGAAACTTGTGGAACTTTCTCCGTAACTGAACACATACTTGGATAGAAAGCAAGTCTCACCAGATACGAGAAAATCGAGATAACACCCTACATCCCAGCAGATTACCACAGATTAACGCTGGGTGTCAACAACAGACACAACAAAGTTTGCAAACTCATGGAAAATGAACAACTCACTACTGAATGAAAAATGGATCAAGATATAAATTAAGAAAGAAGTCAAAAACATTTTAGAATTGAATGAAAATGAAAACACAAAATAGCCAAACCTATGGGACACCACGAAGGCAGTTATAGAGACAAATTCATAGCACGAAGTGCCTACATAAAATAATTGGGGAAATTTCATATTAGTAACTTATCAGCACACCTGAAAGCCCTAGAACAAAAAGAACAAGATGGCACCCAAGGAAACTCAAGGGCTAAATAATACCAGACCAACAAATGAGAAACCCACACCATAATAACAAATCAGTAGATGATAAGAAAGAATCCCACTCATGGCTGAAATCAATTAAAATAGAAATAAAACAATATAAAGAATCAATGAAACAAAGAGCTGGTTCTTTGAGAAAATAAATAAGATTGACAAACCCTTATCTAAACCGACTTAAAGAATATCCAAATTAACAAAATTAGAAGTGTAGAGGGGACATAACAACAGACAACGAGGAAATCCAAAGAATCATAAAGGACACACTTTAAAAATCTGTACCCCACCAAATTGGAAAATCTAATAAAATGGATAAATTTCTTGATACAATGAAAATTGAAAAACCTAAATGAAATGGATAAATTTCTAAATAAAATGGATAAATTTCTTGATACCAAAGTTAAATCAATATTAGGTAAACAATTTAAACAGATTTATAACCCTTAGTCAAATAGAAGTGACTCAAAGTCTCCCAACCAACAAAAGTCCAAGGCTAGATGGATTCATGGCAGAATTCTGCCAGACCTTCAGAGAAGAGTTAATGTCAGCACTCCCCCGATTATCCCATAGAATAAGAAAGAAGGAACATGGCCAAATTCTTTTCCGAGTCCTCAGTTACTCTGATGCCTAAACAAAGATCCAACAAAGAATGAAAATCACAGACCAAGTTTCCTTAGAAACACAGACGCAAAAAATCTCAATAAAATGCATGCAAACCAAATCCAAGAGCATATCACTAAGATCATCCACTGTGTTCAAGTGGGCTTTTTCCCAGAGATGTAGGGATGGCTCAGTAGATGTAAATTGTCAAATGTAAGCCACCATGTAAACACACAAAAGACTAACACCACACGATTATCACACTATATGCAGAAAGGCCTTTGACAAAATATATATTCAATAAAAAAATAAAATAAAATAAAGAACCCAGAAAATTGGGAGCTAAAGGTGTAGCTCAGTGGCAGGTGCTTCCCCGGCACCCTCCTGAGGTCAGGAGTTCACGATCAGTTCTTTTATTTATGGTTTTGGAATGTCTGGCTGGTGAGTGGCGTTACTGATCACCTCTTAGCCCCCTCTTTTTTCTCCAGCCGAGAATGCTCGGTGTTCCCCATGTGCTGCAGTTCAAAGCACTGGGCAGCCTGGGTCCCAGAGGACCCCAGTTATGGGAGAGTGAGTCCAGGACGGTCATTTCCTCTATGCAGATGGTTCTTTACTGTTTCTGACTAAGTTAAAGTTTACCTCAAAGCTAGAAGGGACCCACAGCCAGGCCACGGGGCACCCCCACCCCCTCCCAAACAGGTTATCAGACAGCGCAGGTCAGGTCTTTCAAGGTCAAGTTTCCCACTCCTCATTTGCAGCCCTGCCACTTCCTGCAGCTGGTGATGTAAGGGGATGGAGCCTTGGATTCTCTCCTCAGCAAGGGAACCAAGCTAAGGTGTGTGAGTTGCCTCGCTCCTGCCCTCTGCAGGCCAGTGTCTGTTTCTAAGAGAGAAGCATCTGGAGAACACTTTTCAGGACTGAAAGAGAGGTGAAGAGCCATCGAGAATGTTCCACACGCACCCAGCCTTCTCCCTCCTCACTCAATCTCACCAGCCCCCCGAAATTCCTGCACCTCACAAAGACAGTTCTATGTGTACTAGTAAGTCTTTTGTACTCGGAGGCGTGTGACTTGGACAAGACTCTTGGACGTGCTACCTTTGACTCCCAAATCTGTGTCTAATAAGCAGTGCTGCAGGTGATTCGGACATGTGCTAGGCAGATTGTGGGTGTGTGTGTTGGGGGGGTGATCTCTCAGTGCATACAGTCACACCCACTATGGATTTTAGTGCTTAAAACCAAGCATGCACAGGCATTTCCAACACAGAGCCAAGAATGGGTAAACTGGTCTTGCTTCCTTGTTGGCAAAACAGGTGCTTCCAAAGGGAAGTTCTCCGTGGAATAAAGAAATCCCTGCAGCCTTGCACTCACCACTTTGTCCCCAGAGCTTCAGCCCCAAAACAGGATGAGTTGGGCCATCCTAGGACTCCGCAGAAGGAAAGGGGTGCTTAGGGGCAAGTTGGGGTGGGATAAGTAGAAAAGCCAGTAGCTGGGGAGATAGATATGCTGCAGACACTAAGAGACCATGGATGCAAGCCCAGACTACTGTACCCAGCAAAGCTTTCTTTCACCATCAATGGAGAAAACAAGATATTCCAGGATAAAAACAAATTTAAGCAATACATAGCCACAAACCCAGCCTTATAGAAAGTACTAGAAGGAAAACCACAACTAAAGGAAGCAAACAACACCCATTATAACACAGACATCTAACAACCCTCCACCAGCACAACTCAAAGAAGGGAAACACACAAACTCTACCACCAAGAAAAATAACTGGAGTTAACAACCAGTGGTCATTACTATCACTTAATATCAATGGACTCATTAACTTATAAAAAGGCACAGGTTAAGAGAATGGACCCAACATTCTGCTGTTTACAAGAAACACACCTCAACCACAAAGACAGACATTATCTCAGAGTAAAGGGTTGGGAAAAGGTTTTTCAATCAAACAGCCCTAAGAAACAAGCAGGTGTGGCTATACTAATATCTAACAAAATCGACTTCAAACTAAAATCAATCAGAAGAGATGGAGATGGACACTTTATACTCATAACAGGAATAGTTCATCAGGATGAAGTCTCAATCCTGAAAATATATGCCCCTAATATAAAAGTACCCACATATGTAAAAGAAACATTACTAGAACTCAAAGCACACATCAAACCCCACACACTAATAGTAGGAGATTTCAACATTCATCTCTCACCAATGGACAGGTCAACCAGACAGAAACTTAACAGAGAAATATGAGAACTAACAGATGTAATCAATCAAATGGACTTAATAGACATCTATAGAACATTCCACCCAAACAGGAAAGAATATACCTTCTTCTCAGCATCTCATGGAACCTTCTAGAAAATTGATCACATACTCAGTAACAAAGCAAACATCCACAGATACAAAAGAAAATTGGAGTAACCACTGGTGTCTTATCGGATCACCATGGAGTAAAGTTAGAATTTAACAACAATTCCACTCCCAGAAAGCCTACAAACTCATGGAAACTGAACAGTCAACTACTGAACTACTCCTGGGTCAAGGAAGAAATAAAGAAAGAAATTAAAGTCTTCCTTGAATTCAATGAAAATAAAGACACAACATACCCAAACCTATGGAACACTATGAAAGCAGTGCTAAGAGGAACGTTCATAGTACTTAGTGCCCTCATAAAGAAAATGGAGAAAGCACACATTAGTAACTTAACAGCACACCTGAAAGCTCTAGAGAAAAAGAAGCAGACTCACCCATGAGGAGTAGAAGACTGGAAATAATCGGACTGAGGGCTGAAATCAACAAAATAGAGACACAGAAAACAGTCCAAAGAATCAATGAAACAAAGAGCTGGTTCCTTGAGAAAAATCAATAAGATTGACAAACCCCTATTCAAACTAATCAAAAGGCGGAGAGAGAACACTCAAATTAACAAGATCAGAAATGAAAAGGGGGACATAACAACAGACACTGAGGAAATTCAGAGAATCATTAGGTCTTCCTACAAAAGCCTGTATGCCACAAAATTGGAAAATGTAAAAGAAATGGACAGGTTTTTTTTAAGATAAATACCATATACCAAAATTAAATCAAGACCAGGTGAACAATTTCACCTATAAGTCGCAAGGAAATAGAAGCTGTCATCAAAAACCTCCCAGGCAAAAAAAGCCCAGGACTAGATGGTTTTAATGCAGAATTCTACCAGAACTTCCAAGAAGAGCTAATACCTATATTCCTTAATATGTTTCACATAATAGAAACAGAAGAGTCATTGCCAAACTCTTTTTATGAAGCTACAGTTACCCTGATACCAAAACCACACAAAGACGCAACCAAGAAAGAGAATTACAGACCAATCTCACTCATGAACATCGATGCAAAAATTCTCAATAAAATACTGGCAAACTGAATCCAAGAACACATCAAAAAATCATCCATTATGATCAAATAGGCTTCATCCCAGAGATGCAGGGCTGGTTCATCATACGAAAATCTATCAATGTAATCCATCATATAAATAAACTGAAAGAAAAAAACCATATGATCATTTCATTAGATGCTTAAAAAGCATTTGACAAAATTCAACACCCCTTTATGATAAAGGTCTTGGAGAGATTAGGGATACGAGGATCATATCTAAATATAATAAAAGCAATATGCAGCAAGCCGACAGCTACCATCAAATTAAATGGAGAGAAACTCAAAGCGATTCCACTAAAATCAGGAACAAGACAAGGCTGTCCACTCTCTCCATATCTCTTCAATATAGTGCTTGAAGTTCTAGCAATAGCTATAAGACAACATAAGGAGATCAAGGGGATTCAAATTGGAAAGGAAGAAGTCAAACTTTTGTTATTTGCAGATGATATGATAGTGTACATAAGTGACCCCAAAAACTCTATCAAAGAACTCCTACAGCTGATAAATACCTTCAGTGATGTGGCAGGATACAAGATCAACTCAAAAAAATCAGTAGTCCTCCTATATACAAAGGATAAAGAAGCAGAGAGGGAAATCAGAGAAACATCGCCTTTCACGATAGCCACAAATAGCATAAAGTATCTTGGGGTAACACTAAACAAGGAAGTGAAAGATCTATTTGACAAGAACTTTAAGACCTTAAAGAAAGAAACTGAAGAGGATACCAGAAAATGGAAGGATCTCCCATGCTCCTGGATTGGTAGGATTAATATAGTAAAAATAGCAATTCTACCAAAGGCAATCTATAGATTCAATGCAATCCCCATCAAAATCACAACAAAATTCTTCATAGACCTTGAGAGATTAATAACTAACTTTATATGGAAAAACAAAAAGCCCAGGATAGCCAAAACAATCCTATACAATAAAGGAACTTCCGGAGGCATTACCATCCCTGACTTCAAATTCTATTACAGAGCTACAGTAATGAAAACAGCTTGGTTTTGGCATAAAAACAGAGACATTGACCAATGGAATTGAATCAAAGATCCAGATATTAATCCACAAACCTATGAACACCTCATATTTGACAAAGAAGCTAAAATTATACAAGGGAAGAAAGAAAGCATCTTTAACAAATGGTGCTGGCAAAACTGGATGTCAACCTGTAGGAGAATGAAAATAGATCCTTATCTATCACCATGCACAAAAATCAAGTCCAAATGGATTAAAGACCTCAATATAAATCCAACCACACTGAACCTGATAGAAGAGAAAGTGGGAAGTAGCCTGCAATACATGGGCACAGAAGACCACTTCCTATGTATAACCTCAGTGGCACAGACAATAAGAGCAACAATGAATAAATAGGACCTCCTGAAACTTAGAAGCTTCTGTAAAGCAAAGGACACAGTCATTAAGACAAAACGGCCTCCTACTGAATGGGAGAAGAGCTTCACATCAGACAAAGGTCTGATCTCCAAAATATGTAAAGAACTCAAGAAACTAGACATTAAAATTCTAAATAACCCAATTAAAAAATGGGGTAATGATCTGAACAGAGAATTCTCAACAGAAGAAGTTTAAATGGCCAAAAGATACTTAAGGTCATGTTTAACTTCCTTAGCGATCAGGGAAATGCAAATCAAAACAACTTTGAGATACCATCTTACACCTGTCAGAATGGCTAAAATCAAAAACACCAATGATAGCCTATGCTGGAGAGGATGTGGAGTAAGGGGAACACTCATCCATTGCGCAACCACTCTGGAAATCAGTGTGGCGGTTCCTCAGGAAATTGGGAATCAACCTACCTCAGGATCCAGCAATACCACTCTTGGGAATATACCCAAGAGATGCCCAATCATACTACAAAAGCATTTGTTCAACTATGTTTATAGCAGCATTATTTGTAATAGCCAGAACCTGGAAACAATCTAGGTGCCCCTCAATGGAAGAATGGATAAGGAAAGTGTGGAATTTAATAAAGTACACATTAGAGTACTACTCAGCAGTAAAAATCAATGACATCTTGAATTTTCTATTTCCAAATGGATGGAAATAGAAATCACTATCCTTAGTGAGATAACCCAGACCCCAAAAGATGAATATGGTATGTACTCACTCATTAGTGGACTCTAGCCATAAACAAAGGACATTAAGCCTATAGTTCACAAACCTAGAGAAGCCAAATAGCAAGGTGAACCCAAAGAAAAACATATATAGATTCTTCTGGAAATTGGAAGCAAACAAGATCGCTGGGCAAAAGTTGGGAGCATGGGGGTAGGGGTAGGGGTAGGGGTGGGGTTGAGGGAAGGGGAGAGGGGGAAGAAGAAGGGAGAAGGGAAGGACTTGGGAGAGCTTGGGGGAGTGGGAGGGTGGAGGTGGAGGAAGGGCGAATATTGGAGCAGGGAAGAAGATATCTACATTAAAGGAGTCATTTTAGGGTTGTCAAGAGACTTGGCTCTAGAGGGGATCCCAGGTGTCCACGGGGATGTCCCCAGCTAGGTCCTTGGGCAGCGGAGGAGATGGTGCCTGAACTGGCCTTGTCCTATAGTCACACTGTTGAATATCTTGAATATCACCATAGAAATTTCGTCTGATGGATGGAGATAGAGACAGAGACCCACATCCATATCAGAGCAATGGACTGAGCTCCTAAGGTCCAGTTGAAGAGCAGAAGGGAGAAGATGAGCAAGGAAGTCGGGACTGCGAGGGGTTGATCCACCCACTGAGACAGTGTGCCTGATCTAATGGAAGCTCACCAAATCCAGCTGGACCGGGACTGGACGAGCATGTGATCAAACTGGACTCTTCGAATGTGGCTGCCAATGGGGCAGACTGAGAAGCCATCGATAATGGCATTGGGACCTGTCTCTTCTGCATGTATTGGCTTTTTGGGACCCTAGTCTATTTGGATGCACACCTTCCTAGGCCGGGATGGAGGGGGGAAGGCCTTGAACTTCCCACAGGGCAGGGTACCCTGCCCTCTCTTAAGGATGGAGGGGGAGGGAGGAGGGTTAGTGGAGGAGCGGGAGGGGAATGGGAGAAGGGGAGGAAGTGTAAATTTTTGAATGGGAAAATTAAAAAAAATTAAAAAAAAAGAAATCATTTGTCACCAGTTGTTTGGACAGATGAACTACTTCTCTGAAACAGGATTTTTCTTTCTGGAATATTCTGAGGCATGTAAGTTCTACTGTGCCTTAGATCCGAACTAAATTCCAAGTGCCCTTCCCTTCGTGTTTCTCTTTCTCTTGTGTTCTGCTCTGCATTTTGACTTCCCACAAAGTACCCCCTCTGGCCTTGAGCATTTTCTTTCCGTCATGGCTGTGGTCTCTGCTTAGGTCTGCTGCAGGTTTTCTGCTCTCCATGGACACACACTGCTTAGTTCCATCCCTTCTCAGTAATGATGTCAGAAGATGACATCACAACCCCTTCACTGTAATTGCACAATGGTTGTGTTCTCCAGCTCCTTTTAGCTCTTCAGTGGGCCTCGTTTTACAGCTAGCGTCAAGTCAGTAACACAGCCACCAGCAAATACCAGCCCTACTTGGCTCCTGCACTTATATATCTGAATTACATTACTGACAGAGTCTTTCACAGATAGTGATGGAGAATTAAAATGCATTAACAGTGATGGCAAGCGCTTTGGGTCAAAGAAAATTACAGGAATCTTCTTCTCCAGTCATTCAGACTTTGAACCGCTCAGGTCAGGCTGTGGACACCAGGGGGCGGGAGAGGCTTCATTTCTAGCCGGCCTTGCGGATGAGGCACCGAGGTCTGCACACTTGCTGACAGCTTTTCCATGTGTAACACCTGCATGCTTTCTGAGGGTTCGTACAGTTCTGCTGTGGTGATCTTGAGAGCCCTCTTGCATTATATAAATATCTAAATGACCCTGTACTGGCTGGAAACAAAACATCCGGGTCAATAGGGCAGTTTTTGTCTGCGTTGTGTGACTTGCTCCCCTGTCGTGCACTCTCCTGGACAGGCAACATCTTCGTTCTTCAGAATCTTAGAATGGGTTCAAAGGGGTTTTATAGGATCAGAGACATGTGACACTTA
Source organism: Ondatra zibethicus (assembly GCA_004026605.1). Taxonomy (NCBI): domain Eukaryota; kingdom Metazoa; phylum Chordata; class Mammalia; order Rodentia; family Cricetidae; genus Ondatra; species Ondatra zibethicus. The sequence continues at coordinate 18,477 of PVIU01001645.1, forward strand.
TTAACCATGTATGCCTAATAATGAAAACCATCGCTTCTCTTTCTGGTGTGTGTGTGTGTGTTTCTCTAAATCATTCCAGTATCATACTGGAAATTTCAAAGCAAGTTCTTTGACTAGATGGTTTCATTTTTCTAAACAGTGAACTAACAACAATGCATTTTTTTTTATCCTGGATAGGGGTGGATTCTGAAGCATTTGCCTGCTTTGGTTGGAAAAGTCTCATCTGCAGTTTGGGGAGAGTTAGGGTTTGTTGTGCAAATAATAAATAGGAGACCTGTGAACGGTTTCTCTGGCCGTCTCTAGTGAGAGGATCCCAGTGGAGCTGTCAACCAGCTGGCTCTGGAGACGGACTCACTGCCCCTCTGCCCTTAGGTTCTCCTCGCCCCCACTCTGCTTTTGCTCAGGTTGTCTTCTGGGCTCACTCCTCTGGCAGCTGGAAATGCCTTCCTGCCCCTCAGCCCCAGCAGAGAGATGACCTCTCCAGGGAACTCCCTTCACTGGCCTCCTTCTGGCTGGAGCTAACCTCCACATGGCAGCCTTGTTGGGTCTTTCAGCTGGATGTCCCAGTTCACTTGTATTTGGTTTTGAACACCCGGAGACTGGGAGGCCCCAGAAGTGAGAGTCCTCTCCTTTCTCCATCAAAGCCTGTCTGTATAAACTAAGAAAACCTCCAATGTAGGAACTGGACCTCTTAGAAGCTCATTTCACCCTTCCCTTTCTCGCTTGTCCTCTGAGGACCTCATCCCAGAGGGTCTCAAGATACTAACTTTTTCATCAGATGATCCCAAAGGAAGAAAAGCCATGCAGCAGCCAAGAAGAATCAGCAGCCAGGCTGGATCCCCACTCAGCCCACTACCATTAGCGTCTGTCCCCTGTCCAGTCACACCTCTGCAAGGCTGTCTGCTCTCCATCTAACCTAAGCATTAATGCACGTGTCCCGAGTCTGCGTGCTCTTGTTTCTGAAGGTTCCTGTGTCATATGGACTTTGCTGATGTTTATTTGTTATGGTTTTCTTTTTTTAACCTGTCTTTCCTTATGGGTTCGTTGGTTGTGACCGTGAGATGGAGAAAAGGGGTTTGCCTACTACATGCTCGTCACATCACATTTAATCCCCCGTTTGCTCCTTCCTGTAACCAGTGTCCTATTATCGCCAGTGACAAGCACCGCATCCAGCTCAACAAGTGACCATGGGATAAATAAAGTGTGGGCCTGAGCTGTGTTGTTTTCTGGTGGCTGGTGTCCTTGGACAATAGTGGTCAGCAGGTTTGACATGGCTCTTTAAAACTCATTCTTAGGGAGAGTAAACTTAGAGGCTAAAACTGTCATCTAGTATCTCTCAGAGTGTTCCAGAATATGAGCGGATGCTCACCCGGGCCAAGCAGCCAGCCAAGGGCTCACTTCCCCAAAGGCCACATGGCAGATTTCATCTTCAACCTCTACCATCTCACGAGCGCATGGCAGCTTCGTTTCTTGATATCGGCACAAGAAGTTGGTGACAATAAAGTTTATAAAGCTCAGCCTATTTGAACAACACAAACCTAGCACAGGAAGATGACATCACACTTCTTTGCACATTTCTTTCCCTGTGTGTGCTACTCCTTAGCATTGGGGGTAAAAAGTTGAACGCACACACACACATGCACGCACGCACACACACACACTTCTTGTCCAGTTTTAAAATAGCAAGCGCAGCTGCTGGCAGACACTCTTCAAGGGTTTTTAAGCCACTAATCAATTTCACAGCTGGAGGCAGAGCACTTTCCCGGGAAGCATTTGCACAGGACGTGTGCTCTGACCTCATCAGGGCAACCATGGCTCTGGGGGAACCAGAGATGCCGCCTCGGAGCCTGTGGTGATGACAAGATGGCTGCAGGCATCCAGGCCTCAGAGACCAGCTTCATTCTTTGCCTCTTCTTGAACCCCCCACTCCCATTTTTGCCTCTTCTTGAGGCAAAACCCCCACTCCCAGCTTTGCCTCTTCTTGAACCCCCCACTCCCATTTTTGACAAACTGAGCCAGAAACAAAGGAACCCAACTTCAAGAACTTCCGTGGGAGCCTTTTTGGTCTGCGACCAAGACCTACTTTGAATGTGGATAAAGCAGGCACTTTCTCCTACCCCCAGGGCCTGCGGAGCACCGTAATCCAGAAAGGTTGCATTAAAACACACCACAGCTGGGTGTGATGGCTCACACTGTGAACTCAGGGCTTGGGAAACTGAGGCAAGAGGATGGCCTCAAGTTTCAGGGTAGCCTGAGCAACATAGTGAGATTTGGGCCAGCTCAGGCTACAGAGAAGATCCTGTCTAAGAAGCAAACACACACACACACACACACACACACACACACACACACAGACAGATAGACAGACAGACAGATAGACAGACAGACAGACACACACACACGAGAGAGAGAGAGAGAGAGAGAGAGAGAGAGAGAGAGAGAGAGAGAGACACATACACACTGATGGTACTGGGGTCATTGTGCTCAGTGGAGGGCATATGAAATGTGTGCTTAGCATGCAGAGATCCTGCCTTCTTGACTCTTTGTCCCCAGACAATGACTCCTCCTGCAGCGGACTGCTGATGGAGCCCTGATTGCAGAGCTCTGATACAGTGTGTTTAGAGTGAGACCTGGCATCCACTCTCCCTACCTGTGGTCCTGAACCGCCCACAAGAATGTTGCTCTCTTTCACTGAAGTATTTGCTTTATCATAGCACTGTGTGAGGAAACAGGTTTTTGTTTGTTTTGTTTTGTTTGTTTGTTTGTTTTGTGCTGTTCTGCGGAGGAACCCAGACTTATCCATCTCACTGAAGCTCATTTCAGCCATGGAGTTAGAGAATGGATGTGGATTGTTCAGGACATAGCTCTAGGACCCTTGAAGCAGCTCAACAGTAGGTCATTTGCCCAGTATGTGCAAGGCCTAAGTTTGTCCCTACCACCATTAAAAAAGAAAAAGGTAGAAAAGAACTTACAGGATAAGAGAGACCTCACACTGGTGTGTGTGTGTGTGTGTGTGTGTGTGTGTGTGTGTGTGTGTAAACTGAAGATAGTCCTTGCCTAATAGAAATGTATCAAATCCACAAGTTCTCCAAATTCTAAATAGCCAAGTGTTAAATTCAAAGCCAATACTTACCACCTTAACACAAATTTTTGGAAAAAAAGAAATAAAGTTGATACGGTTATAAGATATAATCATTGATTCTATCCGTTATTCACTGCCCTCAAGACGGTGTCACTGGCAATGAGACATCTTGATAGTGTTTGATCATAATCTGTGTCTTGTACTATCCTACAGGTTGGCTGGGTGGTTCTGCCTCTGCTGAGCTGGGCCAAATTCCATAGTTTCTCCCCTGGTCTTTCTAGTTCTGTGGCTACAGTCACTTGGGGGACTTGTTGGTATAGGCTGCTCCCCATTGTCATCTCACTATGATTACCCATTGATATAGATATGAATAACTTGCATTGGTATGGATTTGGCTTTATTGATAAAAATTTAAGGTCAGTCTTGTTATATATATATATTGCTGCTCTTGATTAAGGTATTGTGATTGTGTAGTTCATTTAAAAATGTAATGTATAATTAGGAAATATAGGTTGTTAATGGATAATCATCGATAATAGTCAAGCTTGTAGTCATGTTAGTTAGATTTTCTAGATATATAGAGGTATATTTCAGTTAGATAGACATTCTTCATATCTCTCAAAGACTACAGAATATGGCATTTTAAATGTTTTAATAACTTAGGGCTTTTCATGACAATGAGACACGTTTGCTCCTGGCAGCACCAATCTACTTCAAGAGAAAAATGAGCATCGAAGAGACTCCTTCTGGAGTTTGTTAGCCATTTAGGCAAGAAACTGCTCTTGCCTGGACTGTTGCATAAACTGGACATGAAGAACCCACAGAGAGAGGACTGCTGAACTTGCCTAAGGGTGAGATGATCCTTCAGGGTTCCTGCTTCATGAAAGAGTCTGCGAGACATTCTGCAGGATACAGAAGAAAGTGACTAAACTGTCTTTAAAATTTCCTGCTTTATGGAAGAGTCTGCTAAATACTGTGGGCCTGTAGGCTGAAGATGGATGCCCCAATGATACAGAGGAGCTATGGATGACTTTACAGGCAGCGAGATGTCTCTGTCACTTCTAGAGTTTTGGAAGTTGCTTACTTCTTGTTTACTTAGGTAATATTATATCCTTCTGGAGTCTTTAATGGAGTTGAAGAATGGATAGTTATAATTATAGTTTTCCTTAGTTATGATCAAAGATAAAGTAGATATAAATATGGTAACTGTAGTTCTTGCTTGATAAGTGCTTTGTTATATGTAATGTTACTATGTTAAAGTTAAAGGCTTCTTTTTTATTTAAACAGAAAAAGGGGAAATGGTGTAGGAGGTCCTTCTGCATTTGTGTTGCTTTCATTGGTTAAATAAAGAAGCTGCCTTGGCCTTTTGATAGGAAAGGACTTAGATAGGTGGGGAAAAGAGAACAGAATGCTGGGAAGAAGACAGAGAGAGAGCTGCCGGCATGAAGCTGCCAAGTCAGACACACTGAATCTTTCCAGGTAAGCCACAACCTCATGGTGACATACAGATTATTAAAAATGGGTTGAATCAAGATGTGAGAGTTAGCCAATAAGAGGCTAGAACTAATGGGCCAGGCAGTGATTTAATTAATACAATTTCCGTGTGGTTATTTCGGGGGTTAAGCAAGCCCAGCAACCGGGAGCCGGGCGGCCAGATGAAAAGCAGGCCCGCTCCTCTTACTACAACCCATCCTCTAGCAGAGAACTGAGATTGTTCTCATGGTGGCACTGGAGGGTATGATGCGGTTTGCATGAGAAATGTCCCCTATGGGGACATTTGAATAGTTAGTGGTACTGTTAGTGGAGGGTTAGGAGGTATGACCTTGCTGGAAGGACATCACTGGGCCCAGGCATTGAGAGCTTAAAGCTTCACCCTTCTTCCTATTGACTCACTCTGCTTCAGTTTGAATCTGAAGATGTGCATTCTCGGCTTCCTGCTCCTGCCACCATGCCCTCTGCTTGCTGCCATGCCCACCATGCCCTCCGCTCGCTGCCATGGCTGCCGTGCCCTCTACCCTCCGCTCACTGCCCTCTGCTCGCTGCCGTGGCCTCCATGCCCTCCGCTCGCTGCCGTGGCCACCGTGCCCTCTGCTCGCTGCCGTGGCCCTCATGCCCTCCGCTTCCTGCCATGGCCGCTATGCCCTCCACTCACTGTCAGTGGCCGCCATGCCCTCCGCTCACTGCTGTGGTCGCCATGCCCTCCGCTCACTGCCGTGGCTGCCACGCCCTCTGCTTGCTGCCACGCTTCCCTATGCTGGTGACTCCTATGCCTCTGGAACTGTAGGCCCAAATAAGTCGCCTCGGTCCTGGTGTTTTCTCACAGCAGCAGAGACATAACTAACACAAATGTAGAGACTGACAGAAGAAGGAGGCAGTCTCTTTCAGCGCTGGGCTGGGCACCCACACACCAGTTATTGGTGTTGCACTCTGTTAGCTAAAGTCACACAAATTCAAATTTGGGCATGAAGGCCTTGATCAGGTGACTCCGAGATTATTATGGGAGAGTAAAGAATTATGTTATTTTTCAGACAACGTATATTAACATACTTTTTTTTATCATGAAGATTTATGGGCCCTAGATCTGATTTTCCCCACCCAACCACAAACTCCTGAAGTCTTTTGCTAGGTAGGAGCTATAAACTTGATGTGTACAAGAGGAGCAATGCTTTTTCCATTATCAGCCACTGTTTCTCTTCTGTGGCAGCTGCTAATGTACTCATAAGTGGGGCTCCTTTCCGACTTTGCTACAGAAGCAAAGTGGAGCTGAATGACAATAGATACCCCACGTTCATCCCTTAGTCGTCATCACATCCTGATCATGGCTTATCATGGACTTTGCTGAAGAAACATGTGGGAGATTTTCTTCCTTGTGGAAGTCTAAGCAACAAGATCAACAACATGATTGTATAGCGCTCATAGAATACTTCAAAGCAGTATTTTCCTGTGAGAAAATTATGACTTAAGCAGAGTTTATAAATGAAAGCTAGACACAGTTCTCAAATGTTAGTTACTCTAATGTGAGAACGCTACTATGCCGGAACAAGCTGTGAAGGGTAAGATTAGGATCCGGTCTGGTATCCTTCATCATCCTTCTTTGTATTATTATGTAAATTTACATAAACATTTTCTGACTAAAAACATAGGACTTGTAGAAGCTAAAGTGATGGCTCAGTGGTTAAGAGGGCCTCTCTTGCTCTTCCAGAGGACCCAAGTTTGGTTCTCAGCACCCACTCGAGGAGACACACAACCACTTATTAACTCCCCTGAGGGTACCACAACAGCTCTGGCCTCCTTAGGTAACTGCACACGTGTGCACATACTCATATGCACACATATACACACACAATTAGAAGTAAAATAAATATAAAAGTGTATGTATACTAAAGCTAACATGCTTGCTTCTATGTGAAATTAGCGACTTTCACACTAATCAGAGTCTCGTGATAATGAAAATGAACTCACGTTTCAGCTGACCCAGACTGTACACACATAGGAGAATTCGTACTCTGAACTCCACACGGAGTGCCTGTCTTTATTTGAGAATGAATACTGTATTTCAATATTAACAAATCCAGTCATTTTTATTTCTGAAGTTATATAACTGGCTACAGTGGAAACTCATACAAGCAGATGACCGTCAATCATCTACAAGTTCAGAAAGGCCAGAAATATCATTCCAACTACTTCCAAAGCTGAGGCCAAATGCAGACGGCATGGTTTCAACATTCTTCCCAGCCAGAGCTGAGCCCTTGTGCCTCTAAGCTCCAAAAAGAGAGTAGATGTAGAAAATGTGTGGCACACAGCAGGCCTTTGATAAATGACTGATAATCTTTGTTTCCTTGCCATTTTTGCCATTGGTCAGAAGTAGTTATAATAGTATATTGTTGTTTGCCTCCCCCCGCCCAGCTCATCAACAAGGCTTCTTGAGTCAAAGCAGAGAGGAGGGGAAAAGTAGGAGACACTTGCAGAAATCAAAGAGTCCTGGTGTCTGGGGGATTTGATCTTAGTGTGCTTAAGATCCGTCTCAGGCCCTTGTTGCCTCAGCTGTCCAGAACCGCCATCTTTCACCATGTGGACACTCTCCATGCCACAGCCTCAGCATATAGCCCTTGCCTCACCTCTTGCACGGGGGCACGTCAATGCTATTCCACCCAGAGCAGATTCCCAAAGGGCTTGGACTTCGCTGCTGGAATTTAGAGAATTATTTAAGATGGTGGATTAAAAACCAAGTAGATAAGTGTGGAGATGAACATAAAGCAGATAATCATTGTAGGTCCTGCTGGGTCTGGAATATTAGGATTTTAAACAAGCACCATATTTCTGCAAGTAGATTTTAGTAGCAAACTGAAAGGTGACAATTTATAGCTATGTGATTAAGTTAGGGTACTAAAAATCATAGTTCTAAGATAGTTTGTGGGTGTGTGTGTGTGTATAAGAGAGTCATTTTCTCTCCCTCCTTCTCTCCATCCCTTCATTTATTTCTCTTTCTCTCTGATAGGATGCTACCCTCAATTTTAGGATCTCTATTAGTAACTTTTTATCTCTGTGATAAAACCCCATGAGCAAGGCTACTTAGAGTTAAGAGTTCACTGGGGCTTACAGTCCTGAGGGTTAGAGTCTGTGATGATGGGGCAAAGGCATGGTGTCAGGAGCAAGAAGCCGAAGGCTCACATCTTGAACAGCCAGCACGAAGTAGAGAGAACTAACTTGAAGTGACGAGAGTCTTTAAATTCTCAAAGTTCACCTACAGGGACACACTTCCTCCAACAAGGTCACATCTCCTAAACCCCCCAAACAGCACCATGAGTTGGGGGCCAAGTATTCAAATGCCTGAGACTATGCAGCATCTCGTTCAAAGGGCTGCAGGATCCCTGCTTTTGTCTCCCATTATTACTTCAATATTTATATTTTGGATTAAACATAACTTGTAGCATGATTAATAAAAACCCAGAGACATAAATTGGAGTTCAACCTGAAGGTCAGAAAAGCAAAGCAGTCAGCCACCGACTCTTACCTCTACTTCAGTCTGAAATGGCGATCCTGCCTCCAGGAATCTCAGAATGAGACTGTGTCTGAGAGCTGTCTCCTCCTGTCTTATAATCCTCTCTAGTTCTGGGATTAAAGGTGTGCACCTCGACCGTCCTGTTTCTATGGCAAACTAATGTGGCTACTGGTGTGTGTCACCACTGCCTGGTCTGTAATGCTGACCAGTGTGGCTGTTTTACTCGCTGAACTTCAGGCAAGCTTTATCCATTGAAATAATAATGAAACATCACTACATTAACTGGCAAAGTTCTTCATGTTAAAGAAAAACAGATACATTCGCTGATCACCCTTTATTCTTTTTCTTGGCTATTTCTTTAAAAAGTATGCATATTTAATATATAAAATATGATGTTATAGGATCTATATATTCAGTAAAGAGTTTATTAAAGTGAAAAAATTAGTTTATTTATCTCACATAATTACTCACTTTAGATATCTGTCTGCAAAAGTAGCTAAAATCTACTTATTTTGCACAAATCCCATATGAACTATTTGATCATTCTGATTTCACTCAACAAGAAAATACACAGTCTACAGAGGACACATTGATATTATCTACATGAGATATAGTGGACTAGGTTCTTTCGCCTGTCCTGTACTCTCAGGTCGCCTCTCAACTCCTTATTTGTTTAAATGGACTACTCTCAAGACCTACACCTTTGAGGGTAGCAATTGATGTGCTCAATTTAAATGTTGCGGGTCTGTTGTCTTTCAGCCAGAAGAGGGCGTGCAAGAGCCCCGACAGGGAAATCTGGAGAATTTTTATGACTTTCATATATTTTTCTGTTCTGAAACACCTGGAATTTTATCCTTCAATTTAGCACTCGGAATGGGCTCCAAAGCCGTGTTTTAACAACACATGATTTAGATTTAATAATTTGTTGAAAACAGAAAAAGCATAAATCAGCCACCGATACTGAAGAACGGGCTTTGGCTCCAGCCTGCCAAACAAGCGCAACCAGTAACGCGGACCCTTTAGTGTCTAAACGACAGAGCACCAATCAGAAGGGGAAGGGTTAAAACATTTCTATGTCACAGTGTGAACAGGAACCGGGCTGCCATGAATGCTAACAGTTGGTGAACTGGAAGAGGAGCAGTCGGGAGTATTTTGTGCTCATTCTTTTTATTTATTTATTTATTATGTATACAACATTCCTCCCATGTATGCTTGCATGCCAGAAGAGGGCGCCAGATCTCATTATAGATGGCTGTGAGCCACCATGTGGTTGCTGTGTTGAACTCAGGACCTCTGGAAGAGCAGTCAGTGCTCTTAACCTCTGAGCCATCTCTCCAGCCCCTTTTGTGCTCATTCTTAGTCCTGCAACTTTTTCCTACATTTGAAATTAGGTGTAAGCAAGAAAGGAAAAAAATTTTCTTTCATTTGCTTTGGTCAGTCAGACCCAGCGTGATTTTACTATTTGGTAAAGTCAGAGAGAGCTCTTGGACCCACTTCTCGGGGGCAGGAAGCAGTAGTGAAAATAACTTGGCAGGGATCTGTACCTGTAGCTGGCTGTCAAGTGGAACACAATTACCACTGATGAAGGAGGTGTAACGATTGGTGTGCACGGATATCTGAATTCAAGTTTTCTTCACCCTAGGAGTCTCAGCGTCTCCCCTGCTTTGAAGAGGTGACCGCTAATGGCAAGTATGTTTCCACAGAGAGGTGATGCTCGCCCGCAACTGTGGAAGCTGGAGAGAAAGAGCTCAGAGCCCTTGCTGCTGTTCATGTGACGTCACTGTGATGTCAGCCTGTGTCATAGCACGCTGCCCCTTGGACTGGAGCTCAGCAGTTGCAGGGTTACGTCGTGAGTGGGAGAGGCAGACTCTAAGCTGACAATCTGGCCTTTTCTCTGCATTTGCGGTAGAGTCTTCCCGTGCCGCCCAGGCTGGCCCGTCACTCCTGAGCTCAAGCGGTCTTCCTGTCTGGCTCAGCCTCCTGAGTAGCTGCCATGACGGGTGCGCACCACCACGCCCAACCAATACTTGGATCTTAAAGTCAACCAAGGCCAAACCTTCTGTTTCACCTGCGGTTCCACAGACAGGACCTGTCATGATGAATAAAACAGAGTGAGTCTGTGCTGGAGAACTGGTTCTTCACGCTTTCAAAAAAATTATTTTAGAGTCTGATGTTTTTCTTCCTATCAAGCTGCATATGGATTCTCTCTCTCTCTCTCTCTCTCTCTCTCTCTCTCTCTCTCTCTCTCTCTCTCTCTCTCTGTCTGTCTCTCTCTGTCTCTGTCTCTGTCTCTCTCTCTCTCTTCAAGACAGGGTTTCTGGGTGCTGTGTCCTGGAACTTGCTTTGTAGACCAGGCTGGCCTTTGCCTCCCAAGCACTGGGATTAAAGGTGTGTGTCACCACTGCCCGGTGGATAGTATTTTCTCAAAAATTCAGTTGAGCTTGTATTCTGGCAGTGCATAAGCAGGCAGCCATTTTGCTCTGTGGTTTGTTTAGCTTTACATTGTTTATGTGTTTAGTTCTTAGCACCTTTGCCCACTCCCTCCCATCCGGTATTGAATGCTCAAACGTATCTGAACTGTAAGAAGGAATTTGGAAGTTCTGCTTCAGTTTTGCCTTTCCTGTGCTCACTATCATGACCACCGTATTCAATCCAGCCGGCAAGATTTCTCCAAGCGGAGAAAGACAGAGGTTTTACTACAGTCCATAAATATGACCATTTATTAGCCCCAACATATTTATGTTCTGCTCATTCAATGCTCACTTAAACTGTCTAATTTTCTTGACCCAGTCTATAAACGTAAATTGCCTATGTCGGAAAGAGACTCAGGATGGCTTTTGACTGTGTGTTGGAATTCTAACGATTTCTACAGGTGAATTAGCACCCTGACAGAATGTACCAGGTCTCCTGGGGCCCCAACAGAAGGCTGCCCTTTCCATCTCCCTTCCTGCCTGCTCTTAAGAGCACTAACTGGCAGGGCTGTGGTGATCCTCAATGATAGAACGCTTGCCTAGATTCTCAGGTCCTATTTTATTTTGTGTTTTTCATTCCTAGTGTGAACCCAAAATAGTAATAAAACATTAAGTACGTATGTGTTGCCAAAACTTTCACTGAAACACTGTTGGATGTGTGTGACAGAGGTCACAGTTTGTCATGTATACAATGCTTGCTTGAGAAAGTTTGCAAGCTTGCTCAGTGTCCTAAGCATAACTGCATCATATTTACTATTTTACCTAAACATTCTTGTTCTGTATCTATTGGTGTGATCCAGGAAATACCAGTGAGAAGTCCTGAGCATGTCCTGGTCTGGTCCTATCAACTGTAGTAATTACACCTTAAGATCACTCCACACCTGCAAGGGAAGGCTTGCTTGATTTGGTTTTGCTTTGCAGGCTGGGGACCAAATCTTGTACATTAGACAAGCTCTCGAGGCACCAGGCTGCACCTCCAGACCACTCCTTCATATTATATCCCATGATTTTCTTTGTGCACAAGGATAATTATCTCAGTCTACCTTTTCCTGCTTTCCAATTCCCCTCAGTGTTTTCTTTGTGACCTCGTTTCCAACATAAATTGATCCACTTCCAGAAATAAAATAATGAAAGATGTGTATGTTTGTATATATATGTAACATATATATACATATTTATGTGTGACTGTGTATGTGTGCATCTTTACAACAATATATATATAATATATTTATTCACATGTGTGTGTGTTTACCTTATAAAATCAATGTGTGCACCCACGAGGAAACTGGTGTTGGCGAGTGTGAGTGCCAGTGACTTGTTCATTTCCTACTGAGATGTCATCTCATCTGGGCAATATTAGAAGACACCCATTGCAAATGAAAAGGGGAAAAGGAACCTAGCAATTACTTGCGCCACAATTACTTGTGTGACATTTTGCAGGAATTAGAAATTTCTTTTGAACTTATTAGGAAATTCTAGAAAGTGGGGATGAATTCAAAACCTCTCAAAGCTTACTTAATGACTTATTACAAGAGCCACTATGACGATGCCAAGAAATTCAGCAAGATGCCCAGGATATGCCTGATGCCTAATCAGCGGTTATTACCTGAGCTGAGCTATAGTCTGTTCAACTATATTTTCTAGCATAAGAACATTTTTAAACCCTTCCTTCTAATTAGGCACTGAAAGCTCATGAGTTGGAGACTCTCCAGCTAACTGTTATATAACATAAGAATCCACGCTACAAAGCAAGACACATCTTGGACACTATAAGCTATAAAAGGTCTGAAATCCCAAAGGAGTCTTCCTTCAGTTGCCACTGGGATGCTGATGCTTACTTGAGATAGATTTCATTAAACATTTCCTACTCCTTAGAACACTGCACCACACAGAAAAGTCTCTTCTGCTTTTCCAGTGAGATTTCCCCCTCCCGCTATTTTTTTCTTCTGTCCTGGGCACAGCATCCAGGGCCTTGTACATGCTAGGTCAGGTTTCTACCAACGACTACAGCTCCAGCCCAGGGACAGATATGGATTACTACGTAAGAACTTTTTAAACAAACAAAGTTTAATTCAATTGTTTCCTGAGAGACTGGCTTCATGCAAAAGCCAAAGAAAATCACAGATTAATGCAAAAGGTACAAAACTAAGGTTGAGCCTGTAAAACTAAGGGACGGGTGGAAATGTCAGTGTGCGGGACAGGATAATTATCCTGCTCTCAGGCAGTGCAAATCCCTTCATCGACTTCCTGCCGCCACAGGCAGCACAATGGCTCTTTTATCTGGGGAGGCTGCTTTGATAAGGGAAATTATTGTTTATATCAAATCTCAACACCTACAATAAGGGGGACTTTTCTTCTTCCTCCCCTCTCCCCTTTTCTTCCTCCTCTTCTTTGACATGGTCAGAGAAAAACAGTGGTCTTGCTAATTAGAAATCCCAAGGAGAATATGGTCCAAAACCACTTTCTGCTTTATTTCAGTGAAAGACAATGAAATTATCTTTGCGCAATCCAGTTTCTCAGCCTGGATGTGAGAATAGTCTCTCTCTCTCTCTTTTGTTTTGTTTTGGTACAGGGTTTCTCTACAGCTTTGGGACCTGCCCTGGAACTTGCTCTGTAGATCAGGCTGGCCCTGAACTCACAGATAGCCTCCTGTCTCTGCCTCCTGAGTGCTGGGATTAAAGGCATGTGCTACCACCGCCTGGCAAGACTGTAGTCTCTTACCACACCATGACATCAGACATTTCTTCACTTCTTGCTGCTGGGATGAGGCCCACCTCACTCAGAAACTGCTCTCTGCTGAAATCCTGTCATTCTGCAGGCAAGTGTTTCTCTGGTATCTGGTGATCACCTAGGGTATGGGGGTTCCTGGTTGGGATACTAGGCTCCAGCAATACTTCCTCCAGAGCGAGACTTGTGCTTATAACCAGTGCTAGCCATGAGAGTACCCTTATCAATCTCTAGGAAGCAAGGGTAGAACACAGCGGCCACCTTTCCCATAGAGCGGCTGACAGCTCTCTATAGAGCTTGGCTCTTCTCCTTTTCTGGGAAACATGGAGGAAGCAGTTTCTGTGGAGAGCAGAGGAAGCTCTGAGCGAAGTCCTAAAGGGATGCATTCTCTTGACTTGAGCAGGCCGTGAGGATACCATAAGCTCAGAACCATGAGAAAATGGCAATGACTTGTCCTCCACCCCGCCAAGGCGGGGGTTCAGTAAGGCTCAGAGGGATGGAAAGCCATTCCTCTAGTCAGAGTGCGAGGGTTGGCAGTGCGTACAGTAACGTCTCCCTGGATATTTATGGCCTGAAGACTGCTCCTACAGAGACTGCTCCTACAGAGATTAGCTAAACCCATCTGCTTGGTCCAGCTATGCACCATAAACCCCGCCCCCTTGTTTATCCATGCGTAATATCCCTCCTCCCTATTTAGTTGTATGCAATAACCCTACCTCTCCATTCGACTGTATATAGCAGACACTCAGAGCTTCCGGGTGGCTGGGGCCTCTCCATCAGAGAGCCCAGGTCACCTGGTCCTAGCCTTTTCCATGTCTGGCTGTCTTTCCTTTTTTTCCCATCAGATCTGTCCCTGGACCCATGCTGAACAAGGCAAATTTCCTTTCCTCATGGTCTTTCATTGCAACTATCTCTCACTTATCGAAAAAAATTAATACTGATTTATTTCTGAAACAAAGGGCGTTATGGATCTATTACAGATGCTAGGCAGAAAGTACAGACCACCAGGGCAGGTTCCTGCAGCCCCCAGAGGCAGGGGTGGGTAGAAGATGGAAACATGTCCACTTGAACAGAATCAAGGACACTTTTTAATAAAGAAAACATGGGAATACAGCAGTGTTTCTAAGGGCCCTTCACTGGCTGTAGAGAAGGGATGGAGCTATAAGAAGCAGGGAGACTTTTGTGGTGGAGAGCAGACCACCGAGAGAATTGCATGCTGCTTCTGAAGGGACTGAGCCTAAAGGGTCAAGATGGGACTCAAGGGTTTAACTTATCTTTGAGAATGTGACATGGCATTGTGTTCTTCCCTGGCCTGTGGTGGGTCATCCTCTCCCTCCCCCAGTCCTGATGAGCAACTCTCCAGGTCCTCGAAGTTAAAGTTAGGAGACCTCTTGGTTTTTCTGTCACCCTTCCTTCAGCTTCACATCTGTGGACATGGGACATGGGATGCTCCATACAGTAGTTCTACTTTGTCCATTAGCTGGGGATCAGCTGCAGTTTGAAGCGTTAAGTGGAAAATTCCAGAAACGGCGCGCCTTTTAAGTTGCATGCCCTTCTGAATAAAATGATGAAATCTCACACTGTCCCACTTTGTCCAGCTCAGAACTGGAATCCATTTCCTGTCAGTTTCATAAGCTGCACTCTGCCATCCTGGCTGCATCAGTCACTCCACGCCCACCTCAGACACCAGCCTGATTGCTAAGGTATCACTGTGTTAAGTTCAAGTAAATTGTTTTTTTATTAAGTAATGGCCTTCAAGTAGAAGAGTAGTGATGCTGGCAGTTTCAATATGTTGTGTCTATTTTATCATTAGTTATTGCCTCCTGTTGTACCTGATTTATTAACTAATCCAACATAGATATCCGTGAAGGATGTAAGCTCTCACCTGTGGAATGTGTCTACAGGTAGATGATGTAAGAATCAGAGGTGGGACACTCAGCTGGTCAGTTGTTGATGGGCTGCTTGCTTGGTATTGGAAAGAAAAGTTCCCACATGTACGAGGGCACAGGGGTACCTTTCTATTGTGAGAATATAGGAGAAACTTTTCCCCACATATCCTCAGTGGAGCAAAATATAAATAAATAAATATAAATGAATAAATAAATAAAGCATTCATTCCCAATGTGTGTAGTCATTGCCACCCTCTTATTCGAGGACATGTCAACCTACAGCTCCACACCCATCGTCAGCCACTTCCTCTTCCATCCTCTCAGCATCTGATAGCCCTTAGCCTCTTTTTTTGTCTCTTTGGATTCGTCTTTTCTAGACATTTCCTGTAAGTCTTGGTTCTCAACCTTCCTAATGCAGCAACCCTTTAGTACAGTTCCTCATGCTGTGCTGACCCCCACCCATAAAATCATTTCATTGCTACTTCATAACTGTAATTTTGCTACTATTATGAATCATAATGTAAATACGTATTCCAGTGGTCTTAGACAACCCTTGTGAAAGGGTCATTTGACACCCAAAGGTGTTTCAACAGACAGATCGAGAACCTTTGCTATAAGCAGACTCATATACTGTATGTTCTTTGCATCTCTCTTTTGTCTACACAATGTTTTCAAGGTTCATCCATGTTGAGGTATGTACCTAGGTTTTACTCCTTTTGTAGGTAAAATCTTATTGTAATTGTATGAATTTAGTCCATTTGGCCTATCCACTCTCCAGTTAGCAGCTAGCCAGTAATTTCCACCCTTAGGTTATTGTGAACAGTGGTGTTTGAATATTAATGTACAAGTTTATGTATGGACAATGTTTTCAATGCTTTGAAATATATATATTTGAATCAATAGAATGGTGGGGTCACATGGCCATTCTGTATGTAACTTTTTTAGGAACTGTCAAATTGCTTTGTACAATGGCTAAGCCATATCTTGTTCGACTAGCAGAGTTTGCAGGTATCAATTTTACCATAAGCACTATTTTTTTGTCATCATCATTATTTCCATCCTAGGAGTAATGCTATATCTTGAGTTTCTGATTATGGCAACTAGTGACTAGTGACAAAGAATATCCTTCCCTATGATTGACCGTTTATTAGTGAGGGAGCTGTTCAAAGCTTTTGTAAGTTGGGTTGTTTTTATTTTCATTCTTGAGATATGGAATGTTTATGTTATAGACACTAGACTCACTGTATATGATTTGCAAATCTTTGCTGAAAGGTGTGTGTGTGTGTGTGTGTTTGTGTGTGTGTAGGCCTGAAGTTGATGTTGGATGTCTTTCTTGATTACTTTCCACTATTTATATATTGAGACAGGATCTCTCATTGAATACATGGCTTGCAAATTCTGTCCAGTGTCTCTACTA
Source organism: Ondatra zibethicus (assembly GCA_004026605.1). Classification (NCBI taxonomy): domain Eukaryota; kingdom Metazoa; phylum Chordata; class Mammalia; order Rodentia; family Cricetidae; genus Ondatra; species Ondatra zibethicus. Next base: position 35,065 of record PVIU01001645.1, read on the forward strand.
AATTTGGGATTGTGGTGTTGTGGAATATTCATTTACAATGTGTGAAGATGTATCACTGTGATTGGTTTAATAAAGAGCTCATAGGCCAATAGGTAGGCAGGAAGAGGTTGGGTGAGACTTCTGGGGACAGAGAAGTCTTGGGGAAGGAGAAAGGCAGAATTACCAGCCAGACACAGAGGAAGCAGGACATCCAGGAGGAGAGGTAAGAGCCATGAGCCACGCTACAGCACGGAGACTAATAGAAATGGGTTAGTTTAAGTTATGAGAGCTAGTAAGAAACAGCCCTAAACTAAGGCTGAACTTTCATAATTAATAATTAGTCTCTGTGTCATGATTTGGGGGCTGGCGGTCCTAAAAAACTTGCTACATTGTAAGCAGCCAGTAGACCTGCTGGGGTTATAGTACACAGCAGCAGTGGGTTTGAAGGAGATAAACTCTGGTCCTTCATGTTTCCATGACAACTGCTTTGCCCACTGAGACATCTTCCCAGCCCCGTTGCAATCAGTTTTTATAAACTTGCTGATTTTACCTTCATGTATACAAAATTTCTGGATGACTTCTAACTCCACATTTCTAAAAAGAAAATATAAAAGAGTAAACATCCCAACAGGAGTTGTATAAAAAGATGGAGCAAGATGTAGAGTTAAAGTAACAACAGCAAAAAAAAAAAAAGAAAAGAAATAAAAAAATAACATAACTCTTTAAATTTGAGCATGTATTAGGTAACAAATACTGGAGCTTAAAAGAACATTTAGTGTAACAAATGTGAAATTTGCAATACTGCTCCTACTCATGAAAAAAGAAGGGAGAGACGTGAATGAACATTAAATCGTTCTGTTTTAACAGACTGCTGCTGTGTGTGTATGGAAGATGAGAGACTTCTTGTCTTGCTAAAACCCAAAGAAAATCATAGTGGAGCTGAAGCTTTTACAACTACCAGCCACCCGAAATACGAAGGCCTCCATATGATTCATATCAATTCCAGATAGCAGTTAGGACTAGTCAGAATTAATTAATTAGTCTTGTAGTGCTGGCGATCAACCCAGGGCTTGTACTTGCTAGGAGAGTGCTCTCCCGCTTGCTACAGCCCACCCTCGTCATTTCTTGAGACGGACAATTTTCAACAGGTACTAGTGAGATATCAGGAGTTTCTTTTCTTGCTTTTTTTCAAGTGTTGATACTGTTTTATTAGTCAACTAGACAATCCTCCAGTCCAGGAAAGTGTTAATTTTATCCTCTTCCTCATTATCACCAACTCCAGCACCACCAGGGTCCTTCTTGGCGTTCTTCCTCTTCACACAGCCTGGGCCGTCACAGTTACCGTAAGGAGAGCGGAGGGAGAAGTCAAGGTACTTCTGGGAGTCCAGGCGGACAGCAAAGGATGGGCTTTCACCAGCGTGCTTGCGGACCCTGATATGATGCTGGCAGGTGAACACACGGGCATGGCGTGGTGAATAGATTTGGCCAGGTCCAAATCAAAGCTGGGTCTGCAGCCGCCTGACCAAGAATTCCTCAGTCTTCAGGCCTGATGCAATCCAGCTTTATCTTGTTCATCCAGCACCCCAGTGAGGACAAGTGGCCTCAGCGAAGCATTGCCTTAAAAAAAAAAAAAAAAAGAAAAAGAAAAAGAAAAAGACGCCATGGGTTCTTTGCATCCAGCATAAGCAGCTCCCAGGCAGCCTTGGGGATCTTGACCAGGATAAATTTGACCCTCCACGCCTCACCTTTGTTCAGTCTCTGAGCAGCAACAATTCCTGGTTGAGACACAATTTTTCGAAAGATTTCCATGGGGTCACATAGGTCTTGTGACAAACCCTGCTTTGGACAACCGGCATATTGATTTCCCTAAGACTGCTGTGCCAACAAACTTACACACGTGACAAAGACCAGACGTTTCTTTTAAAAATTATTTTATTCACATAAATGCATTTGTATATGCACCTACAGGAAGGAAAATGGCCCGAGAGTGTTTTGTAGAGTTCAGGTTTTAAAAGAGAGGGATCAGACTTTTGCATGTTTTAAATATGTCTTGGTCAGACTGTCTAGGTTTTGGTTTTGATTATGATAACCCCAGCACTGGGTTAGAAACAAAGAAAGAGGTGCACAGCTATTTATTGCTGCTACTCATATGCTACAGGAGCTAGTTTGGGTGTCTCAGGAGAAAATAATAGAGAAAGCTAGGTAGCCTGCGAAGGAGAGCGATGGAATTTCTTTAGGTTTCCTCCGGAAAGAGCAAGGCCATCTTAAGCTCTCTTTGCAGCACCCACAATAGAAAAGTAATTGATAAGCTATTTTATAAAATTTCAGTAAGAACAAAAACAAGCCAGAAGATAATATAGAATGAGTGGGACCTTTGAACACTGAAGACAATTATCACATCAAGTCACAGCGACAAGTCTCCCCTTAATTTGAAGGAGATGTGGCTCAATAGCAGACATCTGCTTAGAACGGACAAGACTTTGGGCCCAACCCCCAGCCCTGGGTTAGAAATGAAGAGAAACAATTAAAGAGATGTACACTATTTAAAAAAGAAAATGAATCTCCTCAAAGCACTATACTTCCAAATTTACCTATTATTGACTAATAGTTGACTATTTGGAAAAAAACCAACAGCATTGTACTTAAACCACAGTAAAACCAAACCATCTGACCAATTCAATGTGAAATGTGGAGGAATTTTTTTTCATGAATTCTTGCGAACAGTGGATTTTAGAGACCCAGATAAATGGGACAGGAAAGGGGGGTACAGAGCAAGTGCTCTCTGCATTAAGTACAAATAACTTGTATCAAACAACAATTAAGGAAAAGCCTTCAAGTGCTCACCCACTTACAGAAGATTGGCATTTCCCAGCACTCCCAAGTGGACAGATCACAACTACCTGTAATTTCGGATCCAGCGGATCTAATGACCTCTTCAGGCTCCTGAACTCACACATGTATATACCCACTCATAGACAAACATTTATACACATAATTATAAAAATAAAATAAAATTTAGAAAAGTATTTAACCCTCAGAATCCCAAGTAAATCAACTTATACTGATATAGGGCATCAAAACTGTGGCGACCAGCAGGTTGGTAAGCGGTCTTTGGAGTCAAGTAAAGAAACGAGCGAGTCCAAGAAAACATACTTCCTGTCAGTGTGGGCTGGGAGATTTATCCTCACCTATAAAATGAGCAAAGCAATATCCTTATAGGGTGGCCGTGAGGATTAAATGAGACCATAGATGTGAAACTCTTGACATGGTGCCTAGAATATAGCCAGGTCCCAATGGATGGCAGCTGACAATATTGACCAAGAGAATGACTCCCTCTGACAAACCTTGGCTTGTCCGAGCATCAATTTAAATACCAGTCCTCTGATGTTTCTCTTGGCCTTTCCTCTTAACTCTGTGTTGTAAAGGGCAGGGAGATGCATCAGTCAGTAAAGCGTGTGCTGTACAAGCCTGGGGACTTGAGTTTGAATCCCCAGCACCTACAGAAAAAGGTAAGTGTGGTGGCATTGGCCTGTTACCCCATCACAGGAGTGTGTGTGTGTGTGTGTGTGTGTGTGTGTGCATGCGCACACATGTAAGCATTGGGGCAGGGGCCGGGGGGCACAGGGGCGCAGACAGGCAAATCTCTGGAGTTTATAAGCCAAAATCAGTCTAGCTCAATTGGTGAGATCCAGGTTCAGTAAGATACCCTGTCTCATAATGGAGAGTAATTGAGTAGGAGGCCTAGCATCAATTTCTGGCCACCATTCCCATGCTCATATATGGGGCATACATGTACATACCCATCTCTCACACAGAGATTGGCCCTGTACATGGCTGCTCTTAGATCCCATCATACTGTATTATTTTTACTTGTTTGATTATGTTCCAGTCCAAATTCTCTCTTATCTCAGAGACTTTAGGGTCTGCCTGAGTTTATGGTCATACAATCCTGATTGTGTTCAATGCCATCTGGTCACTGATGCTAAGAAGGTTTGGGCCTGGTTAGTATGTGGGTGGGGGACCACCCTGCTCAAGGGAAATGACCAAGGTGTCTGGCTTCAAGGTAAATCCCCAGGACGCCACACAGAATGTGTTTATGAAATGAACGGCTCCTCCGTGTTGAAATTGTGTTCATTTCTGAGCTTATAGAAGGTTGTTGGCATTTGGTTCATTTAAAATGCATGATTTCAGGACTGGGATGGAGCTCAGTGGTAGAGCATTTGCTCATTTGACACAAGCCCTAGGGTAGTAAAGCGTTTTGTGGGAACAGCAGGCACACACAGTACAGTTTTCTCTGCCAGCATTTTTGGGGTGGTAACTGGAAGGCTAACTCTCACAGTCTGAGGTGAGGGGATTGTATTAAGAGCCCTATAATGGTTTAACCCAAAATGTCTTTGCTGTGGATAAAACTGCTTTGTATTCTGTAGCTGTTGACCTGAACAGGACATGGGTGTTAGTCACAGCTAGTGCTTCATTAAATACACAACGGAAACAGAGTCCAGCACCACGTGAGGGCTCCCACTTCAGGGGCTGGGCCCAGAATTTCCACGGACTGACTCCAGGCTGAGAAAGGCGCAGTTGGTCCTTTAAAAATACTCATCGCTACTTCAATAGCATCAGCACCTGTTCTGTTCTGCAAGAGCAGAGCTGTTCGTTCCTTCTTAGAATCTCTTGTGTCTGGATCCTTGCTTTCCTGGCTGCAGCTGTCTAAGCCACCGAGGTCACATGTTTCACGGGGGCACCTTTCTGCCGGACTTCGACAAGCACCACACCCAACTATGGGGGAGGCAAATAAAGTGACATAAATCATTTAGACTGATCATACCATTGGTGTCCCTGCTGACCTCTTCACTCTGCCATGCAGTGGCACCAGGAGGCCACACAGGCAGCTTAGATCGTATTCGAAGTTCTTCTTGAGCCCAGAGGCTGGAAGCTGAGCAAGACAGGTCTATCCGAGTGACGACCGCGTCGTGTGTAACACGGAAAGTAATTAGTAATTATCCTTTGGAGGGTTGTCAGAGTAACTCAGAATGTTGGATATTGAAGATTCGCACCAAACTTTTGCTTCTGCTCTCCTTGCTTTAATTGTGCTTCCAAGGCGTGGCCGACTTAAAACACGTTTTCCACACGTCTGTTCAGTTCACTTGCACCGCTGCCTGGCCACCGCCACACCTTTGGTGTAGAAAAGTGAAGGGCAGCGGGTGTCCCCTGGCGTCCCAAGGCGGAGGGAAGCCCTCGAAGCACGCATGCGCGCAGGGGAGCCGCCAGCCCCTCTTAAGAGGGGAGCGCAGCGCGCAGCCGGGCAGTCGGAGCTGGTTTGCAGCCGTGCAGGGCGAGCGTGGGGCAGCCGCGCGCTCCTCCGCTCCCGTAGCCCGAGGGACTGAAACTTCCGTGGGCGGCTCCCACCGGAGCGCACTGTCCCGAGCGCACCAGCGACAGGGAGGAGACGGGACGCTAGCTGCAGCAGGAGCCGGGGCGGGCAGCCCGCTGGCCCCGCGCCCAGCAGCAGCCGCGGCCGCCGCCAGCCGGGCGGGCTCCGGGACTGCAGGGGAGGTGCGGACACTCGCAGCGTCCCGAGTGGTGGCCGGAGCCATGAGCAAGATCGAGCTCGGGGCTGCGGAGCTAGAGGGCGGCCGGCCGTTGCACTTGCTGCCCGGAGCTCTGCGCACACTGCCCGCTTCTTTGGCTGCTTCTGGCTGCGGAGGTAAATAGAGGAGAGACGCACCCCAACCGCGCGGGACCCCGACACTGAAACGCTCCAGCGATAGCCTGGCTCCTGATCCGCAGCGCGGCGTCCCCTCGGGGATGCACAGGGAAGGTCGGATCGCACGCCAAGCCTCCAGAAACGTTCCTTCTGTGATGCCCTCTGAAGGCCGAGTCTAGCCGGGACCGGCTCACTAGCAAGGAGGGATGACTTAGACCCTGGCTCTTCAGCCTGGGTGTCGCGGCAGAGGGGAGTGGCCCGCAAGAAGGTCCCTGGCGTCGCCGAGCCATAACTTCTTGGGGAGATCTACATCCTCCAGAGACATCACCCCCCGCCCAGGGCAGTGCCATGTGGGGCGGACGCGGCTCACCCGCCACCTCTTCTGGGCACGGCGCGTCGCTGCTGCAGCTGCTGCTGGCGGCGCTGCTGGCGGCGGGGGCGCGGGCCAGCGGCGAGTACTGCCACGGCTGGCTGGACGCGCAGGGCGTCTGGCGCATCGGCTTCCAGTGCCCCGAGCGCTTCGACGGTGGCGACGCCACCATCTGCTGCGGCAGCTGTGCGCTGCGCTACTGCTGCTCCAGCGCTGAGGCGCGCCTGGACCAAGGAGGCTGCGACAACGACCGCCAGCAGGGTGTGGGGGAGCCTGGCCGGACAGACAGAGAAGGCCCAGACAGCTCGGCAGGTAGGGCATCAGCGACCAGGTGCAAAAGGGGAGAGCAGTTGCTTTGCCTGGGAAACAGGGACCTGGACGCTTTGAGAGTTTAGGAAAGGGCCTGGTAGCAGGAAAGACCTAGCTTTTGTTGTTGTTGTTGTTTGTTTTGTTTTTGTTTTTTGCTCCCTACTTATTAACCTTGTGTGCAGTGGGGCAAAAAAAGAAACTCGAGACAAAACACGTTGCTTCTGTTCAGGGTCTTCCCTTCCCTGTGTCACCAGTTTCCATGGAACTTAATGGCAAGGGTGCGCCCCCTCTCTGGAGAAGACCTGCCCAGGGTTCTCCTCCAAGGGTCCTCAGAAGGAAGTCAGCTGTGGAGGGGTAATGCGGGGTGGGGGGCAGCTTCCCATGGGAGAAACTTCACCTCCTAGAGATCTAGTCTCTTCCGGATGAGCCAGTGCACAGTTTCTGGTGCCCACCTAGGCCTCTAGGAATCTGGTTGGTCTCCTGAGGCAGACTTGATAGATGTGACATTGGAGCAGTGCCCAACTTTGCTCACTGAGGCTTTGATTATTTAACAGTCAAAGCCAGATTTTGAAAAGAAGCCTGTCAGATAATTTAGCAGATTGCATTTCCTTGTGAGACACATCCCTTCAGTGAAGAGGCTGCCTCATCAAGTGTGTGTGTGTGTGTGTGTGTGTGTGTGTGTGTGTGTGAGAGTAGTAGTAGTAGTAGTAGTAGTAGTAGTAGTAGTAGTAGTAGCAGCAGCAGCATTGCTCGAGCCTTGGCATAGGGGGCTTCTGGTTGACAGTGCGGCCATCAGCTCTTTTCAGTTGGTGGTGTCTTAGCAGTCAAGCATTTTATAAGTTTGCCGCTCCTGCTGTTGCACAGAGTCTGAAGAGAGGAGAACTGAGGGCAATTCTAGAGAAGGTGCCATCCGAACTCCAGCTCAGCTTTGCAGAGTGTGTGGTCTGGGAATGAAGCCTGCAGAAATGAGCCAAATGGCTACAATAAGGTGTCTGTTAAGTTGGGCTTGTTAATATTTTCTAAAAAGTCGGGATGGCGTTGATCAAAGCTGGAGGCAGCAGCCTGTACGTACTGCCGCTGTGGGTCATGGGTTCCCTCCACTCTTCTCCTACACCTTCCCTTTAAATGCCCTGCTCCTTTCACAGCCTGCTGCAGTGAAGGACAGCGTGCCCAATTAAGCCACCAGGGGCTGGCTCCCGGTAGCACCGCATTCTTTACCCCTGTATAGTTATTTACACTTCCAATTAAAAATCCTGGAAAGAGAACAGTTATTTCTCCCCAAAACTCATTATGTGGGCCCAGACTGGTTTCAGCTAGTTTTTGCTATGGTATTGCAGGCGAAACTCACCTGTGTTCTTTTTGTTTACGTCGTACAACATGTGGGGGCTGCTATCTCAATTTGGGGAGTGAAACATTTATAGTGTGTGTTGGAAAAAGCTTGCCTTTCACTGTTCCCGTCCTGGACTTAGCTGGCCTGCAGGGCGAGTCTAATGAGCGCGGCACAGCTGTGGGAGCCAGCTGGGCTGCAGATGGCAGCAAGCCTTCCGGTCTGCTGAAGGGACCCCGAGTGTAGAGGTGGCTCTGTTCAGCCATGGCCACTGCCCTCTTGTTCCGTACCCCTGAGATATGTTCAGTTGTAGGTCATTATTCCTCCATGGTTCCGTGTGGTATGTGAACAGCGTGACTCCCAGAATGCAGTCTCTTCGAAGGGTCTTTGCAGATCTGACCTTTGAGGTGTGGGCTCCGTGCTGCCCCATCAGAAGTGCTGGCAGCTGGGCTCCACCAAGGCTGGTGGGACCCGTGAGTCCCTGGTGGACTGGAGTAGAGAGGGCTTGGCTCAGTGGTGGACCGCTTCCTTAGCATGAGTGAGGTCCCAGGTTCAATTCCCAAAACTTCACGCCCACGCCCACTCCTAAACCCTGCCAACAAAGGTACCCGAGTCAGGAAGACACCAGAAAAGGCAAGTTTCTTGGATGTAGGTAGAATTCCACAGAAGTGCTTCGGAGGTTTCTGCAGGCTCCTCCTGCCTACCTGTGTCCTGAACAGTTGTAGGACCACTTGCCATTCCTATAGCTTCCACAAACATTTTTAAGTTTTTATTTATCTTAAAATATAATATATAATTAAAAATATATATTAAGACAATCTCTCACTTTATAGCCCAGGGTGGCCTGGAACTTACTGTGTGGCCTAGGCTGGCCTTGAACTCAAGACAGTTTTCTTGTTTCTGCTGACCATATGCTGAGGTTAAAACTGTGAGCCACCATGCAAGGGTCCCAAAAGGTTTTGTTCGTTTAGTTGGTTTTATTTATTTTTTTAATAATTTTAAAATGAAGTTCATTACTGGTTTTACTAACAGGCTTTTATTGCTATTTTACAGTTTTATTTTTTCAGACTAACTCAATGCCCACTGGCTCTTCCTATCCTTCCCTCTTCCCCCTCTTCCTCAGCCTCCGGTAACTATTTTTCTATTCTCCCCTTTTATTAAGAAGGGTTTTTAAGATTTGTGCACTTTTTAAATATTACATTTTTTAAACTTTTGTCCCTTTTTTTTGGTGTGTGTCTGTGTGTGCGCACATGCGCGTTTGTGCTGTGGCATGCATGTGGAGGTCAGAGGACAGGTTTTTAGGAGGAGACTCTCTCCTTCCACTGTGTGGGTTCTGGGGCTTGGACTCAGGTCATTAGGCTTGGTGGCAAGAGCCTTTATCTGCTGGGCCATCTCACTGCCCCAGTGTTAATTAGTTTGTTTGTCTTTCCCCTCCCGTGACCACGTATGTCTCATATTCCGTTTGGAAATGATAGCAGTTCATAATCTGATCCAAGTTACTTGGTTTTTTTTTATTGTTCTGCCTGTAAGAGAAGAAACTTGTTAAAAATAATGTCAAGAAGAAGTCAAGGAATGTGCAGAACTTCCTAGAAGAAAAAGACAGATTTAGAGACGTGTAAACTCGGCTCCATTTAGACCCCTGGGCTTCCTGTTAGGGAAGGCTTACATGTAGGCTGCTCGGCTACTGCAGGTTGATCATCTAGATCAACCTGGACAGGGTGTCTGGTGTTAGATTAGGGGAATCTAAGTGGGATTATGAAGTTTAGCTTCCAGGAGCCTTGCCATGCCTGCGGGGGCCTTGGCCACTTTCCAAAGCACTTGGCCATGGACGTTGCGCCTTGTGCACTGGTGACCTGTGACCAAGCTGACCCAGCCTTCGTCCTTCGCTTCTGAGTGCACTGTTTGTGCACATCTGTCCCTGGCATTCGCCGCTCACTGGGTCTTACAATATCCATATGTGAGCCGTAATGTTACGTTTCTGTTCTTTTCCCAGTCCCTATCTATGTGCCATTTCTCATCGTCGGCTCTGTGTTCGTTGCCTTCATCATCCTCGGGTCCCTCGTAGCTGCGTGCTGTTGCAGATGTCTCCGGCCAAAGCAGGATCCCCAGCAGAGCAGAGCCCCAGGGGGCAACCGCCTGATGGAGACCATCCCCATGATCCCCAGCGCCAGCACGTCCCGGGGGTCATCCTCTCGGCAATCCAGCACAGCTGCCAGTTCCAGCTCCAGTGCGAACTCGGGGGCCCGGGCTCCCCCAACCAGATCACAGACCAACTGCTGTTTGCCCGAGGGAACCATGAACAATGTGTACGTCAACATGCCCACAAACTTCTCTGTCCTGAACTGTCAGCAGGCCACCCAGATTGTCCCCCATCAAGGACAGTACCTGCACACCCCATATGTAGGGTATGCAGTACAACATGACTCTGTGCCCATGACGCCAGTGCCTCCATTCATGGATGGCCTGCAGCCCGGCTACAGGCAAGTCCAGCCCTCCTTTGCCCACACTAACAGTGAACAGAAGATGTACCCTGCAGTGACTGTATAGCTTACAGGTCACCGAGTAGACTCCTTTATGAGACCGAGCAAAACAAGGCCAGGTTCCCGTGCCAGAAGTCTGCTCGAGTCGGTGGTGTTTTCGTCGGTGTTCTCCTGGACGACTTCATTTGCAGGAGAACATCTCCAGAGCAGCCTTTCTGTGCACGGTGTCTGGCTCACAATGGAAAGACACAGCCCCTGGAGTCGCCACCTGTGCCCTCAAGTATGTGACAAATGCTTGAGTCCCCAAGTGCCCTTGAGGTGTGGCTGCCAGCGGCAGAGCTTGTCTGTCGCCATTGTTTCCTTCTGTTTCCGCGGCAACGAGAGGACACCTGTTACCTCCCGTTCACCTAGGCTGTTTTTTTAAATCAGTGTTCAAGGTTGGAAGGAGATGTAAATAATATAATTATTATGAAAAGAAGCCAGTTTGAACTCGGACACTAGTGAACAGCCTCAGTCCTCCAGAGGCATGTCTTAATTTCATTGTAAAAGATAGTTTGTCTATTTTTATGCTTTGGGGGGAGCTATTTCGTGCTATTTTTTAATTTGATAATCGTGTGTATAGGTCATATTATGAAGTGATTTTCTATGTTAAAGAGATGAAAAAAATGTACGTATCTAAAGAAGACATTCAGAATTCTTGGGAGGGAGTGGCAATGAAGCCATTTGCCGCTTTTTGATGGAGCCTTTCCATTTCCTGGCTCTACCTACAGTGGCACCTGAGAAGTCATTCGATGCTTTTTTTGTTGAAATCATGAGCTACCTCCTGCTGTGTTCCAAGTTACTTCTGACTTTGTCATGTGATGTGGACTGGGGCTCTGTTTTGTTCTGCCGGTTTTGGGATCCCCTTGGCTAAGTAGTGCCAAAGGCAGGGAATTATGGTTGTGTGGATGAAGATCAGTAAAAAAATGCAAAGAAAGGTACTGTGGAGATGCTCGGTATAGGTCATCAGTCATCATGGGGACCCAGACATGAATGGCTTTGCAAATCAGAAGGCTTTTTTATACTCTTGTTATCAGAATGGTCTATCTTTCCAGCAGCAGGAGCTAGGAAAGCCAGAAAAAAGCTCTCCAAGGAGATATGACTCCTGGATCTTCAGCAAACACTGCAATCACTGCCAATGTTTTAAGTTATCAAATTCAAGTGAATTTGTATGTTGATTACTTATGGAAAAAAATTAAATGTGTGTAAGTAAGTTTTCAACTGCTAGAAAAGCCAAAATTTGTTCAATAACTGTGAGGTTTGGTCTTCTGTAGGTCTAGCCACAGCATCTGTCACCTGTCCGTTGTCTCATGATGACAGGGATTATGTGACGTTGTTGTTGGCAACCAATATCGCCAGAGATAGGAATCAAAGAGTTTTCATAGCCAAAGCAGGAGAAAAATCACTTTAAATTTCTAATAAATATTTTATGGTGTGAATTCCTTGGGGAGTGTTTTTTTTATAATTAGTCATTAAGAGAACAGTTACTTAGAATCATAACTACCGTGAATTTCACTGTAGCTGGTATCTAGGAAAGCCAGATGTATTTGTGGCAAACCTTGACACGCCAAAGACAGTTTTTCTTTGGGCTCACCTGTCATCAAGCTAATGCAAAGTTCAGGGACTAGTCAAAGGAAACATCTCAAAAGTAGCCGGGAATGGCACTTCACAAATACTTGAGCTCCAAAAAGACCTTATTTATCAACAAGACCTTGTTTTTTATATACTTATTTACGGTTACACCTATTTAGTGTGTGTGTGTGTGTGTGTGTGTAAAATACTGAGATTTGAAGTCCATGAAATCTCAGTGTCTGAAAACAGTTTTCACCCCACCCCCTTCATCCCAGTCATCTCAAAGGGTAGAACCCAGTCTCAATGCTGTCTCTTCAAAGCCAGGCAAAAGCCAGTTTTGCCCAATGAGCTGTAGGTGGCCAGTTCTTAAACTGACGCCAGGACTTTGCTTGATGCAGGGTAACCTCTGTGTGCCTCTGAAACAAAGGGTGGCTGGTGAGTGCTTGCTTGTATCTGAGTTTCTTCCCTTTTCTGGTTATTGAAGAAGTAAGTTTCATTAAATAAAGTGGGAGTTTTTGCCCAATGAAACCTCATCGTTTCTTCCAAAGATGACATCACCAAAAGCAATTGCTGAGCTTTTGGATTTTGGGGGTGGGGGGAAACTGGACAGAGTCAGCTAGCACAGTAGAAGTACAAATACGTATGCCTTTCTTGCTCTCTTGAGAATATAAAAATTCTGAGCCTCTATGATGTAATTTTCATGCAGTTGAACCATTTTACAGTCTGTCTAAAAGGGGGTCATTTGCTGATGGAAAAATAGTCACATTTTCTACTGTGTATAAGCCAGCCGCTTTTCTCTAGATTTTAGGAGAGAAAAATCAAGTCTTCACAAGGAAGAAGAAACTAACCAGCTCATCTGTTGCAAAGTGTGGACCTAGCATGGTGGCTCAGGCTTGTAATCTCAGCACTTGGAAGGCAGTGGCAGGGGGACTGCCACGAGTTCAAGGTCAACCTGGTTCAGAGGGAGCCGGCTACAGGCAAGTGTGAACCAGGCATGGTGGCTTCTCCCTGTATTCCCAGCACTTAGGCTCTAAGGCAGGACAGTTTAAGGCTCTCATGGGCTAAACAGTGAAGTGTCTCAAAGAAAAGCAAAACAAAATGCAAGGAGAAACTCCACTTCTATTCTACTTTCTACTGCAGGGGAGCAGTTAAAATGGGCCAATCTCATACTGGGGGATGTAGCTCAAGACTTCACCTCATGATGTGTGGGAGGCCCCGAGTTTCATCTCCAGCCTCGAAAATTAACATTGACATCAGCATCTAGGGTGGTCAGCCGGCAGAGACGAATGTGATTCACAGGTCTATTCTGCAGCCTGCACCTTCCTCACCGGGCCATTTCTGAGCGAGTTCCCACAGGCCCCTTGGTCTCAGGCTTTTAAGATCAGGGTTTTATTTCCCGAGTTCAGTGACCCACATGGCCCTTGTTTCGTTCTAAACTAGAATCTATGATTCCCTTGGAACAATTGGCAATCAAGCTGTATGTCCATGAGTGTCCTGGACTGTGGGAGGGAGATGGGATGGTTCTCAAAGCTGAGCCCAGCAGGACTTTGGAGCTTGATGTTCTCTCTCCTCAGGCAATCCCACCTTGAACCAGCACAGTGACCTTTCTTAGGGTGCCAAGCCCCCAGTCCACAAATGCACAGTGATTCCTTGAAGTGGCTCAGTCAACTGATAAACGGTACACACACTTCAGTTGCTCTAGCCTCCCAAGGGATAAAGTTAATGGACTTGGGCATTGTGACTCCTGTTGACTTAGCCTGGTCAGTCAGAATGGTGCCCCTGAAGTTATGTGTGTTTTACTGCGAAACCCAGGGCAGACCTCTGTGTGTGTTTTTAGAATCAGATTCTGCTGGAATTTGAAAGAAGGGTGACCACAGGCAGAGAAATCAGATTGTCCTGTTGGTCATTTGGGCAAAAAGCAAGTCTCTAAGCATGGGCTACCTTACAGGACTTTGCTGAATAAATAAAAAGTCTGTATTAATGGCTCATCGAACTTTCTGGAATTAAGAAAAAAATCTGGTCACTTCCCACATATGCTTATTCTTCTTGCTTTTTGAGTAATAAAGCAAAGCTGCCCAGCGTGGCGAGGGTAAGGGTCTTGTGCAGAAGACTCAATGCATGGAGTGGGCCCAGGGAAGCTTTAAACATTTAAACACACTAGGCACCTACAGGGACTCTCTGGGGCATGGCAAAGGCCAGAGCAGACTGGACAAGGCCATGGGGCAGGGAGAGGGAGAGCACTCTGTACTGCACTTTCACAGAGTTTCTCATGCTTAAAAGGGCAGCCCAGGAACACGAGGTTGAAAAGAGTCCAGAGGCCCTGTGTCCAGAGGACTGGTGACAGCACAAGAGGGAACCTTCCTGAGTGCCCGGTGCCATGCCAGCGCCACTCCCCTCCCCCTTCATCCTCCACACAAATAATCAACATTTCTTTGCTCTCTCAAAATGTTTCTTCATTAATTAAAAAGCCCGGATATTCCTTTGACTTGAGAGCCTTCCAGGGATTAAGTAAGAATTGGAAACTCTTGAATCTCTTCCTGACAACTGTGGCAATGACTCCGTGACTGTTGGGGCTTTGATTCACTGCCCTCTTTCTGTTCTGTTCTGGTCTGTGTGGAATCAATGCTCAGTGGAAACTTGAAGAGGAATCCTTAGGAAAACCCTCAAGTGGTAAGACATTGGGTGTAAAAAAGAATGATTTGGGGGTTTGAGACAAGGTCTTCCACATAGCTCAGGCTAGCCTGGAGCTCACTATGTAGCCCAGGATAGGCATCAAACTTCTGGCCATCCTCTTGCTTCTGCTTTGCGTGTGCAGGGGTTGCAGTTGGGAACCACCAGTTCCGGCTGCAACGCTGCAAAGTTTTGCTGGAGAACTTGGGCTCTGAGAGTCATTTCACCTCCTACAGCTGTGTCTGACATTTATGCCCAGAATCAGGGCACCTGGACTCAAATCATAAGTGTCCAGAACAAGAAACTAAATTTCTAAGTGAAAAATGGCGGTGGCATTTTAAGACTGATTTTTAAACATAAAAATCTTGTATTTTAATTTCAGCCATCTTGAAGTGTAGGCCATTTAGAAAAATCATACCTTAATAACATAGTTTTTACTGAAGAGATTGAACGACCATAGGCCACTGATTGTCATCCGTAACTACAATATAAAATTGCTGTGTGTGTACGTATGCATGCAGACTCATCCCGGGACGTTTTGAGCACAACGGACTATGCGTATTCAGGCGACTCACACAGGACTTTGCAGTGCTGAGCTTGCTTGGACCCACTCAAGATCAGGCAAAACCAATTTAGAATCATTAATACCACATGCCCAGTGACCTCTGATGAGAAAGCCCAGTGTCTCTGGACCTGAGGATTGTAATTCTCACCTCTGGGGGACAAAAGGACATCACATAGCATGCACTAGCTGCACCCATAAACACAACCCCAACTCCTATCTAGATATTTTTTAACTGCTCAATATAGAGAAATACATGTATTTATATAAACAAATACATCAAAAAGAGAAAGAACCCTAGAAGTAACTTAGGGCAGGGTCCTTATTTTCCTTCCTCTAGCCAATCAGTAGTGCTCCACTTTGCCTGGGTTAACCTAAGTGTCTTGTTTCCAGCTCTCTGTCCCTTGATCAGTACTTTCTCTGTGATATGCCTGGTGGGCCAGTTTTGTTTTCTTACACAATGGTTTTATAACCCACAGGGGTTCTCTCGTCCCTGGGTCTCTCTCTGGCATGGCTGGCCATCTGAAGCCCTTTCTTGGATGGAACCAGATTCGGGAAATCAGAGTAAGGGTTGGGCTAGGGCTGAATGCTGGAACCTTTAACAGGCAGGCAGTTGTGTTCCAGCAACACACACACACACACACACACACACACACACACACACACACACACACCCCATACCACCTTTCCCCAATTACTTCATATTCTGAAACATTTAATTTTATTATTAATTTTAGTTTTAATTGAGACCGAATCACTTCATTTAACATTCTTATCCAGTTAATTATATTCACACACAGCAAGCACACAATTTTAACCATCTAGCTCAACAAACCATCCCCAGGTAAAGGATTCTCTTCCTTGGGACATGAGCTGTGCCTAGAATTGAGCCTCATATATAAGAAATTCCACAGCATCAAATCTTTTGTTTTGTTTTTGTTTTTCAAGACATGGTTTCTCTGTGTAGCTCTGGTTGTCCTGGAACTCACTCTATAGACCAGGCTGGCCTGGATCTCAGAGATCCTCTTGCCTCTGCCTCCTGGGTGCTGGGATTAAAGGTGTGCGCCACCACTGCTTGGCAGCATGGACTCTTTTGTGTCTGTTTTTCCTTCCATGTAATGACCACTGCTGGATAGAGCAATGGTTTGTGTCTTTCAATTGTGGTGTTGTATTCCATTGCAGGACTCTTGCCTAATTATCTATATAACTGTTAATGGCCATCGGGGAAATTTTCCATTTTATGCGTTCAGGAACTTTTTAAATTGCTTCTCGGAGAATATGGTACTTGCCTCTCTCAGATGGGATTCCAGGGGCTAGACTGTCATATTCCAAGATGCCTGCTTTGAGCTTAGCAGCCAGACACTTCTGACACTTGGGCCTTTGGAGAAGCAGCAAGTTGGACAGCAGATGAAGATGAGGGTGTGTGTCTGTGTGCGCACGTACCTCTGTGCTGTGCGCGCGCCTTTGTGTGTGTATGTGCACGCGCGCGTGTGCATGCTTGCATGTGTGTGTGTGTGTGTGTGTGTGTGTGTGTGTGTGTTTGTCCTGTGTTGGAGATGGAACCCAGAACCTCCTCTATGCTAAACAAGTTGTCTACCACTGAGCCACATTCTGGCCCAGGCAGAAAGTCTTTTGACCACAGAAAATAAAGCATGAAGAAATACTTTTGGAAAGTTGGGGGAAAATCAAAAACAATTTCTCTGCAAATAATTTAGAATAGTTCAAATCAAAACATATTTTAAAAGTCCAGAGTAGATGGTAAGAACGTGAGTCTCATTCAAGTCTGTGGACAACTCACTGATAATGTTACAGCATCTGCTGGGGCAGGCCATTCAGACCCAGGTACGGGAGGAGACAGTGCTCAGTCTAGAGTGGCACCTTCCCTTTAACAACTGCCACTCTGGAATATCAGATCCAGGGCATGTAATTGCAGCTGATGATGGACATTTCAGGCCAGTCTTTAAGAATTTTACGTAATTTTACTTATGCTTATAGCACACTACTAATGGGTGAATACCCAAGAGCTGGCCCAAGTGGGTTTGCTGTAGGCAGCGTTGTAAGGGAAGGGTTTCAGCCCGCTTTGATAATGCTGACTGTGACAGTGAGCTTTAATTGTCAGCCTGACAGTTCCCAGAGTTCCCTGGGAAGTCTTGATGAGGGATTATCTACATTGGGTTGGACTGTGGGTATGTCTGTGAGGGATTGTCTCAATGAAGTCAACTGATGGAGGAACCAGTCCACTGTGGGCAGGGCCATTCCTTAGGTCCCGAACAGTGTAGAGAAAACACGGTGAGCACAAGCAGGCAAGTGTGCATCTCTCTCTGTCCCTGACTGTGGATGTGATGTGACTACCTATAATGGAAGTTCTTGCCTTGCTTTCCCCACAGTGATGGAATCAGAACCTGGATCTGGAGCCGAAATAACCCCCGCTTCTCCTTACATTGCTTTGTTGGGCTATTTTATCACAGCAAGGGAAATGAAACCAGGACACTGACCGAGCGAGCATTCTGTATCAGAAACATCTGCAGACAGAAGCATCCAAGAAGGTAGCTTTATATCACACTTTAAAAATAATTTTGTAAACGAAATAAAGTTCCATAGTGTGACTTTTCCACTGTATCAGGTTTTAAAGCTTTTAGATTTGGATGCCAGGGCCGTCGATGAATGGTAGAGTGCTTGCCTCGCGTGTAGGAAGGCTCTGCATTTGACTCCTAGCACTGCAGACAGAAGGGAAAAGGAAAGGGAAATGAGGGCAGGCAGCACAGAGGAGGATCTTTTGGTTTTCAGAATAGATGTATGGAACACAGACCTGGGAAACAACACCACCAGGCTGGGGTGCAGCTCAATGGCAGAGTGCTTGCCTAGAATGTGCTGGGCCTTGGGTTTAATCCCTCCATTAGAAGAAGGAAAGAGTAAAATGCCCATGTCGTGAGCTGATGCTGTTCCCAGTGGAATCTGAACAGCTCTCTCCCAGTTTGCAGGTATGCAGAGATGACCCAGGAGGAAAGATTGTTCTAGACACAGTTCTTTCCTTTGGCTGACACATCGAAGGCTAGTGTGGCTTCTGGAACCTTTCCTCATGAAGGGTCCTGGCTGCAGTAACTGCTGCCAGGTGCAAAAAGGCATTCCAAAACAAAACACAGTCCAATCTTCTGCTTTAACCAAAGGTTTTTTTGAAACGCGGTTGTGCAGGTACACGCCAATTAACAGGATTGGTCAAAGCCTAATTAATACAACCAATGGACAAGGAGACATCCTTGGCATGGATCCCCTACCAGGAAGGGGACTGACTTCACACCACCATGCTGTTGTAACTTAACAATGGGCCAACATTAACAACACTGAAAATTATTCCTCTTCCAGAGAGAGGGAACAACCACCTTCATGTGTCATGGAAGCGCTCACGTACCTGCTGGGAGACAATCTAACAGGACCACCAGCCAGCTTCCCTCTGCATGGCTAGATTAAGGCCTGTCCTTGGTAAACAGTATTTGAGCAGTCTCAGAACAGATATAACAGGAGCCAGGGCGCACATGGCTTTGCTTCCATGACAGATACACCCTCACTGTGGGTTCAGAGACATGTAGGATGTGGGTCTCTACCCTTGCTGTGCAAGCTGCATTGCTCTGGGGGGGAGGTGCAGATGATGGAGCTGGTGTGCACTTGGTCATCCTTGGCAAGGAGGGAGAGGAAGCAGCAGGCTCAGGCCTTGCATAGACTTTCTGACTCGAACACCAGACAAGTCTTTACCAGCACAGGGATCTTGTTTGTAATTGCCATGGGATAATTGTACATAGTTATGGGCTATGCTGCCGGGATCTTGCTGGAAGGAGAGAAACTCCATGACCAGGCAGGCAGGTTTCCTTTTTTTTTTTTTTTCTTTTTTAAATTGGCGTTTGCTGCTTGCCCTGTAAGTACATACCAAGCTACCTCTAGGAACATAGCTGGATCCAGTCCAGCCCCATGGCAAGTGGGTTGCTGCCTACTCCTCAGCTTTCCTCCTTCTTTCTCACACAGGAAATCAGAGCCTCGTCCCTGCACAAACCTTTTATTTATGTTATTTTATAGGACCTGCTTGTGGCCCAGGCTGGCCTCCAACTCTTGATTCGCCTGCCTCAGCCTCCAGAGCACAGGGAATCACAGGCAGGTACCGCCAGGAAGGGCTCCCGGCTTTCGATAAGCCCTTCTGACCCCTGCTTTCCAGGACAGGATGATTTGGGTGGTGATGCTGTTTCAACTTTCCTCTTCCCATCTCTGCCATAAATCGCAGGCACCTGACACTTTGCTCCTGGTTTCTCAAACAAACAGGTCTCCTTCCTCTCTTGAGCCAGGTCAGAAGAAATGCCTGTGGGCGAATCCTGTGAGCATGTTTTTCTTGGTCCGATGCCTGGGAGAGGGAGCAGAGTTGCTATCTCAGAGGCAGCGAGAGCAGGAGTTTGTCATCTGAATAGGAGCCAGCCTGGGTGGAGAAAGAATCCTTTGTCTTCTTTCCCTGGGGATGGCTGAGAGGTGTTCCTAAGGCTAGGCTGGGCTGGGGGATGGGGTGACCTCTCCCCTCTTTGCTCAAGGCATTAGCTCGCATAGCTTCTGACTACTTGGATTTATGTTGCTTCCATCCCCCCCCCTTCCCACGCAAGAAATCCCACATCTGGGGGGAGTGGGGGAGCTTTAGAAACACCAGGGCACACACAGTCTGAGATGTGGTAGTCAGTGAAGCGCAGGGAAGGGGAAGGATGGACACGGGCGCTCAGAAGGCATGCGTGAACGAAGGGTACCACATGCCATGCTGAGTACTGGCCTCTCGCTTTTAGGCATACTTAAAAGTGCCGCTGTGAGAGTCTTGAGCAGGTACCTCTGCTCCCCATGGGAAACCCTTCATGATGATGTTCGGTTAAGGCTAGCCTGAGCTAATATCCCCTTACCGTACTGACATAGACAATGGCCTTTGAGCCGACACAGAATTACCAACACAGCCAAGTGATGCAAGTGTTCTTATTTTGCGGGGCCTTTATTTTAACTTTCCCATTGTTACATTTGATAATTCAAGCATGTTCATGCAGAGAATATGACATCTGTTCTGTTCAGGTTTTTGAGATAGGGTCTTCCTGTTTAGCCCAGGCTGGCCTAGAACTCACCATGGATCTCCAATTCTTGTTCCTCAGTCTCCTGAGGACTGGGACCACAGGTGTGCGCCGTCACACCAGATGGCATGCTGTCTCTTGATTTGACCCGGTAAACCAATTTCTTTACTGAGTTATCACTTCAGATCTGTTCGGCCAGTTTCCCTGTTGAGTTTTTAAAGAACCCAGGAGGTGAAGGGGCTGCATTCCAAATGCTGAAGCCAAAGCACTCCTTGAGTGACTTTGGAACAAGGACCCTGGGCAGTAGTTCACACCGTGGCTGCACTGTGCCGCCCCTTTCACGCGTTCCAGACAAAGCCCACCTCATCCACCAGCAGGGCCGCAGATACTGGACTACGGCTTAAGACAAAATCCCAGGACAAAAAGAGCTGACGGAAAAGGGTCGTCCTCATGATTCAAAAGAAAGGTTCATTATTATAACAAATGACAGATTATACAGGATAGCTTTCTTTATTAAAAAAAATGACCTGAAAGCCTACATATCCATTTACATTTTCAGACTCTTGTTACCTAGTTTCGCTTAAAAAACAAAACAAACAAAAACATTCACTGATTGGGAACATACGTGGCTCAATGGCAAACACTAGCCTAGCATTCACAAGGTCCTGAGTTCCATCCCCAGCGCAGCCACACAAGCATTCCACAAAACACAAAGGAGGCAAAAAGGGTCAGATGTTCAAGGGCAGCTTCAGCTGCAGAGTGAGTTCAACGCCAGCCTGGACTACCTAAGAATTTATCTCAAAACAACAACCAAATCACTCATTGCTTCTTGATGAGCCATCATCGATTTCACTGAGCATACTTGAAGGCTTGCCAAAGAAAAGCAAATGCCCAGCTGGGCTCTGCCAGAGCCCAGGGTCCCTGGCTGGCACATTTCTCTCTGAATGTTGAAGCAGCAGCGTCACTTTCACCAGAGCGGTTTATACCTCGCTCTCACGCCTTTGCCTTTGTGTTTGCATGAGTGTGGGGAATTGGGAAAAGTAATACTGACCCAGAAATCTGAAATATTCTACAGCAAGATAGAGCAGATACATCAGCTCTGCTTCCTGGAGTATCACACAGTAGACCCTGGCCAGCTAGGCAGTGCTGCCAGGCTGCCTGGTAGACTTGAGCATGGTATTGCCTCCAATTATAGTGTGCGCTGTCCGCTCGGCAATCATCCCTGTGGCTGTGAAGAGAGCAGCTGAACCCAGAACTAAGCCGAAGGGACACTGGCTGCACTGTTTACAGTTTCAAGTACAAGATCTAGCCATACATAAGGACCTCTGTGAGCGGCTGTAGCCCTAGGCCCATCTTAGCTCAAACCTGCTGACCAAATGTGACCTGCCAGCCCAAGAGCCACAGCTATGTGACAGGAGTGTCGTGGCCCACATGACATTTCCACTGAGCTGACAGCCACTGTGCATAACTTAGTCCAGTCCACTCTATTCCCCAGGGAGGGGTTGTGTATGAGACATTCTGACCTCAGTTTAAAGATAGTCCAAATGACCCGGCTCCCCAGTGGGCCCTGCATAAATAGTATACATCACACACCATGACAGCTGCTTTGCCTAAAAACCCAATTTAGTCATCCGGCTAGGAGAAAGCTTAATCAGGACAGAAACAAAACAAAACAAAAACAATCCCTCCCAGAAATGTTTTTTCCTGCCTGTATACCTCATTACTGCAGAGACAGTTTAGTGCAGAGAATGTTTAGTCTGCTTCTCAAAGGAAGAAAATACGCTCCAGAAAAAGTGCACAAGGTAGCATAAAGTCAAAAGACAAGAAAACAAACAAAGAACCCAAACAAACACTTTCATTTACTAATCTGATTTAAAAGCCTTCAAGTTCAAGAGAGGGCTAAGTATCTGACAAAAAGATGAATTTTAATTCAATCTTTCCAGTTAGGTTTAGTTCCCAAATGAAAATGAATTTTGGCTTCTTTCTTCCCCACCCACTCCAGCCCCCAACATGGTGGCCTCAGCAAAACAGAAAATTCAGAAGGGGAGGCCCATCTCTCTAATAGACTTTCTGGCTGAGGATGGCGGGTGGAAGCAGCTATGTCTCCTAACCAGTCAGCTGGGCTGATGTAACAGATGGTCCGGAGAGATGTGTCAAGGACTCGCATGGTACCGATGACGGCGCATACAGGGCACCTCCAACCGACCATTCCATCCTCTCCACTGCTCCACAGGCTGCTCAGAAACCAAACACCTACCAGAGCTGTCTTCCCAAATCACCACCCTGCACTGTTTTCCTAGGGAACCTGCCCTATGATGTGACAGAAGATTCCGTTAAGGAGTTCTTTAGAGGATGAAATACCAGTGTGGTACACTCATCATGTGAACCCAGCAATCCAGACAAGTTGAACAGGCTGGGCTATGCAGAATTTGAGGACCTGGGTGATCTGCTCAGTGCTCTGTGTCTCTAGGTAACAGGAGAAAAATCAAATGAGTTGTGGATCAAGCACTGGACAAAGACAGGGATGATCGTTCTTTTGCTCAAGTCAGAAATTTAGATTTCTAACAAAACACAGACCAGAGGACCCATCCTGCTGCAGACGGCTTTGAGGACTATCCATTTAGAAGAGGTGATGATAATTTGGGAGACAAGTGTTGAGATAGGTATGATTCAGAGCTGTATCAGGGTGGGTTTCAGACAGGTATCAGGATGGCCCATGCTGAGATGTGGATATTGCTCTGGAGGCCAGGATCGCTATGATGACCAAGGCTATGACTCCAGGATAGGCAGTGGCAGGAGAGAATTTGGTAGTAGGTACTGTAGGGTTGCTGACTACAGAGAAGGTGGGGGCTGCTATAAAGACGGGTATGATAGATGGGACGATTGGTCATGGAGATCCACGGATGATTACTCTCAGGATGATTATAGGCATGATGACAGAGCCTCCCACCCCACAACCCCAAACTGAATCTAAAGCCTTGGAATATTCCCAAGGAAGAAGCTTCCTTTGCTAGTACCTCCGAGTAGAGTTAGCAGCTTCTATCTTTGGAAGGGCAAAGCCTGTTGACACAGCAGCTAGAGAAGAAAAGTAGAAGGGGGCGGGGCTAGGGGCGGGGCTACGGAAGGAGCCGGAGGCATTGCAGTGTCAGCTGGATGAACCAAAACTAGATGGCTGACCCCAGGAGAGACACCCGTGGGCCAAATGAAGAAACTCAAGAAAGAGAACATTTGAGGACAGGAAGCGATTCATGGCAGACTGGGGCCGCAGTTACATCGGGCAGAAACACACAAAGAAGAAGGCTCTCGAAAACGAACCATTTAATAAAGAAGACTGTCATTTTCCAATCTCTAAACCCCCTAAATTGATTGGCCTCTAAAGGTAATGCCAGCCCCTCTACCAGAGGAGAATGCGCGGGGAAAGCAATGCCCTAACCCTCCTGCTCGACCTCAGAGCTCAGACACAGTGACAGAGAGAAAGTAGCCCTCTGAGGAAGGACCGGCAAGGAAAGAAGAAAGCAAAGTAGATGGGGTGAGAGTCCCAAAGGCCAAAGTGGGAACTCCAGCTGTGGTCGTGGAGACGGAGGGAACAAAGACCACGGGAAGGAGCTGGAGAGGAAAGGTGACAAAAGGCTCAAGGCTCCAGATCTGCCCAAGCAGAAGACATCTGAGAAGAACCCAACCTTCAAGCTCAGTTTTGCAAGCAAGA
The DNA here is from genome assembly GCA_004026605.1 of Ondatra zibethicus. NCBI lineage: Eukaryota > Metazoa > Chordata > Mammalia > Rodentia > Cricetidae > Ondatra > Ondatra zibethicus. The sequence goes on from PVIU01001645.1 coordinate 58,864, forward strand.
ATGCTTCTCCCTCCGTGGATGGTGAAGACAGAATGGAGGGAGGCAACCACACTGAGTAGACCCCAACGTCCTGTGCTTTCTCCTAGTCTCTGCGCCCTGGAGCGTTGAAGGGCGCACCAAACTAGTCTTGCATACCCTTCTAAACACTGCCCTGTCTAAACTTTCAAATATGTCCACATTCTTTTAAAACCTTGTCCCTCTGGTCACCTCATGTTCCTGACGACAGCGTCAGCCTCCCCAAAGCGGTCTCTGTAAATCGCACACCTCGTCTCACAGGCCTGTTATCTTGGCCACCAGAAGCTGTGGTCTGAGGAACCGCTATTTTGCTCGAGTGAACCAGCTCTGTGCTATCTTTGATTCCTGCTCCCACCCTGCCCCCCGCCCCGTCTGCCTGTTCCTGGTGCTTCACTTCTCCCCCACTTGGAGGTCAGAGTGCTCCGGCTGATGGACATGGGTGGTGACTAGGGGTGTATAAACGAGAAGGATGGAGTTGGGGGCCTTCAGCCTTGACTGGGGTGGTTTAAGGTTTCTGTAAGTTTCCTTCATGGGAGTTCATGCTAGTGCTTGGGTTTATAATGTGACTTATATTGTGAGGTTTTTCTGCTCAAGGGGGATGATTTCTTAGCTTCTCCCAAGAATAAAGGATAATTGGGAGCATGGGGACCTTGGGAGAGGGTTGAAGGGGAGGAGAGAGTCAGGGAGGGGAGCAGAGAAAAATGTAGAGAGCAATAAAAAATCAATAAAAATAAATAAATAAAAAGAATAAAGGATAATGCAAAGAACTATTGAATAAGGCTTCTCTTGCAACACAGTAGCTTGACCTATCTGCATTGCTGTGCACCTTTGTAGAGGTCAGCTCCAAAGATGGCAGGTTTTCCTGTTGCGGTAAGTCAGGGTCCCTGCAGACAGATGAGACTTTGGTCTTAATGTATAAGCCCTGGGCTTGCTGGGCAGGAGCGTTGGTTTAGTGGGCTGCAGCAGTGGGCATGGCAAGAACTTATCCAGCGGGCTTGATTGGCCACAGCTAGGAAGCGGGTTTTTAGAGAGGTACCCACAGCTGAATGGGTAAAAACCCATTGGATGTGGACAATGAAGAGGTAATTTGCCTTCCGGACAGAGGCATCTGAAAGGAAGCTGCCATGTCCCACTCTCCTACTTTGCTCCTCTGTTAAAATAAAATCAGGGGTCAACTTACACGTTCCTGAATACATCAAAATTTGTGCAAAAGTATTTTCTATGAAAATTATTTGTAATCTGTAGACATTACTTGGGGGATGTCTTGAGATGTAAAATCCCATCCTTAGGGTTGAGGGTTTGTTGTGGGTTTTTTTTTTCCTTCAAATAAATCTAGCCTTTAAAGTTGAAAGAAATAAAGAGAAAGAACAGAAGAAAGAAATAAAGAAGAAAGGGAGGAAAAAACTTGCAAAGAGCCTAGAGCACATCCAGTTGGTTTTCGTTTGCTCTCCACAGTTCTGCCCTCACCCCTCTGGGTAAAATGTACACCATAGCTGGCCCCGCTAATCTGAGGCACACTTCCTGCTGTTTCTCCCACATGGTACAGCCTGTCAGGATTCCAGCTTCCTGGGCATACTAGATTTTTTGCTTGCCCCAGGGAGCAAAGAGAGGTCACTTGCAAGATTCTTGTTAATTGTACCACCCTGCCTCCCTTCAAGCCAACTCAGTATCCTGGCCACGCCCTAAGTGAGAATCAGTTTTCTTACTCAAAGCAAGTCATAACCAAGTTTTTTTGTTTGTTTGTCTGTTTTTTGGTGCCCACTCATCTCTGATGTTCCAAAAGTAAAGCGTTAAGTAAAGCAAAGTGTAGCATCTCTTCTTTCTGAAGGCAGCACCTTAGACTGCTCAGCCATCCCCCCAACGCTGCCTTATTTTCTAAGCTAGGATACATCCCTGGTGGTATGGTACCAGTTCACCCAGTAACAAGTGCCCAGGGGTATTTACTTTAAGCCATCCAAAAACTTGGGTTCGGCAGCCAAAATAAAGGGAAGAAAGCATGCTGAGGCCGGTCCGCATTTTCTGAGAGCCCCCAGTTCTCACATGTAGGCTTGGAGCATCCAGGTTCTGTTCCAGTTCAGAGTGGGGGCCTGCAGTGGCCCAAGCTTGGAACAGGCACCTCCCTTCCTTGATTGAGAGACCAACTCACTGTCCAGAAAGAGGCCCTTAGGCCTAAAACTTGCCGGATACAGAAAGGAGACCATTTTAATATTTTTAAAAGTTATGATCTTGAAAATGTTTGGAGTTGTTTTCCTTAGACGTGTATGGTGCTGAGAGTCCGAGGCTAGCCTGGACTACAAAGTGCATTCAATGTTAGATGGGCACACAGTGTAAGACTCTGTCTTAAGAAAATCAACCAAACAAAATGTCTGCAGGACAAGGTCTGGTTTCTGAGACAGCGTACATGGGTTGATCATTGCAACTGTCCATCAAAAGTAGGACTTGAGAACCTTCCATTGCGATATGGTGAAAACGTCCTCGGTGTCTGCCTCCTGAGTCTGGTGTCCTTGGTCACCTTCCAGCGAGATCTCAGATGGGGTGCCCTGTGCTTCCCCCCCCCCACCCCAAGCTCACCCAGATTCTAGAATTTCAGAGTCACAGTTTTGCCTCTTCAGTGCATAGACACAAACTCACCTCCAAATTGTGGAAAGCCTAAAATGGGCTTTGAGCATCTAGAGGCAGGTATCGATTCTTTGAGGCTGCCAGAGGCCTAGCTCAGAAGGGATATTCAGCGCCTGCTCCCCTTACCCACAGGATCCCCTCAAAAAAGACAGGTAAGTGTTTAGGCCAGGTATGGGACAGCCACTTCTCTTCAGTCTTGGAGCTCAAGGGGCCAGGGAGGGCAGGACAGACGAGGCTAGGTAAGAAGATTCTGACATCCATATCTGCATGGAGAGAGGAACAAAGACATCGGGACTTGGATGGGTGGCTGCCAGCTGTATAGATCTGAGGACAAGAGCACAGGGCAGCAATGGCAAGACCGAACGAAGGCCTGCACCTAAAATCGGTGCAGAAGGCATGGAACTCTGGCTGATTGCCTTACTGGGGCCAAAAGAGCCAAAGAAATGTTCTCAGGATTGTCCTTCAACCGTAAGGTTTTCTGATTTCAGTGTAATCAAGAAGTTTATGCCGACTTCACGCAAACAAAACAGGAATCAAAGTGAGTGAGCAGTCTGCAGAAAGCGAGGCTTGTATGATCTGGACATGCACCGAACAGGAAGTAAGGGTACCCTGTTCCAATTACACAGGACTGGTCTCTAGTAACATAATGCCCCCTTCTTTTCTCCCAGAACCACTAGCGTTGATGTTTGAGCATTGGTAAAACGTAGTTTTTAATTTCACACCTCACAGAGCCCAGCTAAATGCTTCATAACACCGTAAACAGAAGTTGGGTCAAGCACGGCGGACAAGCTGGGAGAAGAGCTTCCCCTGATGCCTACAGTCTGGGACTGCAAGGGGACAAGACAGCTGCTAACAAACTGGTCGGCTAAGGCCACAGAAATGTGTTTTATGGTGTTGGGCTGTGGGCGCCAGTCTCTTCTCACAAAGCCGTGTTAACACTGCTTGAACCAAACCGAACCTCTTTCCCCGGAGCCATCCGGGAAAGTGGCCTCATTTCTTCCTCGACTTCGTTTTGGTGGTGTCATAAGCACGAACTATTTCCTCCTGGGTGACAGCCCCATGCTCTTCTTGAGAAAAGGCATACCCATCTACAAAGAAACGCACAGGAAGAAGTGGATTAGAAAACATTCTAGACCAGTGGTTTTCAATCTTCCCGATGCCGCGACCCTTTAATACAGCTCCTCATGTTGTGCTGACCACCCCCACCATAAAATTATTTTGTTGCTACTTCATAACTGTAATTTTGCTACTGTTATGAATTGTAATGTAAATCTCTGTGTTTTCCGATGGTCATAGGCAACCCCTGTGAAAACCAAGTTGAGAAATGCTGTTCTGGACTAAGGATGAACTACTTTCCAGGAAGACCCCATTGAACTGTGTGGTCACTGAACTTTCTTAGCCGTGGATACAGATACCTGAGATGAAGACACCTGTGAAAGCAAAAGGGACCATGGTCAAGAGGGATTGAGGTAGCAGGGGGCTGATCAAACAGGGGTGGGAATGGCTCACAGTGGAAGGAGTATGTTTTCTGTGGCTGGAAAAAAATACCATGGACCAGGTGAAGTATAAACTGGAAGTTTGTTTGGTTCACAGTTCTATAGACTGGGAGTCCAGCGTCAAGAGACAGTACCTGGTGAGGGCTTCCTTGCTGCGATATAGCATGGAAGGTGCCATCCTTACTCCTGGACAACAATGTTAATCCATTGGCTGCAACAGAGCTCACGTGACGCTCTCACCCCTAAAGCGTCCCCCTCCACTTGGTCATCAGAGCAATTGCATGCCTACATGTATTCTGCAGGGCACTCAAACCACAGCAGGCAGGTTTTCTAATTGTGGGGGGCTCAATGTAGAGACTGTAAACATGGACTAGTGGGCCATGACCCCACTACCCTACCATCTATCAAGATGCAAGGTCCCTTATCTGCCTGATGCTATTTATAAACACATCAGGAAAGACACCCTTAATAGCAAAGCCATCAAAGCACACGGGATGCTTGAAGAGTTCCAGTTTATATGTCGGACTGGTTCTGGCAGGTGAGTAACTGAAGTGGGTTTGTTGCTGAGTAATGAAGGAGAAAGAATACGCAAGAGGGCAAATTTAGTGACTGGTTCCATGACCACAGAAGGACTGAGCCTCACAGGGTGATAAAACAAGCATCACTTCTATACACAGCTTGAAAATGGCTCAAGGAACCCACCCATTGGCGACACATGATACTATGTTCCCGCTTCACGGCTGAGGAAACCGAGGCCCAGAAACGTTTCTACTTCCCCAAGTCACAGATGGGAGAAGCAAAGCAGGGCAGTGTGACAACTCCTGAGAACTCTTGCTGTGGCAGAGAAACGGAAGTCCCAGTGCTCATCAGTTAGACGTCCTGGCCAGAAGACGATGGCACAGTCAAATCCTGACAGTTGTCGGGATCCTGCCTTCCTGCTGTGCTTTATCAACGGAGCTGTCTGATCACTGATGTGCTATTTTTAAACATTTTTTTCTTTTTTTGTAGTGTGGGGGATGGAACCCAAGGCCTCCTGCATCCTAGGTAAGCACTCTGAGTCATACCCTCTCCCTCCCTCCGTATTCTCTAAAAGGAGGAAAAGAAATCAGAAAAGGCGGCAGCTGTCAGCTTGTTGATTGGGTCGGTAATCTCCTCAGATGTTCGACAGAGAGTAAAGACACAGTCACAAGCAGGACAGGCTGGCAGAAGGCTGTAGGGGAAAAATTTGTGTGGCCAGAACCCAGAATCCCTGTCCCTAGGCTGGCTTTCTGTCCTTCAGGAGAACGAGCCTGCCAGCTACTCCACAGAAGTCTAAAGGCTTGGGTGGGCCCCAAGGATCCCTAGACATAGTGGGCATAGACACTAGGGGTACCCTGAGGACACAGAGTCTGAGCAGTCGGGAGGAAACTTCAGACCTGGCAGTCACAGGAGGGAAGATGAAGTCAGGGAGACTGAGAACACAGGGAAAGTGGGAAGACGGACCCTGTGTGAGCAGAGATGCAGAGACACACACTCCTGCCTGCTGCCCATTTCCGACAAAAATGAATCCCCCCAAGCAGGAAGTCCCACCTGTGATATTTGATTTGTATTTTAACAAATAGAGCTTGCCTGAAGATCAGCGTGCAAAGCTAAGCCAATAGAGGCCAGGAAGTGGTGGCAACACACCTTTAGTCCCAGGACTTGGGAGACAGAGGCAGACGGATCTCTGTGAATTCAAGGCTACCCTGAACTACACAAGATCGATCCAGAAACAGATCCAGGTGGTGGTGGCTGACACCTTAAACCCCAGTGTTTGAGAGGCACACACTTTTAATCCCAGCACTAGGGAGGTGGAAACAGGGTGATATGACTCGTGGAGAGAGATCTATAAAGAAGAAGAGACAGGAACTCACTGGAGCGTGGAGTCTGAGGTTTGATGGAGACACAGTGCTGTCTAGGCAGTCTGAGGATCACCCCTTTTGGTCTAAGCATTGGTAGAGGTAAAGGTCTCTCTAGTGGCTTACTGCTCTGCTTCTCTGATCTTCAGCTTTAACCCCTGTATCTGTCTCTGGGTTTTTATTATTCATGATCCACCCACCATGTGGCTGTCATAGGGAAGCAGCTCCCAGTGTGCCATGGGCCCCATAGCCAGGCCAAAGCCAAATGGAGGCTGGGGAAGGTTCAGCAGGTGCTTGCTGGTCAAACTGGGGAGCTGACTTTGATCCCCGGAACTCACATAAAGGTGGAAGGAGAGACTGAGCCTACAAAGTTGTCCTCTGACCTACACACACACTTGGTATTCCCCAAAAGTGGGGTGGTCTTTGAGTAGAGGTAGAAGTCAGCCTGGGTGGGAATTTCCACTGAAGCCACACCCTGTCCTCAGGCCCTGGGGACGGGGGCTGCTGTGGGACAATGGTTTTACCCGGTAAAGATTTGTTTCTTGTACTTGTTTAATAAAATGCTGATTGGCCAGTAGCCAGGCAGGAAGTGGAGGCGGGGCAATGAGAACAGGAGAATTCTGGGAAGAGGAAAGACTCAGTCTGCAGCCATGATCTAGACGCAGAGGAAGCAAGATGTGACTGCCTCTCCGAAAAAGGTACCAAGCTATGTGGCTAACACAGACAAGAATTATGGGCTAATGTAAGTTATAAGAGTTAAGGAGAAGCCCAAGCTAAGAGGCAAACCAGTTTATAATTAATGTAGGCCTCTGTGTGTTTCTTTGGGACTGAACAACTGCAGGGCCTGGTGGGACAGAAACTCTGTCAACAAGGGTCTCCTTATGGTGCTGTCCACACAGGTGGTCTTGCTTCACACATCCTGCTTCTGTGAGGTGAGGAACAAAGGCTGTCTCACCTCTGTTCCCAAAGATCTTCTAGAAATGGGTCATGGCTTGCTGGAGCTCTCTGTGAAGAGGAGAGGCTGCTCCCCCTCTGCCTCATCTCTGTCCAGGTCCCTGCCCGGACCACACACAAGGTGTGCTTTGTGAGACATTTTCACTGCGGTCCAAGATGACAGTCTTTCTTGGAATGGTTCAAAGCAAAATCTAGTTCAAAACAACAACAACGAGACCCCAGTGTGTCCTTTGGTACCAAGGCTGTTTTACCACAGTTAACCTTGACGATGTGCATTCTCCAGTCCTCTAACAAGGAATGTCTTGTGTGTCCCTGAGGGCCATCAGGTCCCCGCAGCTGCCCCCGGGTGGGATGTACTGCTGGAATGATGGCTGTGGCTGTTGCTGCTGCAACCCACCGGGGAGACCCTTCAGTCCAAAGGAAGCCACTGTGGTCAAGGGCAGGCTTTCCAGAGAGATTCTAGGAATGAGGCAAGAGAGGAGTGGACTACAGTGCTCCCTCTAAGAAGATGGCATTCTCAGTTGGCTGGGCATCTATCCTGGATGGTGACCAGGTGGCTAGAGTACTGGGGGCACAAAACGGGACTTCTTTTCCTTGCTTGACCATTACTAGGCTTTATAACCTTGGACTGGTGAAGTTGTCTGGGTTTGGGTTTGCTTCTCTATAAGATAAAATGGCCTGGGACAAAGCAAGTCCTACCTCTAATAGCTCCAGTCCTTCCTGAGGGCTCCAGGATGCTTCACCTTGAAAACTGCTAAACTTTTTAGGTCTCTCTCTCTCTCTCTCTCTCTCTCTCTCTCTCTCTCTGTCTATCTGTCTGTCTGTCTGTCTGTGTGTGTGTGTGTGTGTTCATGTGTGTGTAGGGGGTGTACTGACTGGTTTTGTGTGTCAACTTGACATAAGCTAGAGTCATCAGAGAGGAAGGAGCCTCAGCTGAGGAAATGCCTCCATGAGACCCAGCTGTAAGGCATTTTCTCAATTAGTGATCAATGGGGGAGGGTCCAGCCCATAGTGGGTGGTGTATTCCTGGGCTGCTGGTCCTGGGTTCTATAAGAAGGTAGTGCTGAGCAAGCCATGGGAAGCAAGTCAGTAAGCAGCTCCCCTCCATGGCCTCTGCATCAGCTCCCTCCTCCAGGTTCCTGCCCTATTTGAGCTCTTGTCCTTGACTTCCTTCAGTGATGAACAGCAATGCTGAGGTGTAAGCCAAATAAACCCTTTCTTCCCCAACTTGCATTTTGGTCATGGTGTTTCATCACAGTAATAGAAACCCTAACTAAGATAGGGGTCTATGGATGAAGGTTGTGAATGAATGAATGTTAAGACATAAATATTATTAGGGTTAACACAAACGTAAGTAATTAAAAATATAAGTAAATGAATAATAAAGACTAATTAGGGGGTGTTGTTTTGAATACCCAGCTCTGGAAGAGTATTAATTTCGTGGCTACAGAGGCTGGTAAGGGGCTGCCTCAATTAACTCTGTGTGAGGGAGGGGAGAAAGCAGGGAGGGCAGTGTATTGATAAGAGTTATTCTAGGAAGAGGTAAGGCTTTCCCAGGCAGAAAATCTCTCCTTTTAGAAACCAGGTCTGATTGGAGTTAGGCTGGTGCAGGTCCAGTAAAAAGATAAGTCACAGGGGTCACTCACTGACTCCTGCCAACCCCAAAGCCTGGCCAGGAAACAGGGTTTCTTTTTAGGTTAATCTGGGGACATTCATCTGGCATTTGCATTCCTATGGGGACTCAGGGGAATCTCCAATTCTCTGCATTTCCCACTTGAGTCCATCATAGGATGTCTTGGTGGGGAACTGGGGACCGAGAGGAAGTGTTCCGTGATCCAACTTGGGAACCTCCTGGCTCCTGCTCCTAGATCCCACAAGAATCTACGAAAGGCTCATGGGAGGGGCAGCAATGGAGGGGTGTGTGGTTTATTTCTTTAGTTGTTTTGTCTTGTTGGGGTGGAACATTTGGTGAAAGACAAGTTGACAAAGTCAAGTCATTTCTTCCCCCCCCCCATTTTAGAATAAAATTCTTACACTCCATTTCCTTGATCCTGAGATCTGATAGTAGTTTAACAAAAGTATTATTTCAGAGGTGATGCGAACCGTGGCGCCGATGAGGAAATTTAGACTGTGTAGGAAATACTGATCTCAGTTATTAGTGCTACACATCGGCTGGTAATGAGAGCTGTATCTGTCTAGTTTTCATCACTACAATGGAACATTCAAAGCTGAGAACCTTATAAAGAAGATTTATTTCATCTCACAGATTTGGAAGTTAGAGGTTGAGGGACCATATCTATTGATGGGTGTGCTGGCAGGGTCCCAAGGTAGCACAGGACATCACAGTGGCAAGAGACCAGGATGTGCACATAACTTCTGATCTCTGTCTCTCTGTCCCTCGCTCCTCAGTTATGAGGGCTCCACCCTGATGCCTGAACCTAATCCTAACCATTGCTAAAGATTCTGACTTAAGTTCTGTCCCTTCTACAAACCATGGTGACAACAGAGCATTGAGGATTAGAGTCTCTCAGGTTTCCAGGGAGGCTGGGGTCAGTTGGAGAGGGACAGTCAAGGCTCAGAGACATTACACAGGCCTTCTGAGATTCAGAGCTAGCTCTGGGCACTTGAAAGTCTTGTTGTGAATGGCAGGAGCATTCTAAGCTGTTTAGCAGGCTCCAGTACTACTCACTGAGGGTTTAAAGTTTTGTTGAGATTTTATTTATTTTTATTTTTTTGTGTATGAATGTGTGTCTAAATATATGTCTGTGCGCCCTGAGTGCCTGCAGAGACCAGAAGAAGATATCAGATTCCCTGGGCCTGGAGTCACAGATGGTTCTGAGCCACTATGTGAGTGTTAAGTATTAAACTTGGGTCTTCTGGAAGAGTAGCTAGTGTTCTTAACTGCTGGCCCATCTCTCCAGCCCTCCAGTAAAGGTTGAAATCAATGTGGTATGATTTTAGGAGCTGTCTTATTTCTTGCATTTGTTCAGTAGACATTTTTTATTTTGACTTTCAAGTGTTGACTTAAGAAAACTATGAGGTCATGTTAAGAGTTGTAGCTTTCCTTTAGATGTATGAGAACACATGTAATTGTTTTCGATACTGAAAATTGAGCCTCGGCCTTGTGCATGCTGAGTAAGAGGTCTGTCACTGAGCCCTGTCTCCAGCCCTCATTTCACTTTCTGAGACAGGATCTCACTGAGTTGCCCAGGCTACTTTGAACTTGTCATCCTCCTGCCTCAGTCTCCTGGCCTGGCTGCACATATTCTTTCGGTGATTACTCTGAGACATTTGTTAGGGAAGCAGTGTGGTCCATGTGTGAATGTATCTATCCTAAAGGCTGTATATACATCATGTGATACTGTGTAAGGATGTCATACAATTGTATTTTCTTTATCCAGAGGAAAAAGTTGAAACTTTGGGAAATGCATACACTGTCCAGAGCTACTCAGCTAACTGAACAATAACCACAATATCTAGCACCTGCTGAACTCTTTAGGTCCAGCACTCTTCTAGAGCCCTGTATATATGATCTCATTCTACCCTCCCAACAACCCCAGCTGGATTCTCACATTGTTCCCATTTTACAAATGCAGACACAGAGAGGACAAGTGGCAGGACAGGAACCCAGTGTTGTGAGTCTCAGAGGGATCTATACAGTGTGAGTCCAACTCCTGCAGTGTGAGTCCAGAGGGGACCCCTGCAGTGTGAGTCTAGAGGGGACCCCTGCAGTGTGAGTCCAGAGGGGACCCCTGCAGTGTGAGTCTAGAGGGGACCTATGCAGTGTGAGTCCAACCCCTGCAGTGAGAGTCCAGAGGGGACCCCTGCAATGTGAGACCAGAGGGGACCCCTGCAGTGAGAGTCCAGAGGGGACCCCTGCAGTGAGAGTCCAGAGGGGACCCCTGCAGTGTGAGACCAGAGGGCACCCCTGCAGTGTGAGACCAGAGGGCACCCCTACAGACTGCTGTGCTTGGAGAATCCCATCAATCCTTATGCCTTGACTTCTACCTCACACCTCCAATATGGCTGTTACCCAGAGCCCATGACGAGGACCTAGAAGTCACAACGCAGCACTACGACCTGTTGTATATGGGTGCTCTCTGCTTGAGCCTCTGATTTTGTGCCCTCAGGGCTTTGCTACACCCCTCTTGGGCTGTGGGAAATAGGGAGGAGCGGAGGGCTGATGGGTAACACAATACCATTCTTCTCTGCCCACTGAGAATGTCTCTGTTGGCAGGCAGAGCTCAGCAGAACTGCCCAGAAGACCATCAGTGTGCTCTTTATGAGCCCCGACCTTCAGTTCCCAGAAAGTATTCTCACTCTGTCAGATGTGGTAGTCATCCCTGGCCTGGTTGCTTCACTCCCCCTGCCGTCTACCATCCACTGCTACCCACTGTCACTTACGGGTGACACACTGTTGGATGGAGCCTGCTCGGAAGAGGGTCGGGGGTGTCTTCCTGCTAAGTCGCTTGATCAGACGGTCACGCTCGTTCATCCTGCAAGAGAACAAAGAAGGTCAGGGCCCAGATCACCCCAACCCCTCTCTGAGGGACCCAGATAGCTTCAGACTGAGAGAAGGAGTAGAGTGGTCTCCTGCGTCAGAAGGTTTGTTCCTGTCCCAGAGGCATCAGGCAGTATGTATGCCCATCTCCCTCCTTCACCTCTCTCTCCATGTTGAAGCCAACCTCAGAATGGTTATATACTTGGAGACTGGATCTGTCATAGGGTAAAATGACATACAGATGGGCCTGATCCTTATAAGGAAAAGCGATCAGGAGTCAGACACAGAAGTCTATGTGAGTACCCAGGCAGAAGACACGGGGAAGCTGCAGACATCAGCCCTGTGGACATTTCTGGCTTAGATTCAGAGCTCAGGACAGAGAGGTGTTCTCCTCGCTGAGGCACTTGGTCGAAGCAGCTGGAATTCTGAGAAAACAAGTCCACCACTCCCACTACTGTTTGCCAAAAGCTCAAGCACCCTAAGAGCCTGGAGCCTGAGGATACCTGTGCAGATCACAGCCCCTGCATGTACCCAAACAGTAAAGACTAGAATTGACTTCATAAAATTAAGAACTTTAAACTGGGCACACCTGCAGCTTCAGCTACTCGGAGCCTGAGACCCGAGCATCACTTCTACCCAGGAATTTGAGGCTAGTCTGGGCAAATAGGTAGCAAGATCCAGTCTAAACAAAACAAAATAAAACAAAGAAAAAACCAAAACAAGTGGGGTTGGAGACATGGCTCAGAGGTCAAGAGCACTTGTTGCTCTTGCGGAGGACCAAGGGTCTAATTCATTCATTCAAATCCTTTCTTTGTGTTTCTGCTGGATTGTTTATCTTTTTGCTGTTAAGTCATAGTGCTTTCTTATGTAACTGACATGCCAGGTCACATGACGGCTTGCAATCAAGGGACGTGATGGCCTTGGACACCATGCGTACATGTGGCGCATATACACACAAGCAGGTCAAACACACACGAAACTTTAAAAATCTAAGAAAAGTTAAAATATATCAAAGGACCTTACAAAGGAGCAAGAGAAAACTACAAAATGGGAGAAACTATAGTGGTATATTATTTGTATTTTAATAAATTAATCTTGCCTGAAGACCAGAGCAAAGCTAAAGCCACTAGAGGTAATGGTGACACACACCTTTAATCCCAGGATTTGGGAGACAGAGGCAGATGGATCTCTGTGAGTTCAAGATTACCCTGGTGGTGAGAGAAGTCCTTCTGTCTATGTGTTGCTTTTATGGTTAATGAATAAATCTGTTTTGGTCAGTGGCTTAGCAGAATAGAGTTAGACGGGAAAACTAAACTGAATGCTGGGAGAAAGAAGGCAGATCAGTGAGATCCGCCAAGGAGCTGCCAGGGGAGAAAGTGCGAGCGGCCAGCTACAACCTCGCTGGTAGGCCATGAGCCTCATGGTAAAATATAAAATAATAGAAATGGGTTAACCAAAGATATAAGAGCTAGCTAGAAATATGCTTATGCTATTGGCCAAACAGTATTGCAAATAATATGGTTTCTGTGTGATTATTTCAGGGTCTGCGCAGCAGGGAACGAACAAGCGGCCTCTCCCAACACCCTGGGCTACACAAACTCAATGCAGAAGCCAATCCAGGTGGTGGTGGCAGCCTACACCTTTAATCCCAGTACTAGGGAGTCATATGCCTTTAATCCCAGCACTAGAGGCAATATAAAATACAAGGAGAGAAAGGCTTGGGCTGCTTAGTCTATGGTCACCCAGCCTTAGTAGAGGTAAGACTTTTCTAGTGGCTTGACTACTTTGCTTTGGTTTTCGGGTAGATCCTCAATTTCTGTCTCTGGCTTTTATTATTCATGCTACAAGGAACATTTGCTAATTAACTGCTAATTAATCATATCTGATAAGGACCTGACATCTAGAATACATAAGTAACTCTTATGAATGAACAGCAAAATGATGAATAATCCAACTGAAGCATGAACAAAGGACTTGAATACATTTTTGCACACTGGTCAGCAAGCACTTGCAAAGGTATCCAACATATTCATGACTGGGAAAATGCTAATCAAAACCACAATGAGACACCATTTCACACCCACGAGGATGGTGATGAAAACAACCAAAACAAACTCTCAGGAATGTATGAGGGTTGGAGAAGGTGTGGAAAAACTGGAACCCTCTTAATCAATGGTAGGACTACAAGATGGTGAAGTCACTGCCCCTCAGAAAGTTAGTCTGAATCAATGATTTCACTGAACCACTCTACTCCTATAAAGATGCTCCACTCCTAGATACAGACTCTCTACTCCTAGATACATACATTCTACTCCTAGATACATACATTCTACTCCTAGATATAGATGCTCTACTTCTAGATACTCCTAGAAACACTCAAACTGAGACTGGAATCAGAAGATACCTGCATACCAACACCCATGCCAACATTATTCACAGACATGAAAGGGTGAAAATCAAATATCCATCAACTGATTAATTAATGAACAAAATATGGCATCTCCCTAAGAACTCATTACAAGGACTATTATGTTGTGCAGTATAGAGGAATTCAGCCATGATCCACGATACACACAGACACATGAAAACATACCTGGTCCCAAAGACTGGGCATGAGCACACAAAATTTCCAGACTAGGTAAATGTGTGAAGACAGAAAACTACAAGCTGAAGCTGCCAGTGACAGCAGGGCGTGTGTGTACGTGTGCGTGTGCGTGTGCGTGTGCGTGTGCGTGTGTGTGTGTGTGTGTGTGTGTGTAGGGGAGGATAGAATGAATGTTTCAAGTGTGATGAGTTTCTAGGAAGATGGACATGTTCTGAAAGTCTGGCAGGGGTTCATTATATTGGAAACACAAAGCCACAGAACTGTAGGCTTTAAAGTGAAAATTCTAAGTTCTATAAATTTTATCACAACTGAAACCTGGAAAATTCAATTTATAAAAGAAGAAGTAGGTCTTGACTCAAGACCAATTCCCTCCCACCCTCCAAACCGCTAGCATCCTGATAGCTCATTTCTCCAGCGCCTGCCGCGGGGGTGTTGAAGTAAAGTGTTGTCTTCGTTTATTTCCCCCTGTGTGCTGGCACAGGCAGGTAAGCTAGCTGGAATCTACTGGTATGGAAGGTGTTAGGTAAACATGAACTCAGCCTAGCTGTGAGCTACGTGCGGTCTTGGTGCCTCCCCAATAATGACGTTGAAACTGAAGCTCTGACAAGTCCTCACAAACGGGCCCTTTTTAGAAGCTGACATACCTTGAAGGAGGTGTTATGTTCCTGTCCTGGAAAATAAGTCATCAGAGGAAGGAGGGGCATGCTGGGAAGGGTTATGCTGGAGAAAAATGAACTCTCATGTCCGAATTTCTGCTAGGAAGAGTTCCCCTCCCCTCGAAGTCACATAAGCCTGGAAATTGAGCTGCCCAATTGCAGGAGCACACTGCAGCCAGTGACTACTGGCCTGTTTTTACCTCCCCCTCAGCAGATCCCACATCACAGAAGATGCCATAACAAAACCTCTAAGAGACGAGTTTTAGAAGTTCATCATTAAATTAGCCGCTGGGCATTCTTGAAAACATAGATGTACAGGGCTTGCCTAAAGGGTTCAAGACCCTGGGTTCATCCCAGCACTCTAAAAAGCAAAAACCAGCAATAAGAACAACATGGAGATGATTACAATAGGTCCCTTCCCTTCAGGCATAGCCAGGCTCCTCCCAACTCAGGAGGCACTGCAAAGTCTCCCTTGCCTCATGTGATGGCTGTTCTTGGCGATCAACTTGACTACATCTGGAATTAACTAAAACCCAAAAATGGAGGCGCACACCTGTGAGGCACTTTTGCTTAATTTGAAGTGTGAAGATCGACTTCTAATCTGGATCTCTGAGGTGGGAAGAAGCGTCTTTAATCCAGATCTAATCTGGGCCACGCTTTCTGCGGGAAGCCGATATGAGGACATGGAAGAAGGAAGCTCTTGCTTTGCCTGCTTGCCCTCTTCCTGCTGGCAAGTCCATTCCGTCCCTGGCATTAGAGCCTACTTCTTCAGGAGTCCAGCGTCTACTGCCGACCAGCTGGTCAGTCCATGAGGCTGGACGGACTGAAGAGCTACTGGGTTCTTGGACCTTCCATTCACAGGCAACCATTGTTGGGTTAGCTGGACCACAGTCTTCGGGCCACTCTAATAAGTCCCATATGTACACACACACACACACACAGACACACACATATGTAAAGAGAGAGGGACGGAGGGAGGGGTTCATTCTCTGAGTTCTGTTACTCTAGGGAAGCCTGACTAATGCACCCCAGAAGCAACCGCAACACTTCACGTCTAGAACTGAGTTTGTTGTGTTTCCACAAAACCCATTCTAGCAAAGAGTTGATCTACTGTTCGGACTACAGCTTTAGTGCTTACTGCTCTGTAAAATTTCTAGAATCTTCTCTGAGTTGTTTCTTCCATTTCACCCTGCTGAGTTAACTACAGTCTCTACCGGTGCACTCATGGCCTTATACTGTGTTATTTATGGGCACAGTGAGATTCCTCAGAGACTGTCTTTCTTTCTGCATTTCTCCCAGGGCCTACACCAGGCTGAGCACAGAGAACTTGGCTAACAATCAGGAGTTTCATGTACTATGCTCTGACCACTTGTCCTCTTCTCGGATGTACCTACGATGCGATCATGCCAACTTTCGCCTCCTCATGTGTCTTCTAGGACAATATCGAGCTCAGGCTACAGCAGATTTGTCAAAGTGGCCCAAATCAATACCTCTGTGTTATGCTTTGAAAACCCACAGAGTATCTGTTGTCCTCCAGGGAAGAGAACTCATCTAAAGTGTAAAGACTATGAGCAAAAGTCTGAATTTGTAGAGAATAAACACTGTATTTTCTTTAACTTCGGATTGCAAGGAATTGCAGCAGGCCAGTGTGGCTGAGCGTGTGACAAGATTAATGAACAATCTTAAATTCTGTTCCAAAAATAAGAAGGCAATATTTCCTGTCCTCCCATCTCACTATCAGAATTGGGGGCCAGGAGGCAGAGGCTGGCAATGGCCTGCTGCTTAGGTTACTTGATCCCAGACAAGCTGTCAGATGGTGGGGACTAGGGAATGCTTCTGAGTGTCGAAGAAAACCTTATTTTATCACAAGGTAGTTTGGGCAGATTCTTGCCAAAAGGAGAATTGTCTAGGAAGTACAATACCAAATGGGTCAGCAGAATAAAGGGGAAAGAAACAGATCCTCAGCCTCAGAATAGGTGGTATCCGCCCGCCTACAGGGCCAATAGTCAGCGCAGAGGTAAAAGCTGATAGGCTGTGGGCAGGATGCCGAGGGCAGCATCAACAGAAGAGGGTGGGGTGTTCCTGGCATTTGAAAATGTTCTGTTGTGATTGACAGCTGGGATAGTAATGTGAACAATTCAGTGAGGTCAGGCAGGAAGTTCAAGAGGAAACACTCTGACAGCAAGTGGTCACCCTGTCCTCGGACCTGAGAGAGAGAAAAATGGTCATACGGCTGCTTCTAAATGGTATTATATCATCAGAACCTGTTAGCTCAGGAAAATAACAACGATCATGTCAAGGCCCTGCTTGGAGAGACCTGGAGAGCAGGGAGGTGGAGGGAGGCATTCCATCACTCCTGCTGAGTACTGCTGATGACTCTGGGCATCAGGTGTGAAGAAAACCTAATAAGCCTGAAAAAGCTGTGTGAAGAAGGGAGATCCGTGAGGAGCCACAACATGAAAACCCAAGTGTGCACTGGCCTCACACCTCAGGCTGAGAGGTGAAGAGCTCACAATCCCAAATGCTCACAAGAACAGATAAAGAAGAGCCCCGCCTCTTCTCTCTACCCACAGGGGGGAAACAGGGCAGCCCAGCCAGGTGATAACCTTCTTAATCCCAGCCAGACACCCTAGAGCAACCTGTGGTTCTCTCCCACCCACGCCAGCTGTGACCAAGGGGAAACCTGGGCTTGCACCCTGAAGACACCGTCAAGAGGCTGCCCGGCAGCACCTCTTGCAAACAGAGAGCCCATAGTCCTCCCTGACAGCCAATGGGGTATTAGTCCTGTTCCCTGAAGGGTCAGTAAGACCAGTGGGATGTCCACAGGGAACTGGATGTCTACTTCCAACCAGCCAGTGTGCAGTCTTTCCTCCCCCTGCTCACTGGGAGTCGGGGGAGCTCAAATAGAGAGCCAGAACCCATAGTATCTATGGAGAATATCTGAAGAGCAGGAACTTCTGCTCCTGCCCAGCAGGCATCAGCAGAGAGAAGTCGTTACTTCTATCCCTTGACAAGTACAGGCTGCCATTTAAAACCCAGAGTCTCTAACGTCCAGATTTTATCATCAGGATGATAGGGACAGTGGAATTATCTAATGGACTTTAAAGTGGTTATGACAAAAATGCTTCAACAAGCAATTATGAGCAAACTTAAAACAACAAAAAATTTTGGCCAGAAGATAAAAAGAAGTTTAGAACCAAGAAACATAATAACTGAGATAAAAAAAACCTTTAGCAGACGGGCTCAACAGGAAAATGGCTGGAGAGTAGCAACAGTCAATGGACTAGAAGGAAATGGAGTAGCAGAGATCACCCAGTTTGAATCATAGAGATAAAACAGATCAAAAGGACTGAAGACCTGGGGCGGGGGTGGCTGGATATCTAAGGTCTCTTCACAGTCACAGACAGGAGGAAGCATCTGGGCTCAAAGGCACTGGGAGAAATAATGGCTGAATGAGTCCCAAATTTGTTGGGAAATCTAAACTTACAAAGCAAATTCTAAGAGAGAGAAATGCTGAAGAAATGCAAGCCAGGAAAGGATTTAATTCAGCTTACCAAGGCTAAGATAAAGGTAAGATCTCCAAAGTAGCCAAGGAGAGACAGCACTTTATCTGTAGGGAAGGCTAATTGGAACATTAGTGTGTTTCTCATGAAAAACTACAGAGGCCAGGAGGAGGAACAGCTGCCCTGCTGCTGGAGAGCAGCCAGTCAACCAATGAATTGTCAGCCCCGGGAAACCATCCTTCAAAAGCAAGAAGAAATAAGACATTCTCAAATGGAAATTGAGACTTTGTATCTAATGACATTCCTACACACACACACACACACACACACACACACACACACACACACGCACACGAGAGGGTGAAAGAATGGACTGGGGCATACGATGTAGGGAAAGAGAACATAACAGAATTGAGTCTTTCTTCTGCAGTTCTCCAAGTTATAGTGGACGAGCTTAAGTAGAAATTAAGCACTACCTGATGTGTGGTGAGAAGACAATTATAAGTGAAGATATAAAGGGAAGGAATGTTTCCAAACGAGCAATAGAGTAAGCAGTTATGTATCTATAACAAAGTGCCTAAAGCAGATCTTAAAAAGGATTCTAAGACAGAACTCAAAATCACAATAGATACATTGCAGTGGAATTCTGAAAACACGTTTTCATAGTGGGGATACAAGGATGGTTCAATATACAGACATCAATGGAAGTAACCCGCCTTGTTAATATGCTATTTGTTTTCACAGACAAAACAAACTTTGACACCCTTTTATGGTTTTTAAAAAACAAAGTTCCTCTTAGCAGATTAGATGGGAACTTGTATTGTTTATTTATTTTAATTTTAATTTTTTTTTCTTGAAACAGGGTTTCTCTGTGTAGCCTTGGCTGTCCTGGAACTCACTCTGTAGACCAGGTTGGCTTCAAACTTGGAGATCCACCTGCCTCTGCCTCCAAAATGCTGGGATTAAAGGTGTGCACCACCACTGCCTGGCTAGACAGAAACCTTTTAACTTGACAAGAAAATATATACAAAAAAAGCCCTACAGCTAAAATCATACTCAGTGAAAACAGACTAAATGTTCACCTTTGGGAACATAGCAAAGTCATTTGTTCTTACTGTTCCTTCTTGTTGTTGCTGTTTCGAGACAGGGTTTCTCTGTGTAGCCCTGGCTGTCCTGGAACTTGCTTTGTAGACCAGGTTGGCCTCAAACTCAGAGATCTGCCTGCCTCTGCCTCCCAAGTACAGGGATTAAAGGTGTGCACCACCTGGCTGTTCTTACTATTCTTATTTATCACAGTGCTAGAAGTTCTAGAGTATGCAATAAGGCAAGAAAAGAAAAAAAATCCTAGGATTCAGGATATAAGTAATAATAGTGCCTGCATCTGTAGTTGATAGAATGTCTAGAAAACTTCACGAAATACATTATTAACATTTAGTCAGAACACTTTTAGTAATAATATGTGAGTTCATCAAAGTCACATGATACAGACACTCAAAAATACAAAAATGAGCAAGTAGTAATGAACATATGGACTCTGGAACTAAAAATACGCAGCTTACAAACTGCTCAAAGAAATAGCTGAAATATGCATATGCAAAGCTAACAAGTCATTAATACTATTGTGAACTGAAAGCGGCATGGCTCAAGTCAAGATCTAAATAACTGTGGAGCGATTTGTCATTTGTAAGGGTTACAAGGCAGACTACTCTTAACTCTCCTCAGTTTGCTAAAGCAAAGGTTTAATGTCATTTCTAACAAAGTCCCAACAACATTTTTGTACCATAGATGAGGTTATCCTTAACACGGCTGGCTCAGTGGTTGACATGCTTGCTCCATATTCACTATGAGTGGGTGGTGCCCCATTGCAATTCTAGCACTCAGAGGATGGAGTCAGAGGATCCCCAGTACAAGCTGGCTGTCTAGAGGAGCCATACCAGCCAGCTCTAGGCTCCCGCTGAGAGACTCTGTCTCAATGAGTAATGTGTGGAACGACTAAGGAAGACTCCCAGCTTCAGCTGTGGACTTCCACACATGTGTATCAGCTCACACACTTGTGAGCATACATGCACATATACAATTGAACCACACACAGAGACACATGCAGAAAAGATTATACTAAATATGGAAAAGCACAAGCAATTGTTAACAATCCTTCTGGAAAAAAAAATACTGCAGTGGGGTAGCTGTCTTCCTGACTCAAAGATACATGATATTCCTGTAGTTATCCAGATGCTGTGGCTATAGCATGAGTTTTATAAGCACATGGATATAGATAGAATAGAAAAATAGAACTGAATAGGGTAGAATAACCCAGAAGCAATAACCCCTCCCCAAACGCTTCCCATGTAATTGTTTTCCCTTCCTTTGTTCTGCGGCAGGGATCAAGTCCAGAGTCTCACATGCAGTGGTGGTTTGAAAGAAAATGCCCCCCAAAGGGAGTGGCACTATTAGGGGGTGTTGCCTTGTTGGAGGATGCATGTCACTGTGGGAGTGACCTTTGAGGTCACCTTTGCTCAAGCTTCACTCAGTGTGGTACTCAGTTCACTTCCTGTTCCTGCAAGATGCAGGACTCTCGGCTACTTCTCCAACACCATATCTGCTTGCACGATACCCACTGTGATGATAATGGGCTACATCTCTGAAACTCTAACCTGCCCCAATTAAATGCTTTCCTTTATAAAAGTTGCCATGGTCATGGTGTCTCTTCACAGCAATAGAAATCCTAACTAAGATACAGTGAAAGGCAAGCTCTTCACCACAGAGTCACACCGATGCCCTCCATTTAACTTTTGACAAATGATCAAAGGGAATTTAGTGAAGAAAAAGCCTTCTCAACAAATGGTTTTGGAAAAATCATGCACACAGAGGCAATAAAAGAAAACAACACAAGAAACCTTAAGTCATGAACCTTATAGGAGGTTAACTTAATATGCAATGCAGACTTTAAAGCAAAGTATAAAGATAAGACTTTGAGGAAAAAAAAATAGATTCAGGGGGCAATGTGGGATGCAAAGAATTCTTAGACTTGTCACCAAAAGCATAAGCCATGTGAAACTGGAACTCAATTAAAGTTCATGGCTTTCTTTCTGAGAATATTCTACTATGAGGCTGGAAGGGCAGGCTTTAGAGTAGAGACAGAACTTATGAACCACATATCTGACCCAGAGCCAGTATCTAGACTGTATTAAGAAGTCTCAGAACTCAATAACAGCAGATAATCCAGCTAGAAAATGAACAAGAATCATTGACGACATATCAACAGCTAAGACCCGGGTGGCACAGGAACAGACACTCGGCATCAGGGATGTTGGGGAAATGTGACTCAAACACACAAGATATCACTTGAACACAGATCACAATGGCCAAAGTAGCAAAGAAATGGCGGCAGGGATTGCTCTCAAGGACTCAGAGGGTTATTGCTGCACCACCGCCAGAAATGGAAGATGCCTGGCCTTGCTGTAAAACAATTTATAACCAAACATGCTACAATCTTGAGAAAATATACTTTAAGATGATGGTGTTTACATTTGCATTATATCTCAAACACTAAATCAGATGACTGTGGCTATTGGGCAGCCCAAGATGTCAACCCATAGAATCACAAGTTAAATAAATGGCTGCTTGTCAGAACGGACAGCTAGCTCAGTGCGGTGCTGAGCGCTTCCATTTACAGCACTTAGAGCAGAAGCAGGATTGGCCCGTAAGTTTGAGCTCCCTCTGGTCAACACAGCGAGTTCCAGGTGAGCCAGGGTTCCAGTGTGAGCCCTTGCCTCAAAAAATTAAGCATCAAGCAGTAAACAAAAATGAAATATATGGGGTTGGAGAGAGGGCTCAGTAATTCGAAGATCTTGTTACTTTTGCAGTGGACCCAGGATCAGTTACTAGCCCATGTATAATGGCTCCTAACAATTCCAGTTCCAGAGGATCTGCCACCCTCTTCTGTCCTCTGTGGGTACTAGACACACATGTTGTGCACATACACACATTCAGACAAAACACTAATAAAGTAAATAAGTCTTAAATATATAAAACACTAATAGGTATAAAATAAGTAAGCCTTAAAAATAAGTATGTAGCTACCATAAACATAGCTACTGTACTCCTAGACATTTGTCCTATAGAGATGAAGATAATGCTCTCAAAAGTTTTGTGAATATTTATAATTGTTTGGTTCGTCCCCAGACCCAAACCAAGAACTGACGTGTCCTTTCATGAGTGAATGGTTAAACCAGGTATGGCATGCCAATATCACAGACTACTACTCAGCAATAAAGAGGTAAAAATAGTGATAGAATCAACGAGCTGGAAGAGTCTTTAGAAAATTAAGTTGGGGGCAGAGTCACTGCACAAAGGGAATATATGATGTGATTCCACTTATATACTTACTACTCTTGAAGTGACAACATTGTCAAATTAGAGAGCAACTCAGTGGTTGCCTGGAGTCAGGGGCAGCAGCTGACGAAAGCAAAGGAGCCACATGCAGGACCCTGGTGTGATGGAAATGTTCCGATGGTGACCATATCAATGGCAATTTCCTGGTCCTGATGTTGTGCTAAGGCTTTGAATGATGTCACCACTGGAGGGAAATGGGAAAGGGGACCTATGTGTTATTCCCTGATTGCAGATGAGTCTTTAATAATCTCCAAAGGAACGTAAAAACCCCTGTCCATTTTTTATGTATCTCCTGTTTCATTCATGCCCCTCTGTCCTCAGGCCTTTCTCAGCACCGCAAAGAAATGCTATCTGTCCAAGCTTCTGTGAGAGCCAGATCTTCCGCCTCCACCTCCTGCAGGCACACCAGAGGAGAGCTTCGGCCTCACTAGCTGAGCAGGCAAAGGAGAGTTTGAGTGACAGCCCCAGCACATGTGGAAGCCATTACCTCATTCCATGACCCGAAATGAGGTAGTAAGGCCTCTTTCGAAGCAGGCTGGGCTCCATGGTACAGTAGGTGAGCCTAGAGGAGGTCAGGCTGGAGTCACAGGGCTGCCAGGAACAGATAAATTAGGAGGCCCCAGAGGAATGCTATATGGTAGGTTAAGGAGGGCGAGGCGGAATGGGGCAAGGCACAGTCTAGGTCGTGTGGATTTGCCAACGGGGCAAAGGGCAACGCGAAGGACCCTGTGAAGCAGGAAGCTAGGCGTGGAGACTCAGGTGCAGAAGCTGGGGCTACACACAGGACCATACATAGTGTTTTCAAAGCCACACAGTCAGAAATTCAAAAGACCTGCTTCCTCTCAAGCTCTTTCCAGCTGTTTTCCTTACTTCGCTCTGCTCCAGCCGCACAACTGTTATCCCTGCCACCGCCAGGCCTCTATATTTGCTTTTGTGCTCTCCCTAGACTCCCTCCCAGCCTGCTGCCCAGCAGGATGAAAGCCCCCTCCACAACACTCTCCATGACAGCACCCACGTTTGGCTTTGTTTTCTGACAGCTAGCATTAGCTCTTGGGCTCTCTGTCGGGAACTATGTTCTACATAGCAAGAAGTTCATCTTTTGGTTTTATCTCCAGCACCAGAAAGTGCCTGGCACAATGAGGATGCTCAGAGCTATTTGCTGGGCTGACAGGTGACTGACAAGTGGCTGAGTGGTAGACGCTCACTGGTAGAAGCTGGACCACTGATGTTTTAAGATGCAGTTGAGCCGGGCGGTGGTGGCGCACGCCTTTAATCCCATCACTCGGGAGGCAGAGGCAGGTGGATCTCTGTGAGTTCAAGACCAGCCTGGGCTACAAGAGCTAGTTCCAGGACAGGCTCAAGAGCCATAGAGAAACCCTGTCTTGAAAAACCAAAAAAGAAAAAAAAAGGATGCAGTTGAAGGGAACCCCTTTTATAAGATAGAATTTCCAGGACAATGGGATGGCCAGGTCCACATCTTGTCACTGTTATTCCTCATATTACTGGGATCCAATTTCCTGCCCGGTGGGAATTTCACCTGGGTGCAGAGTTCAGTCTTTTCCTAAGGATGAGCATACCTCTTGTCAGGGATGAAGGAGGGAAGAAAGGAGCCAGAGATTGAGGCAGGAGTGTGTTTTTTTTTTTAAAAAAGGCAAAGATAGGGCTAGAGGGATGGCTCAGTGGTTAGGAGCATTGGCTGCTCTTCCAGAGGCCCTGAGTTCAATTCCCCGCAACCATATGGTGGCTCACAACTATTTCTAATAGAATCTGATGCCCTCTTCTGTTATGCAATCATTCAAGCAAATAGAGTGCTCATATACATAAAATACATACATTAAAAAAGGCAAAGATAAACCTTTACAATGTGTGGCTGTCACAGCTAAGAGGCAGGGGAGAGAGCAAGCATTGGGGGCTAAAAGGAAGTTGGGTGGGGTGAAGCTCAATGGTGGATGCTTGCCCAGCACAATTCATCTCCAACGCTCAGCCAGCCAAGGATGCAGATGCTTCTGAGCCAGAGCCTGATGGTCTGGGATGTGAGTCCTTACAGTACAGTATGTGTGTGTGTTGGCGGGGAGAGGGGGGAATGCGAAGGGGAGGGGCAGCTTCTTCATGCCAACACCAGAATTTTAAGTGCTGGCAACCAGATATCACTGATGACATGTAAAGATAAGTTGTAAGACTTCTCCGTCTCTCTCACCTCCCCCAACTCTCTCTCTCTGTTTCTGTCTTTTAGCTGCATTATCAGACCTATTTTTCATATAGTTTTATGTTTTGCACACATTCACTGTACACAAAAACGGGATTCATTATGGCATTTTTGATGTGTGTCTGTCATGCTCTTTGATATACCACTACCATCCCTTTTCCTCCCCCCTCCTCCCCTCTTGCTGGCTCTCTTTTCTCCACAAATAATCCCCTTTCTGCTTCATGTCTTACTGTTTTGAAGTCTAATTTGACATATAAGAGAAACCATGGTCTTTCTCTCTGGGTCTGGCTTCTCTAGCTCAATAGATCAGTTCCAACCATTCTCCTGAACACGACACATCATTGTTGTGTATAGTGTATATACGTCATATTTTTTATCATTCATTTATTGATGAACTTAATCAGCTCTAGTTTATAATCAATTAAATTCTTTTAAGAACTTGCCCTTACATGACAAACAGATTTGCCTGTTGGGGTTTCGGGTTTGCATGAGGTTTGAAACTGTCGTCTGTTTGACTGTTACACTCCCGAGGTCCCTAAACCTGCAAATTAATTACAGTAAAAACAAATGTGCCCACCACTCTGAAGTTTCCCTAGCACCCCACCAATGTTCATCTGTGCAGTAAACATCCGACTTTATCAATTCAAATTAGCATGAAGACAAACAGAATAATTCAAAGCTGGCTTCGAGGACCCCCTGCCTCAACCGCTGAGGTAATTAAAGAAAGATGAGCCCTGCCACTAATTAACCTCCTAAACACTAATTAAAGATAATGAGGGTTCAAGGTGCTTGGCACAGCCTGACCTACTGGCAGAGTCCGCACAGAGCAAAAGGACAAAGTGGATGCAGGTGTCCGCTCTGAGTGTCTCCCTGGGAAAAGGGCTGCCCTGTTGGGTGAAGTAGTCATTTTCTGTGCAAGAATTACAGATGAGACATTCCGCCAGTCTCAGCTGGAGTACTGGTCACAGCACTTTTGATCCCAGGTGAACATTCAGCTCAGCTCAGCATACAGGCTGCATCAGAGGATTGCAGAAATTGTTTTTTAAATTCCAATCATGCCTTGGGTTGCCTGGAGTCCTTCCTAGAACACACCAGTCATGGGAGGAGAAGGTGTCATGAAGGGTAAACAAACTCAGGTCAGGTGCATGATTTTTTTTTGTCTTCTAGAGCCAATAGACGGAGGCACAGACTTGGTGTCCACCTTCTGCTTCCTCTCAGGTGAAGACGCTGGGATACCTTCTTGGCAGATGCAGGAAGAGCCAAGGAAGAGGCAAAGGGTACACTGTCTGCAGCTGAGCCTCCTGCATCCCAATGATTGGGCTCTAAGCAGGAGAACACAGTCACTGGGCAGGTGGTCGCTAGGCACTGCAGAGCAGGCTGGGCAGGAAAACAGCATGGGGCTGCCACCATCTTCACTGTGCAAGGCCACCACCACGAGTACCAGAGGAGATGCTGTCACTATGTAATCACGCCAAAGCTAAGTTCCTATCCAAGGGTCCTCAGGGCTAGGCCAAGGCTGCCACAGGTCACAAAAGGCTAAGGCCAGCATCCTCATCCGTGCTCAGGCACAACTGGACACTGCCTCTTTTCCTTTAGTCACCAGCCTGTGCTGGACTAATAACTGACTGAGCTGCTCTGTGGGAGAAGGTCCAAGGGCTAAGCTAAAAATCTGAAACTCTCCTTTTAATCATTCAAAGTGCCTCAGACGACCAAGTTAACCTGTGGATTTTAGATTAAGATCAGCGGGAGGAAAGCATGCAGTGGCCACCTTTCCTGGGGCTGCCAGCAGGATGCTGCCACAGCTGCCTTTTTATTTCAGATATGCGGTAAGGTTTATGGTACGTGGTAAGCAGGATGTGATTCAGTGCAATTGCCAGCATTCAGGAACTCTGTTAGATCCCCAGCACCACAAAAGACTAGGAATAAAAGAATCAGAAGGATAGAGCTGGGGGGTGTATCTCTGTAGGGTGCTTGTATGAATCCAAATCCCTGGGTTCAGTCCTTTGTAACTAACTGGCTATGGTGGCACAGATCTGCAATCCTAGCTCTTGGGAGCTAGACGCAGGAGAAGCAAGGAATTTAAGGTTGTCCTTGGCTACAAAGTGAGTTTGAGGCCAGTCTGAGACAGCTCAAATTTGTGCTATGTGAGGTCCTGGCTTTAAAAAAAGAAAAAAGGCCAAGTGATGGTGGTGCAAGCCTTTAATCCCAGCACTTGGGAGACAGAGGCAGGAGGATCTCTGTGAGCTCAAGGCCGGCCTGGTCTACAGAGCTAGTTCCAGGACAGCTAGGACTGTTACACAGAGAAACCCTATCTCAAAAAACAAAACAAAAACAAAAACAAAAAAACAAAAAAAAAGGAAGGAAGGAAGGAATAAGAAGGGGAGGAAAGAACATTTATTTTTTTTAACATGGTACCCACTGTAGGCCATCTTCAACAAAGAATCATGCCTGTAGTGGAGCTGTGTTGGGCTAAGAATGGTGAGTCCAGCCCTGTGTAGATATAGGTGATATTAAATGATCTCCGGGCCTCGCATTTAAAGGAACTGAGGGTGATGCAGTGTGATGCACCAGCAGGCTGCCTTTGCCAACCTTTCTCTCACTGCCTTCAAAGCCACTCAGAGTTGATCAGCCCTTAAGAGGCCATGGCCCTGTCTCCCTTCTGCAACACTGAGCCCACCCAGGACTTCGGGCAAGGCCTTTCACTTCTGAGGTGAGATGGCTGTCCTCACCACTTGCTCCTGCTGTTCAGCTGTGATTGGAGTTCCTCTGAAGGGCTTCACCCCGTGAAGTGAAGCTGTCCCCGCAAACAGGTATTGCGAAATCATCTTTCTCTCGGTACCTCCCTGTGTGGGGGACGATCCACAGAAACTGGCCACACAGAAACTAGCAGGGAAACACGCCTGCTGTTCCCGCCCACGGGGACAAAGAATCCATGGGTTATGAGATGGTTTAAGAATGAAGTTGGTCTGGATTAATTTTTATTGCTGTGATAAAAATACCTGAACAAAAAGCAACTTAGTGGGGAGAAGAAATGCTAGTGCCCAATCCCTGGTTTCAGTCTATCACAGCAGGAAAAGTCACGGTGACAGAGACTTAAAACAGCGAATCACAGGACACCAACAGTCCACAGCAGAGAGAAACAAACATATGCATGCGCAATATTCAGCTAGCTTTCACCACTCAAATAGTCCAGAATCCTAAACCTGGCCACCCTCTTTCAGGCTAGGTCTTCATATCAATTAAGGCAATGAAGACAATCCCCCCCCATCCCTACCCCAGACATGCCTACAGTCTAACCTGATGTAGGTTGCTGATTGGCTGTTCTGTCTGGTTGACAGAGCTAACTAACCATCACAGGGATGCATATTTGAAACTAAGTGTTCATAAGTTAGATGTCCTCTCTCTATGACACCCATAAAAGTGATACAAAAAGAACTTAAATCACCATTTAACTTCAATGTTGACTCGCCATATTTCTTGACAGATTAATCACTCCAGAAATACGCTGGAATCGAGGAGCAAGGTGCACTTTGCCTATGAGAGGCAAGGTCATCTAAGCGACTCCTGCACGGTGTTGGTAGGGAGGTAGAAGGGTATGGCTGCTATAGAAGCATTATGGAGTCTCTTCAAATAACAAGCCATTAAACTGCAACCCCACTACAGAGTATAACTCCAACTGAGTTGAAATTAATATTGAAGAAAGATCTGCACTCTCGTGTTGTTTTTTTTTTTTTTCAGCAGTGTTCATGGTAGCTATGATACGGCTAAAAAGAGGATAAAGAAAATGTGCTTCTTCTGCCTTACAGAGTAAGAAATCCTTTCATTTGACACTGTGGATGAAGGTAAAGGCCATGACATGAAGTGACATGAGCCAAAAGCTGCACGGTTTCAAGAAAGATGCAGGGAGAAGACCCATCCAGAGTATAAACTCTTGGCTTTACCCTGAGCATGTTCTGGAGAGTCAATATGCAGGCTAAGTGTCCGCCATTCGTGACGACATATGCTTGAAATCTGCTGAAAGGATTCACTAAGCATCACTGCATGTGTGAACATGTAACTGTGAGGATCACACATGCTGATTGGCTTCATGGTGACAATCATGTCACAGCACCAATAGCACACCGTGACCCGAGAACACTCAGAACACACAACTGAGACACACGATTTTGGTTTCTCGCTTACACCCCAGTAAGTGTGAAGAGAAAAATTAAAGAATTGCAGACCCCAAGGATGTAGTAAATCCTAGTCAAAATGTGTTCTGAGAGAGATGAAATTCAGCACTCTGCTTCCAGTGGTCTGGAGGAGACACGTGACATGTTAATATCCCCCAAAGCCATCCCACCCTGACCCCGAGGTCACCCCAAGTGACACTCCATCCACCCTCCCCTACAAGGAGGTGTTTGGAAACTCAAGCCTAAAGCAACCCAAAGACATTTGCACAACTGAATGGCCCAGCTTCCTATGGTCTCATTGAGGAAAACAGGAAGTTCTGCTACCTGCCTGTGAATAAGGGCGCACACAGTACCTGGCAGAGTGGCTCATGCCTGCAAGGCCAGCATTTGGGAGGCAGTGTTTTCAGTCCAAGGCCATCTTCAGCTATACATTAAGTCTGAGGCCTGACTTGGGTACATGAAACACTGACTCAAGAATGTCATATCAACATTTCCAACCCCAAAACTGGTCTCCGCCACTCAGGACAATCTCCTTGTGATACCAGGTACCATGAAACAGGTTTGCATACCCTTGTAGGCAATGTGGGAAGGTGCAGAGAGACTAGTAGGCTTCTCATGACGTCCATCTGACATGGCATCCTGGTGTAGGAGGTTATTCTGTATTTGTGTTGCTCTCATTGGTGAATAAAGAAACTGCCTCGGCCTTTTGATAAGGCAGAAATCAGGTAGGCAGAGTAGACAAAACGGAATTCTGGGAGGAAGAAGGGCAGTGTGGCAGGTGCTATGGTTCTCCTGCCCGAGACTGACGCTGGTTAGAAGCTTTCCCGGTAAGCCACGACCTCATGGTGAACACAGATTAATAGAAATGGGTTAGATCAAGAGTGAGAGTTGGCCAAGAAGAGGCTAGATATAATGGGCCAGGCAGTAATTTAATTAATACAATTCATGTGTGGTTATTTCGGAGGGTTAAGCTAGCCGGGCGGCCAGAAGCTGGGCAGTGGGACGCGGCCTGCTCGCCTCTTTACTATAGCATCCCATACCTCGCACCCAGAAAGTCAGGAGGCCTGGGGTTTCTCTAACTTGCAACTCAGAGCATGTTCTTCTGACCCAGAAGTTACCGCTCCAGACCAACTCTGGACCACTGACTTGGGACAGAGTTTCAGGAACCCAGAGGGTAGGTTGCAGGGAGAAGGTGCATCACAGCATTAAAGAGGGGGGGAGCTTGACTATTTTTGCCTTCTGACCGTGTGAGATTCTTGGTGATTATTATTTTTACAGGGTACTTCCTGGATGTTAGCTCATCTTCTTTGTCAGCCTGGATAGATTTAGAATCACCTAGGAGACACACCTCTGTGTTTGTCTGTGTGGGCATTTCCAGAGAGGTATAAATGAGGAAGGAAGACCCACCCTGTGTGCAGGCAGCACTACTCCATGGGCTGGGGTCCTGGACTGAATCAAAAGGAGGAAGCCATCTGGGTACCAGCATTTATTTCTCTCTGCTTCCTGCTTCCTGTCTGGGAGGCACGTGGTAAGCTGCGCATGGTCCTGCTGCCATGACTTCCCGCCATGGTGGACCGTACCTCAAATGATGATCCAAAATAAAGCCCCTCTTCGTTGGTTTGGTTGGGTAGTTTTTAAAATGGCAAAGAGAAAAGTGATACAGATGGGACTCATACCTGCTGGATTTTAGAGTTGTCATGGTTTCTGTCCTCATGCCGAGCATGCATTACTTGTATGAAGCGAGCAGCTACTTGTGTGCCATTGAATGCTAAGCCATGTTTCCCGCTGTGAAAGTGCTTTGACCTTTAGTAAGGTCAGCCAGGGAGCAGCACTCTATAGTCACACATTTGGCTGTTTTGTGGTTGTCTTAGTTAGGGTTTCTATTGCTGGGAAGAGATAGTATGACCATGGCAACTCTTATAAAGAAAAACACTTAGCTGAGGTGGCAGCTTACAGTTTCAGAGGTTTAGTCATTATCATCATGGTGGTATGCAGGCAGATGTGGTTCTGGAGGAAAAGCTGAGAGTCCTACATCTTGCAGGCAATAAGAAGTTGACTGAGACACTGGGTGGTATCCTGATCATAAGAAACCTCAAAGTCTGCCCCCACAGTGACACACTTAACAAGGCCATACCCACTCCAACAAAGCCACACCTCCTAACAGTGCCATTCCCTATGAGCTTATGGGGGCCAATTACATCTAAACTACCTAAGTGACTAAGGGAAAGACAATTAGTAAACTACAGTTTTCTTTTCTTACCCAATAGGCATGAGGTGACTCCGAGAAAACCTTCTTACAATACAAACTATTCCGGAGAGGAGGTAACTCTCAGAGGAAATGTGTGTTTTCTAATATGTTCTACTTGGGAAAAGAATTCTGTAGACCTGTGACTTTGGTTCTGCACGGCTATATTGCAGAAGCCTTGATGAAGGCAAGATTTAATATTCTTCACTCACAATTTCTACCTGTAGATGTTCCTCGTAGGCAGTGCTCCAATGACTTACAGTGCAAAGCTCCAACTTTATCCTGCAGAACAATCCAGCCTTTCTTACTTATCCAGGTTACCTCTATTATCTTTCTGGATTCAAACTGTAGAGTCCAGAAGTCTCATGATGCCTACCTGGGCACATCTACCAAGTCATTTTCTGTAGCTGGAATTCCTCTCCTACTTGGAAAGAAATTGGGATCCACTCTGGACTGTCCTGGAATTCTCTCCATCACTGTGTGTCTTAGGGTCACTATTGCTGTGAGGAAACACCATGATCAAGTAACTTGGGGAGGAAAGGCTTTATTTGGCTTATGCTTCCACACTACTGTTCACTGTCAAAGGAAGTCAGGAGAGGAACTCAAGCAAGGTGGGGACCTGGTGGCAGGAGCTGATGCAGAAGCCAAGAAGGATGCTGCTTACTGGCTTGCTCTCCATGCCTTGCTCTGCCCGCTTGCGTATAGAACCCAGGACAACAGTCCAGGAATGGCACCGCCCGCAATGGGCTGGCTATCCCTGATTGGCCACTAATTAAGAAAAAGCGCTAAGGTTTGCCCTCAGCCTGGTCTTCTGGAGCCATTTTCTCTACTGAGGATTTCTCCCTTCGGATGACTCTAGCTTGTGTCAAGTTGACCTAAGACTAGCCAGCACACTATGAAAACACTAGTAACAGTGAATTTCTATTCTTGGGCTAATCACCTGTCACCATTACCTTCTGGCTTTACTGCCCACTTTGATGTCTGACAAATTGTCAGCGTTTAACCCAAGGGCTTGCTTGCATCAGCACTGCGCAAGGGAGAACAGGGGAGTAGCTCAGTCATACAGAGCCTGACGGTAACCAAAAGGCCCTGCTTTCCATTCCCAGCACCACAATGAAACAAACCCCTAACCAAATGAAATAGAAAAGCAACAACATTGGCATTTTAAGTGAGAAACATGAATGAAACATTCACACAAGTTCTACGATCCCAGTTGACCCTGAAGATTAGGAGGGAAGCTGATCAGATGTTGGCCTCTGAGCAGGACTTTTTCATAGCATGTGATCCTCACAGGGACCTCTCAGAAATTATGATGCTACAAATCCAGCGGTTTATTTGTGGGCAAAACTTTTGAAAGGACTAGTACGTGAATGAGTGGCAGTTTATGGAGGAGCAAGTACTTAGAGAAGAGATGATGGGGGGCTGGAGAGATGGCTCAGAGGTTAAGAGCACTGCCTGCTCTTCCAAAGGTCCTGAGTTCAATTCCCAGCAACCACGTGGTGGCTCACAACCATCTGTAATGAGATCTGGCGCCCTCTTCTGGCCTGCAGGCAGACATGGACATGCAGGCAGAATACTGAGAATACTGTATGCATAATAAATAAATCTTTTTTAAAAAAGAGAGAGATGATGGCCGATCTGATCCCAGACGCATGCACCAAGATCCGTTAAGATCACACTGCAGGGGCTGGAGAGATGGCTCAGTGGTTAAGAGCATTGCCTGCTCTTCCAAAGGTCTTGAGTTCAATTCCCGGCAACCACATGGTGGCTCACAACCATCTGTAATGAGGTCTGGTGCCCTCTTCTGGCTGCAGACAGACATACACACAGAACATTGTATACATAATAAATAAATAAATATTAAAAAAAAAGGATCACACTGCAAACACCACCCCTCACTCCGCTGTCATTATTTCCTACTGACGCTAACATACAAATGAGAAAGAAAATCAAAACGGACAGGCAGAAGGTGCATCCGGGAGCCAGAGCACTGCGGCTGCGGCTGTCCTGGCGGGACACACTCCCTCAGCGCTATAAAAGGAGGTGCGGCTGCGGCTGTCCTGGCGGTACACACTCACTCAGCGCTATAAAAGGAGGAGAGTTGGGAAGCAGGAAAATCCGTGCATGCTGCACACTGCCTGCCGTGTTCAAGAAGCAAATGTGAAGGACGAAGCAATGGCAGGGACAATGAGGAAATTTGATAGAATGTTGCACTTCTGTCCTTGGAAAGCACATAAAGGAGGAGGGGAGAATCACACAGGAAGGAGTTTGCACTGTGGATCTAGAGCTTGAACAGGAGGATGTCCGCAGGCCTTGTGAGAGAATTCCCCTAAGAGCCTGGTGTATTCCTTTTCCTGGAGTCACGCGACACAGTTGTCTGTAGACGCTGTGTGCATCAGGGAACGGACAGGGGTCAGCTGTCTTTGGGGATATGTTTTCCTTTTCAAATGCTGAAGAAACCAAAGTGGAAACTCCACAGAAGGGCAGAAGGGCAACACCAGAGGGCTGCATCGCAACCACTGCTGGTGCAAGAGCAGGAGGTGAGAGGGGCAGAAATGTACGGCTGTGCTATTTCTCGGCATTATGGTCTGAAAAGCATATTGGGACTTTATTGTGAAACAGTCCTGGTGTGTCAAAAGTTCCTTGTCCAGCACATACCTATAGCTGTCGATCACAGAACACATTCATCGGGCAGCACACAGCACACGTGTTGAACCAGGCCGGGCTGCTCCTGGTTTCTGTATGTCTCTTCCGCTTTACATGAAAGGGTCTGTCCACAAATTGGGTACAAGCCGGAGGGCTCTGTTGTCAGCTTGTGACAACTTGAGCCATTCTCTAGCCTTGAAAAGATTTGAGAGGGTGCTGAAAAGATAGTAATCTACCCAAGGAGGCCCACGGTGGCTACACAAGAGTGTTTTCAACAAAGGCCCCTGTCCAGGTCTTTTTAAAAAGGCAAATGCTTTCTGAATAGGTGAAGAACAAAGCAGAGTCACGAAAGGCCTGGGTGACAGATCAATGCTATAAGCAAGTAAGACAGCTGCCATAAAAGTACCATGATATCTAAAATGTCTTCCATTTGGAAATTCTTTGGCTGTGTGATGAATGAACAGAAGAAAACCAACAGGAGACTTAAGGGGCCGAAGCTGCTGCCTTGAGAGGTTGCCATTGGTAAGAAATTCAATATAAAACTTGGGCTACACCCTTTAACCCAAGTATCAACATTTATCTAAGTATTAACATTAATCAATTTATCCTCAATCCTGAACTCATGTAAAGTTAACATGAAAATAATTAGATGTGCTTTACTCTCTCTAAAATGAATATTTTTATGAACTATTTCAAGTCTTTTAAAGAACGCATGAATCTAGATTTTGTGACCATGTTGGAATATAAAGCTAATAAATGTTTGTAGAGTTTTCATCAGTGTTAACTGTTCTTTCAACACTGGTTTTTAAATTATAATTTTATATATCTAAGAATATTTAACCTAAGTGAGAGTACATGTTTCATGTAACCCACGTCCAGTTTGAACGTGTTGAGACCCACAGATGTTTCTGTGTGAAGATGTTCATGAACAGGCTTCAGGGCAGAGGGCCTTCTTGATCTCACAGACAGGGCACTGAGGAGGAAGGCTTGAATCACAGGCTGCCCTGCTTTCAAAACAAAGCAAAAAACCATCCTTATACGAAGTATAAGAATGGTAATTCATCGTTTCACTTTTTTCTCCCCTGAGACAGGGTCTCACCATAAAGGCCAGGCTGGCTTCCAACTTGAAATCCCCCTGCCTCTACCTCTCAGTGCTGGGATTATAGGGTTTTGCCATCACACCCTGGGAAATGAGTTGGTTCTGTTCAAAGCATTCAGACTGGCTCGTGGTCCTGTCTACACAAGCACGCCATCACTGTTATTTCTGAGTTCTGGTACTGACTTGTGCATTTTGATAAGAGATTTAATTTAAATTAGACACAGAAATAAACAAATGAAAAGTCATTTGAGGCTGCAAAGTGAGCTATGAAAATGTAAAACTGGATACTAATTAGCATACAAGAGGGTTTCCCATCACTCAAAACGTCACTGCAGAGTACCATGAGCTGGAAGAGACTGAAGGCCTGGAGAGTCGAAAGTCACTGTCATCTTCCTGTGCCAGCTGAAGCAAGGGTGTTCTCTGACCCGATTTGCCAATTTGATTAGACCAGTGGTTCTCAACTTGGGGGTCACAGATCAGATATCCTACATATCAGATATTTAGATCGCGATTCATAACAGTATCAAAATTACAATTATGAAGTGGGGAGAAAATAATTTTATGTTTGGGGGTCACCACAACGTGAGGAACTGTATTAAAGGGTCGTAGTGTTAGGGAAGTTGAGAACCACTGAGCTAGGCTAAAGACCCTCCTTCTGAGGTCCTACCCCACATGGGGGCAGAGGATGCTGTACACAGTGGCCTTACAGAGGTCTCCGAGGCTGATTACCATCAGATAACCCCCTTCTTGGTTTAATCATATTGTTACGGTATTGTCCATTCTTCATGGACCCTAAACACGAAGGACCCACTTATTCCTAGCCCTTTGGGTACTCACTTCTGAGGGTTCTCATGTCACGCACAACCTTGATATGTAGATGGGCTTTGCTGTTCTCTCACGAGTCTGCATTTTGCTATAGAATTGTCAGCTTGCACATTCTGGTGAGGAAAAGACAGGACCTCCCATCCTATGCTTCCTCTTAGGCTCCACAGAACCCAGCAGCCATCTCCTCTGCTCATTTCCTCCCAGGAGGCCTCCCTTCTCTTGCTTCTCACTGAGTTATCACTGAGTTCTCCAGGGCAGCAGGAGCCTGCTGTGGCTGTCTAGTTGGCCACACTATCCCCTGGCACTTCCTTGGTTTTCCATACTTGTCTGTGGCATGGATAGACAGATAATGACTCACCCCATATTGTATTAGGCCAACCTGCAAGCTACATCTGCAATGAAGCCAACTTGTTTACTCATTAGTAAGTAAGGCTGACTCCCAATTACTACCACCTGGGGTGCCAGGAGAGCATCCTAATTGCAGAGGGAAGAGAATAAACACTGAATGAGCTTATCATCTCTGCCAGGCCAGAAGGGGGAGGCTTCACTGGGGCTCAGTGTGTCGCCAGTGACTGGAACACCATGGTAAGCAGACCGTGGGTCAAGGTCTGCAGAGGGCCATGATAGTTATATTCAGAACCAAGAACAACTGTTAGGATTATGCTAGACTTCCCTGTCACCTGGCAGGATGCATCCAGACAGTACCCTGTCCCTTTAAGAGACAAGCTCCGCCCGCTCCCAATTGCTCTTCCAGCCTAGGCAAGCTCCTCTGTGGGGGAGGAGGGGGGCTCTTCTCTCCTCCTCCTCTCACCTTCTCTCTCTCTCTCTCTCTCTCTCTCTCTCTCTCTCTCTCTCTCTCTCCCCCACTCCCCCCTCGCTGCCTGTCTCTGTATCTCTCCCTTCCTTCCCTTACCCTCCCAATACCCTCTTCCTAAATAAAACTCCATACTCCCCATACTCTATTTGCATGGTGCTCCTCACCCACCATGGGACCCACAAAGGTCCCTCTTGTGCCTGATCTTACCACTTCCCTCCAGGGGGAGGGTTGGGATGCTGTTTTAAAAAATTCTACTTCTGTTAATTAAAAATAGCTCCAAAATTCCTAAAAGTAGACTGCTAAATGCATTGAATCATGAGGGCTGTCTACCAGTGGTAACTGACATTCTCTAAGTGCTTTTGAACCACCAGGTCTGTAGTCATCACATTCATCGGCTACTAAGTCAGGCCTTGCCTGACTTTCCTAAAACCAGATGAAAATAGAACTTCCGCACCGGTACCAGAGGCCACACCTGGGGAGGGCAGGCACGCTCTGTGGTGCAGAGTGTCAGTGAAACTGACTGTCCAGGACTTCCCCGTGTATTCTCCTTTCCTCCCACAGTCCATGCACCAAAGACCCTGGAATTTCTACATGCTGTACAAAAATCAGGCGGTTCTAAACTCCAGGATGCCCCCACTAGAGTTTCCTCATTCTGCCCTCTCAGGCAGCCAGACCCTGGGAATGTTGATTGCTAACTCAGTTTCAGGGGGGCTGCAGGTGGTCACTGCCTTTGGCGGCCTGGAATGTCTTAGCCTGAAAGAGCTGACACACTTGGAGCTGGGAGGAGAGGGGTCAACTAGAAAAGCAAACAGTTCCCCAGGTCTTAACAGCGCTCAGCAGAGACCTGAGAGTGTCTGAGGAACCAGTGCGAGGCCACTGTTCAGTATACCACCTGCAGAAACACCACCCCAAACATCAAAAGTCTCCTATTGATGCGCAAATGGCTGAAGGAGAACCAACTCACAAGGAGTGGAGGATTCAAGTATCCCATCGGTACATTCAAGGGGATTCAAGTATCCTGTCAGTACTTCCCAGGGAGTTCACAAGCCTGTGAGCCTTGGTTGAGCTTGGTACGGACGTTCAATGTTGAGTAGAAATGATTCTTGAAAGGTAGAGAAAGTGGGCATGAAACTAACAACACGCGACTCCGAAATAACTTTACTAGCATCTTCTGAAGCTGAGACCTGAGGCTGGGCTGCGGCAAGCTATCAACTGACCCTCAGTCCTACCTCCGCAGCACACCAGCCTCCCTCTCGGCTCTGTCCAGGCAGTTCCTACAGTCTGGTCTGTCTCTGCAGCAGGGAGCAGCCGAGCCTGTATGATGTCTCATCAGCCAGCACATCGCCTTCCCGGGGAACAAGCCGGCTTTTGCTTGCTTCAGTAATCAGTATCAACCAGTGTTTAAAATTGTTTAGAATTATTAAACATTAGCCCATCAAAACAAAGGCTCTGGGGATTTAACACCCATAAGGTAACAGAGAATTGATTCTTTTCGGTTGACAGGGGCAGCTCAGGGGCTCCCCAAAGGCTAATGATGTGTTTTACTTCGGTAAGTGTTTACCCTCCTCCTCCTTCCTTCCTGTGCCCGGGATGCAGGTCTCAGCAATCCCCCAGTGGGTAATCCAGGCAGCCCTTCTGCAATTTCCTGGACCATTTACTCCTTTTGTTCCGCTAATGCCTTTCCTCACCTGTGTTTGTCAGCTCCCCAGCCCCCCTCCCCCCAGACTGGGCAGCTCTCGCCTGCCTGCCGGAGCTGTTGATTGCTGCACTTGTTTTTCTAAGAACACTCCCTCCCTTGTGGGTAGGCCTTACTGGTTCTTCTCCCCCTCTTCCAAAATGAAATTCATTTATTAATTTCTTTCACAGACCATACTGGAGCCCATGAAAGCAATTCTGTCTGGAAGTCAGGACAGTTGATCGGCCCACTAGCTCCTTCCTCCTACTTTGAATTCTTCACTTCAGCCTGCCTTGGGGAGTCGGGGATAGTTTCTCTGCTTGCTTCAGGATCCTCCTACAAGTAGGCCTTGAGAAGACAGCAACAGGGCCCGAGCGAGCGACTGCTCAGTGGTTAAGAGCACTGGCTGCTCTTCCAGAAGACCTGGGTTCAATTCCCAGCACCCACATGGTGGTTCCCAACTGTCTGGTCTCAGAGGATCCAATGCCTTGTTCTCACGTCATCAGGCACCACCAGGCATGCAGGTGATGCACAGACATGTATGCAGTCAAAACATCCAGACATGTGGAGGAAATGAAGATAGATGTTACCTTAAAACAAACAAACAAAAAAAAGAAGAAAGAAAGAAAGAAAAAAAGAAGGGCTGGAGAGATGGCTCAGCGGTTAAGATCATTGGTTGCTCTTCCAAAGGTTCAATTCCCAGCAACCACATGGTGGCTCATAACCATCTGTAATGAGGTCTGGTGCCGTCTTCTGGCCTTCAGTCATACACTCAGACAGAATACTGTATACATAATAAATAAATATTTTTTTTTAAAAAAAGAGACAAAGAGAAGAACAAAACAAAAAGGCAACATCATGCAGCCTTCATTTTACCATTTCCTCCAAGTTCTCACACCTTCTTGGCAGGCCTGTCTGCTCCGAGCCTTTCCATCAGATGTCTCAGACAGGTAGGTAGCCTGGTCTGGCTGCTGGGGCGCCAGAGCCTGCTGAGCACTCCAGAGAGAATGAAATTATAAATGGAAGCGCTGGAGAGATGCTTTACCCTGGCCATGTGCAAAGAAGCCTGGTGTAAAAGGGACCGTGTTTTCCTGTCTCTTTAGTGAA
Source organism: Ondatra zibethicus (assembly GCA_004026605.1). Lineage (NCBI taxonomy): Eukaryota > Metazoa > Chordata > Mammalia > Rodentia > Cricetidae > Ondatra > Ondatra zibethicus. Next base: position 98,274 of record PVIU01001645.1, read on the forward strand.
AGAGACTGGACAGAGCTGGTACCTCCTCTTTGAGGCTTGGTTCTCTTGGTTTCTGTTAGTTGCATGTAGCCGCAATGTTATGATCAATAAACTGGGACTGCAATGTGTCAGTCCGTGACATTAAAAATAACTTCTGTAGATGGAGAGAGGACTTGAGTAGGTTAATGTGATCCTTGCTTTGGTTCCAGTATAAGCCAGCTGGCCCTGAAAAGGCAGGGAGGGCCAAGACCATCTGGAAAGTCTATTTACAGGGCAAGAATGTGATTGGTATTGAGGAGTGGTCACCAATAATTATATGTGACCTGAGACGGTGGCTTCACACTGTTCATATTGAACAGCAGCACGGTGCACTGTAAAAGGTGTTATAATGCAGGCTGCACTATTTGGGAAATATCCTTTAGTACGTAAGGACAAACAGTACCGATGGCTAAGATCTGCATTTACACGCTTCAGCAAACTGAAATCAAGGGCCAAATGGGGCTAAATTCAGCAACTCTGGCAAAATCTTGGTTACTTGTTGGATCTGTGATTTGGGAACATGGGGACCCCTCTATGATAGTCTTTCTGTTTTTGTGTTTTTTAATGTTTGAGTACTTTTCTTTTTCTCTTTAAAAACAGGGTCTTTCTATACCGCCTAAGTGTATGGCCACTACCTCCTGCGTTCAAGACTTCCTTTCTGCTCTCAGTCCCCGAAATGCAGAGATTACAGGCGCACACCAGCACACCTTGAACAACAACAACAAAAACAACAGCTGAATGTCAGCTTACATTGACATGATCACAGTGGAGAAAGACCAAACCTATGAGTGACGTCCACGAGAAGGCACTTTTTCCCAAGGCTTTGAGTTTATCTGGGACAACCGGCAGGGGCTGGTTGGGACACTGTGTTTCAGGCCTCCATCAGGAGGGCCCTGAGTGTAAGGGGCAGCTAGCATGGGCCCAGCCTCTTGTGTGTAAGAGGAACTCCTGGAGGCAGTGACCCAAAGGCACATTGGGTGAGCTGATGTCACTAGATATTCCCTTCTTCCCAATCCAAAACTTAATCTGTGGCCTGGGGGTGTGGCTCAGTGGTAGAGCACCTGCCTAGCTTGTGTGAAGCTCTGGGTTTAGCCTTAGCACCACAGAAAACAACTAAACCTCTTTCCGGATGCCTCCACCCTCCTGATATGCCCGGGGCTCAGCTAAATTTCTGCACGGACCCAATAGGAAACACAGTGCCTGCTGTGTCACATCCTTTATTGGAGAAAAACCTGTGGCCTTAAAGAATGGCCAGTTAGGAATGGTTCATAGAGATGGATTGTCTAGTTTTTAGGCTAGAGGATGAGATGGGAGTTTACTCTCTCCATGTCTATACATGTTGCAGATTTACTGTGGATTTTTCTATTTCACCCTCAAAGCAGACTCATGACTGGAAAAGGAAAGTTCAGAGAAGTTAATAACCCAACCAAGGTCCGCAGAGCTAAGAGAGCAGCAGGGCCTGGAGCCCCGTTCCGTCCCGTCTGTCTCACGGCTGGGCTCCTCGCTCTGCTTCAGGACACAGTCATGGAAAAAATGCAGCTGGAAGGCAAATAAATCTCAACCAGGTGTTGGAAGCAGACACTTGCCACCTGGCCTGGAGAAGTTTGCTGAAATGATGCCATAATTTCCTACCCTTTTGGCCAATAAAAAACCTAATAGTCATTTTAGGAGAAAAATGTGGATGGGGTAGGAGGGAAATAAGGAGAAGATGGAGGTACATGATGCCAAGAGCCATAACTCTGAGAAAATGCACTCCCCCCACCCCGAACTGATGTAAAGTCAATATTGGAGAAACCTGCACTGATGTGGGGGTCTCACGGGAAAGGCTTGCCTAAATCCCACCTCCACGTGGCAGTCGCACCACTACCAAACACCTTCAGCGGTATTATGATTTCACTTAACTCATTCATTTGAGGCGGTGGCATTGGAGCCCAGGGCCCCTTATGATAGTGAAGAGCCCTTCTCCTGAGCCACACCCCAACCCTTAAATATTCATAGAAAGATGCAAGAATTTCTGTTTAAAGGTCACAGTTAACAGGTGTTTTGAATTTGCGTTGATCTGGTCATATTAGGAATTTTCTTGTTTTACACAAGCACACACATGCACACGTGCATGCACGCACCCTTTTCCCCAACCCAAAACTTAATCTGTGGCCTGGGGGTGTGGCTCAGTAGTAAAGCACCTGCCTAGCCTGTGTGAGGCTCTGGGTTTAGCTTTAGCACCACCACCACCACAACAAAAAACAAACAAACCAAAAAACTAAACCTCTTTCCGGATGCCTCCACCCTCCTGATATGCCCGAGGCTGAGCTAAATTTCTGCAAGGACCCAATAGGAAACACAGTGCTTGCTGTGTTCACATCCTCTGTTGAGGAAAACCTGCGGCCTTAAAGAATGGCCAGTTAGGAAGGGTCAGTAGAAATGGATTGTCTAGCTTTTCGGCTAGAGGATGAGATGGGAACTTACTCTGCCCATGTCTACATGTGTTGTAAATCTACATATGCTATGAATATATATAATTATGTGAATATATATATATTCACCAGTTTCAAAGGTAGCCCTGGGAAAGCGTGCTGTGGAAGGATGACTTGGACTTGGAAATCCTGGGAAGGCTGCAGGCAGGTGCTGGCCCCTATTCTTCAGCAGGGAGCATTGTGTCAGGGCAGTAATCCATCCATGTTGTCTGTTCCGTTGTCCCCACCCCCCACCTTCCTACCCCCACACCCCGGCCCCAGCTTGTCAGCATACATTCAGTCTGTCATGGAGGCTGAAAGGGAGAATGCAGACTTTGCAGCACCCAGCTGGGATCAGATTCCCTCCTGAGGTTGCCCTATGAGAGGCCCCAGAGCCAGGCATCTATGCTCTCAGAGAACACAAAACCAGAGGGAGACACTTGATCGCTGGCAGAAGATTCCAAGCCAGACAGGCTGCTATCTTTACTCAAGGCCCAGCCAGCCTTAGGTCAGGGAAAGCACTTAGATGAAAGGGAATCTGCCTTCTCCTAGGAAGCCAGAGGCAGCAACCAGAACGGCTTGGCCTTGAAAGTGGAGACAACCAGCTTGGCCACCTGCCCTCCTTGAACCAACTGTGATGAACAGAGAGAAGGATCTAGAATGAACAAGAACCTCCTTGTTGTTTATCCAGACTAAGATGACACCACACCCAGACCCTTTCCTCCGCTATTCACCTGTTTTCTTGCCATATGTGAAACCCAACATCACAGAACATACCCTATCCCACACCGAGGAAGAAAAAACACTGGGGGGAAGCAAGTCTGTTCCCGTACGTGTTGTTTTGGACATAGGTTTGTTATATCTATAAAAGTAAATAGTCATAGTAGATTTTCTTCTACCAGAAAAAAAAATCTTGAGTTACACGTTAGGAATAAAGAAGAGAAAGTACTAAACCACTGAAGAAAATTCTTTCATTTAAGCCTTTGTTTCTTAAACAAACAAGATAATGCTATCCAGGGTGGCCCTTCTACAAAATCAGCAAGATCAGCATGCCTGCAAAAGGGCTCCTGGGAGGATGGCTTAGGGGAGTGTTCTGACCAAGTCAGACAGCAAGAAGTGTTAGCATTTTTATAGTGCATAACCATACACAAGGAGCAAACTCTGCTACGGACAAAGAAGGTTGAGACAATGTTGCTCTTGATTACCAAGCTCTTCTCTGTAACCCTGTGCTCGCCACATCTCCAACCCTCTGACCCATCCTTGAGATCATTGTCTTAAGCATAGGACTTATTTGTGCATGAATCCCAGGGGTTAACTTGATTTACTGAAGGAATAGTTGAAGCACCCATTTTTCCATCACTAGGACAAAACTGAAAAAGGAACCATTTAAGCGGGGTTTAAGCCTGACAGGGAAGGGAAGGCGTGGTGGAGCGTCTCAGTTCATTCACGCCATGGTGGTGGGAACACGTGAGAAGACAGCTGTCCACCTCATAGCCTACTGAGAAGCAGCAGGCAAGGCTGAAGCCTGGGCAGGTACACCTCCAGAGATCTTACTTCTATTCAACCACACTCCTCTTTCCAGTGTTTCCAGAACCTCCCAAAATAGCGACAAGAATGAAAGACCAGGCATTCAAAAACTTGAGCCTATGGAGGGCATTCAGATTCAAACGGAAACAAAAGAAAATGTAACAGCTAATTAAACTATAGGCAAAGACTGGTGTAATGGTCTGTTCTGTCCCTTTAAGAGACAAGCCAC
>PVIU01001645.1:105000-203103 GCA_004026605.1 Ondatra zibethicus
GGAAAACCTCAGTGAGAAGAGAAAGGCCCACTCACTGGCCTCTCATTAGCAATGAAGCGGGAATCCCAACAGCTAACAACTACTGACGGATTCCCCCTTCCCCACCACAAACCTGCAGCTTCCTAGGAATCTGACCAGAGACTCAATGGACACGGAAAGGACGTGGACTGCACCCCTTCTGCAGTCCTAGTGGCTCCTGGTCTTACTTTATCATATTAAAAATCAGCCCAAGGCACCCGACTACCTTATCATTTCTCTTATCAAGAGAGTAAGGGGGGGAGGGTTCCTAAAAACTTTTTGAAATGCAACTTAGCCACCGAAATGGCATATATGAATAATCCTAAGACACTTAATCGCATCTCTCCCTCCAAGAGCCCATACCGAAACTTGGGTATGCCTTAAGTCTCCTTCCACTCCCCCTTGAGAAGCAGAGGCCTACACACGGGGATGACTTTCTGAGTGTCGTCTTCTCCTAATTCTCATGCTCGAGACTCTATTAAATTACCTTTAATACAAATCTCCAATTCTGCTTCATAGTGGCTAAGCATGAGAATTTTTTCTGAGTTATAGCCACAAATCCAGGCTTAGCCTGAGTTCCCTTAGATTAGGGAGACTCCTCAGGTTGCTGAGGGTGAATGCCTGACACCGTGTCTCTGTCCCATTCTGCTGACAAATCCAAGGGTTTTGTATAACTCAGGGGTGGAGCATACGCAAGGCCCTGATTCAATTTCTAATACAGCACAGAAAACAAAGCAAAAGGAGCCCATCTTTTTATGAAGGAGGACAGGGCTCTTGTCTTTGCCAACAGTCCACAGCTCCCTCCCACATGCGACTCGCTGGCTGGACCCACATCTGAGACTCTGCACTCTCACAATGGCTCAGGCTGTCCGTATTACTTCACAAACCTCTCTCTTCCCCTCCAAGTATTAGCTGTCTATGACAGATGAACAGACAGTGTTACTTCGCGCCTGGGTTGCCCAGGTGCACACAGTTAACCGCTCAGCTAGAGGTCACACAGACTCCAGATCTCTGCCAAGTGCTTGTGGCCCTGCAGACTAGGGTGGTACTGGGTCTGTGTCTGCACATCTCTATTAATGTCTACAGGGGTGCCCTTGGCCTGACAATGCACTGCTGTAGTCCCCTTGGGTCCTTTATACCTTAAGCTCTTTCCCAACCCATCTCCAGCATGAAACCCTTTTTGGATGGTCCCAGCCAGATGGTCCTCTGACTGACTGTCCATGCTGCCAAGTTCAAGGCCACATAAAGAAACTTTGGGGCCACATGAAGCCCCCGCCCAGATCTGTGCAAACATAGACCACAGTATATGAAATGTTCTCCTCTGGTATATCTCATTAGAGTTGACAGTTTGCTTTACTTAGAAGTTCTTTATGCTTGTTTAGCGATCTCACGTAGACTTGAGAATTTGTGGTACGTCAGAGGGTCCACGGTATTCTGAGGATGACAACTTGTGTTTACCCCATTTTGTGCATGTTATCCCTGTGACTATTTACCAATCTCAACTTGCCTGAGTTCCCCACTCCAACTTTTGCAGCCTATGACTATGACTTTTCAGGTCTCAAAGAACATTGTAGGATGGGAATCTTATAGGTACTGAGTACTGCATCTAAATTGTTTGACATATAGAAGAATCCTGCCACCTAGTCACAATGTTACATTAGGATTGTTTTTTGTTTTTCTTCCAGCGATGGGGCTGGGATCCAGGGCTATGGGCTGGCTAGGTAAGTGCTTTACCACTGAGCTACATTCCTAGTCCCAGTTAGAAACTTACGGAAGACAGTGATTTCTGTTTTGTTGCTTTATATATACCAACACAATGCTTAATGCATTCACTTATTAGCCAGTAAGCCATAGGGGCTAAAGAGGAGGCTCAGTGGTTAAGAGCACTTGTTCAGTTCCCAGTACCCACGTGGTGGCTTGCAGCCATTTGTAACTCCAGGGGATCCATGGACTTCTTCTGACCTCAGAGAGCACTAGACACACAGATGGTACACATACATATATACAGGAAAAACATTCATATATACAAAATAAAATAAATAAATCTAAAACAATTTTTTAAAAAAGGTAAACCATAAACAAAGCCGAAACTACAATGCTAACTACATGCTCTGAAACCGTCCCTAAAATATCTATAGCTATTTTAAACAATGTTTCTAAAACTTCTAAAATGCTTGACTCTTAACAGGTGTGCGTGTGTGTGTGTGTGTGTGTGTGTGTGTGTAGGCCAGAGGACAACCCTGGGTGTCATTCCTCCTACCTTAACTTTTGGAGACTGGTTTCTAACTAGACAAGACTGGCTGGCTAGGGAGCTTCAAGGATATACCCATCTCTAGCTCCCCCAGTGTTGGTGTAAAGAACTCACTGTGTGTTACACTGACTTCTTTCATGGAGCCTCCTGTGGTGAGGCTTCTAATCCATCATCTTACCCAGAATTCTCTCCAGTGGTGGCTTGCAAGTGCTGCCATGCTTGGCTTTCTACATGCTTGGTGTTACACGCAGGTCCCTATGTAACTTTATGGACCGAGCTCTACTCCCAGCCCCAAAGCCCCTTTGTTACAAACCAAGCATCTTTGATTCCATTGCTGTAAAAGATTCTAACAAATACAACATAACACAAAGTAGAAACTTCTAGAAGTACTTCTAGGTCTGTGTTTCATTAGAAGCTAGCTACAGATTTCCTTCCAGTCACTTAGGAGAAGGACACTCAGAAGTGTCTAGACGTTCCGCATTAAACACGGCCATCTTTCCACACTGCAGCTGATCCTTGGCCCAGAGCCATACGGGTTCCTGATAAATTTATCCTGATTAGATGAACTTATGTGAGGGAAGGAGTATTCCTCCCAGGCACCTGTTGAGTGTAGGACCGAGCAGCTTGGTGCCCAAGCAGGTGAAGCAGCAGCTTCTAGGCTATAATAGTTTGAATGCAATTGGCCCCCATAAGCTCACAGGGAGTGGCACCACTGGGGGATGTGGCTTTGTTGGAGTAGGCATGTCCTTGTTGGAGGAAATGTGTCACTGTGGGGGTGGACTTTGAGGTCTCCTGTGTTCAAGATACTGCCCAGTGTCTCAGTTCACTTCCTGTTGCCTCTGGATCAAGATGCAGGACTCTCAGCTCCTTCTCCAGCTCCATGTCTGCCTGCATGCCGCCATGTCCCACCATGATGATAACGGACTAAATCTCTAAACTGTAAGCCACCCAATTAAATGTTTTCCTTTATAAGAGTTGCTGTGGTCATGGTGACTCTTCACAATAATAAAAACCCTAAGACATATGCCAAGAGTGTTCTCAACCTTTCTCAAATCTACTAAGTTGTGATAATTCATGAAAAATATCCCCCTTCAGGGGATTGGAGAGATGGGTCAGAGGCTAAGAGCACTGGCTGCTCTTACAGAGGACTGGGGTTTAATTCCCAGTACCCAGATAGTGACTCACAAAACTATCTCTATAACTCCAGACCCAGCAGATCTTATACCTTCTTCTGGTCTCTGTGGGTGGCACCCATATCCTCTGGTACCCTCTGTGGGTACAGCACACATGTGGTACACAGACATATATTACATGCAGGTAAAACACCCATATACATAAAATATAAATAAAGAGGAAACCCCCTCAGGTCTGTTGACGTAGACTGTAACAAAACTTTTATGGACAACTAAAGCTCTCCATCATTAACCACATACTCCTCTTCTTACTCAGCCTTGGGTAACATGGTTGGGCCTGAAACCAAAAGGCCTGGCTCTTGAATCTGCTCTAAATCCCACCTCCTCCCCTTTAAGAAAATATTGCTCTGCTGTCAATTATATACAAGACCGTTTGGTCAATATCCCAAACCCAACAAAACCACGACTATTACCTGGGGACAAGCCCAGTGACCCAGAAACTCCGGTTCTCATGGCTTCTGAGAAGATGCAATCTGAACCTCATCATGACCGCATTCTTAGCAAGTAATCAGGATGCCTGAAACTGAGCCCACCATGCTCCCCTTGAAAACTAGCCAGCGAGAAGAAACACGAGACGGCAGGGGACAGGAGAACACTCTGTGGGCAGCCCACCTCTTTCCGTTGCTGTCTCGCAGCATTGCTTTCCCCATCACGCGGGACTTGGTCTCCAGCTCCTGCACCTCCTCCAGCAGCGTCTTTTTGCAGGTGTGCTTGGCTCTGGAGCAGAAGAAACACAAGAGAAGATGGCGTGTGACCATGACACAGCTGTGAAGACTGCTAATCCTCATCCCTAGCACACCGAGGTGCCTTCTAGACACCCTCCCTAGCACACCAAGGTGCCCTCTGGACACCCTCCCTGGCACAGCGAGGTGCTCCCTGAACATCTTCCCTAGCACAGCGAGGTGCCCTCTGGACATCCTCCCTGGCACACCAAGGTGCCCCTGGACACCCTCCCTGGCACAGCGAGGTACCCTCTGGACAAGCTGGCATGCCACAGGGGTTCACCTCCCCAGCCCAAGTCATCCTGAGTACCTCGGATGAGACCTGGACTGTGAAACATAGGTGTCGTACTCCATAAAAGCTGGGGACCAGGCAGTTCTAACCAAGGACAAGAGGAGCCCCGAAGATCAAAGAGTTGGGTCCCTAAAACTTCCACTGTAGGCTATGAAGCCCATGAGACATTTTAAGCCTCTCTCTTTGCTCAGCTAGGTCACAGAGACCGGAGTTAGCAGTACTTGCCTCCCTGTTTACCGTCAAAAGAGCCACTGCTTGAGCAGAGATGAGGTTTAAGATACCAGAATTCATCATGCTCTCAGTGCAAAACCTTGGTCTGAGGTTTGGAATCAACACATATCCAGCAGTGCAGCTTTCCCATCCTCCTCCGGCCATGGCTTACTCAGGAAACCCAGGGCTGGTTTCCTGCCACAGTGAGAAACCTGGGCTGAGGCTTGGTTCCTCCTGGGTAGCAGAGGAATTACCCACTCCCTTTTCCTGGATAAGTGAAATGCCTCACAATGGTCAAATAATCTGTCGGTCTCCGGTCCCTCTAAAATTAAAGCTAAACCGTAACCTGTTGAACACATATATTCAGCTCCTGTGCTGCACCCCATGGCCATGCACACTCGGTGGAACTAAAAATGACATCGTCATCACCAAGGCAGTGTCTCCAAAAGAGACACTAACTTTCTGGTTTCAAGACATTTTATCTCTTTTTGCTTTGGCTGTGCTGGGAATTGAGCCCTGGCATGGTACATGCTAGGCAATGCTTTGCCACTGAATGACCCTTCCACCACCCCAGCTTATTAACTCTCTCTCTCTCCATTCTATTTCCTCATTAAACAAATCTTATGTCTATACATTAATTTTTTAAAATTTGAAACTAAGCAAAACTACACAAAACTAAAATTGATCCTCTGGTTGGAAACATATAGATGAAGAAAAGGGATTTAACAAGAAACAGGCTAAGAATGTAGCTTAGTTAGTAGAGCATTTATCCCTCTGCACAAGGCCTGAGGCTCAATTCCTCACACCACCACCACCATCATCACCATCACTGCTACCACCATCACCACCACCACCATCACCACCACCACCATTACTACCACCACCACCAGCAGCAGCAACAACAACAAAAAGGAAAAGGTAAAAAAGTAGGCTAGATAAAGGAAGCAAAATGCAAGTCGTGACGATTTTAAGTGAGCAGTGCTGGTCTCCTTAGGGACGGCCCAGCCACATCCTCATGCCGATGAACTTTGTTTAAGGAGGTTTTTTTTTTTTTCTCCACCAAGCTGTAGACAGGCTAGGACCCAGAAATAACTGAGTGTGACTGCACAGCAGTGGAAATGATGACCGGGAGATGGGGCTTGCTCCTCCCAGGAGTCCTCCGCACGTGAGGGCAGTGGACCTGCTCAGATACAGCGGGTCACCCAGCACTTCATGTTAATCTCTAATGGAGTACTAGCAGGAAGACATGGGTGATGTGCCTGCCATCCTTCCCCACAGAGTAAACAAGTCAAAACCACACAGGCCTTAACACATGATACCTTAATTACTTCAAATGGAGTTCTGAGGCTCAGTATCGATAAAATACCAAGTTCAAAGTGGGAACCATGGAATTTTTAAGTTAAACAACGAATGAGAATATGGCCAATATTTTGCAGGAGAGAGAAAGGACATTTACATGTATGCTGTCCAGTATTGCTAAATGTTCCTGTGTTGATAATAAACAAAGTGACATGCTCCACCTTCCAAAGTCACTTTCCACTAGGGTGGGCATGCCCTCCCTTTTGCACAGGACAGTGCACCTCTGGGCTAGACCCATTGCTGTCTTCTGGGTCAAGAAAGACAAAGTTGCTGGGGTTTGAGATAGGAAGAACAGACATGGAATGGGCGTAGGATAATGGAACCTGAAGCCTAGGCCAAGAAACAAAGAACGTGACACTCAGCATTGCAGACACTGGCCTCGGGAGGGCAACGGCTTGCTCACTTCCAGAAAGCCAGAAACTCTGTTTTCTCTGAGGATGCAATGTCAGGCTGGTTTCTATGAGCTAGGCATGGAACTCAGCCCCCATGGAGAGCCCTCGGTTGTAAGCCTAGGGAGGCATGTAGCACTTGAGTAGAAAGATGTCAGAAATTTAAAAGCACTTCCTCAAGTACTATAACCTACTAAGGGCTGAAGTCAGTAGAAAAGTGATCTTAAGTCTCCTTGAAACACATGCGTATAGTGATTTCACACTGACCCGCTATCAAGGCAAAGCTAGATGCATTTGCCATTGGTGTGTGGTCATGTTTCACTGAGAGCTCGGAAGTCAGATTATCTGTGTCTTTCCCCCAGTGGCCTAGCTTCCTTAATTTCATCCCATTCACGACATCAGGTGACTACAGGAGGGAGAGAATGGAGACATCTGGATGGGGGCCGACAGTGAGTCACTCTGAGCTTTCTCGTGCAGGAAAACGCATCTCTAGGTTTTAAGGGACTTTTGTCTTTTTTTATTAGCTTTAGTTGTACAAAGGAGTGGGTTTCACTGTGAGATTGTGTGTGTGTGTGTGTGTGTGTGTGTGTGTGTGTGTGTGTGTGTGTGTGTGTGTGTAAAATCATTTTCAGCCCCCTACTACCTTCTCTAGCCCACCTCCCCTGGTCTCAGCCCTTTTCTGCTTTCATGTCCCCTTAGGTTACTTTAGAAAGAAACAGCTTGGGGTGGCATCTTGAACGTTTCATAGTTTTGTTTCTAAAACTTATGGTCTGAGCTTGCTCTTTTACATTCAAGAACAGCCAGCCGATCGGAAACATCAAATTCCGTGGCTGAAAGTAGAAACACAAGTGTGCTTCAACAGAAATTGGTTTGGTTAGACTGTTAAAATACAATCAAGGCCCATTTGTACACAGAAATTGCCTTTATTGCCATTTAACTACCTATCTGAAACTATCCGGAAATGAAGTCACTCTGGGATTGGGGAATGTATTGTATGATGCCTAGTGAGAAGGACAGGAGACTGGTTTCATAAAAGGAAGTGTGTTCCTCCATGGTCGGTGGCCTTGAGCGCTGTGCTGCTTATAGAACGTGACACAGTAACCAGTTTCTCCTGGATGCGGAGCCTTACATACCTGGCAGTTTGCTTACGCTGTCACAGGTAAGCATTTTGGGAGAGCGCAGGCTAACAGATATTAAAACAGTTCTGCACGGTTTACACTCCACACATCTAACAAGACTCCTCATTAGCCAGGGGTCACAGAAGAGTCAATTATGTTAATAAACAATAGGGCCATTTGGGCCCTCATCAAACTTTTGAGAAATAATAGGGCAGGCTTTTTATGATGTTCCAAATCTGACTTCAAATAGGCTAACAATGGATCTTCATGCAGAAGGCTGACAAACTATGTGGGAAAAGTGAATGACCTCATCCTGATTCTCTCTTTTTACTCTTAGCAGCCCAGGTCCTGGAATGGAGATAAGGGGTTGGCTAAAGGAAGTAAGAGATGCCTAGAAGTAAGTCACTCAACCTCTTAAAAAGCCAGGCCTGCTCTGTAAGAAAGTTTTCAAAGACAGAACAACAGCCCTTGGCAGCGCCTGCAGTATCAGCACTCATGAGACTGAGGCAGAGGAATCTTAGCATCAGGGCCAGCCTGGGCTATGCAGAAAGAACTTATTTTAAAACAAAACAAAACAAAAAACAAGGGCTGGGAGTATAGCTCAGTGGGAGGGTATTTGTTAGTGTAAGGGCTGTGTTAGAGAAAAAGAGAGCGAGAGATCAGAAATCAAAGGATGGGTGGATGTAGACAAAGCGATGCTGCAACCCTTTAATATAGTTCCTCAATGTGGTGGCGATTCCCAAACATAAAATTATTTTATTGCTGCTTCATAACTGACTTTGCTACTGATGCGAATCTTAATGTAAACATCTGATATGCGATCCCCAAAGGGGTTGCAACCCACAGGTTGGGGCAATGGGAGTGTGGAGAGCATTTTCTAAAGCTTTGCATAACTGCAGTTCGGGCACGAGGATCACAGGTGAACTCTGTGGCTTTGCCAGGGGCGATCAGTCTACCACGCACTTCCTGTCCTTGGGAGCAGCTACCAGATTCACTGGCCTTGGCAAATGTTTCCAGCTCCCAGTATAATATGGGCCCCAAGCTCAGTGGGCAATGCCACATCCATTCACGAAGCTCTTGTTCTTCAGGATGGGGACAGCAGAAGTTTAGGCATCAAGCTTATACTGCAAATGGGCATATATGCTGGGCGGTGGTGGCGCACACCTTTAATCCCAGCACTCGGGAGGCAGAGGCAGGAGGATCTCTGTGAGTTCGAGGCCGGCTTGGTCTACAGAGTGAGTTCCAGGACAGTCAGGACTGTTTCACAGAGAAACCCTGTCTAGAAAAAACAAACAAACAAACAAACAAAAAACAAAGAAGCAAATGGGCATATACTTTGGGCTAATTTAGCACATTGTTCTAGCTCCTCGCAATAACACAAGAGCAAAATGCGTTCAGAAAATGGTTATGTAAGTCAGTAGGGCCCCCTTCTGGCTCTGCCAAATGATAGGATGCCATTCCCAGGAGGAGCTGTGCTTACCAACCCTGCCAGGCAGCAGGCAGCCCCTGCCAGGGCCTCAACCATACAACCGGCAAGGGTAGCCCTCCCTGCTGGCTCCTCAGACCTCCCTGTGGGGTTCTGGTCCCGGCTGGAACCCAGCTGGCAAGCTCCTTGGAGAGAAAGTGATTTTTACTCTTCCCATATGCCGGAGCTGGAAGTAGTATCATCTGCTTTATCATCGTTAAAATGTAAATGGTGTTAATTTTATAGCCTAGGTCCTACAAATGGGACCGAGACAAGTCTTGCTGGAAGCAGGAGATCATCTATCTGCTTCATGGTGACAGAGGACTTGGACTTGCAATGTATTGGAAGGGGTTCTGAAGACACAGCGGAAGGCAGAGCCTTTGCAACCCATAAACACTCTTGTTGAAATGAAACAAAGAGACTTTTGCTGAAGACCCACTTGGCGGGAGGAATGAGCCTCAATAAAACTCTGTTTTCATGACATTAATTTAAGATAGCTAAATTAAGATAGTTGGGGACGAATTTGTAAGCCCATAATTACTTCCCGTCAGATGCAGCCAAGTCAAGAAGAAGCTCGGCCCTGAAGCTAACTTATTTGCAGAGCTGTACAAACTCAGCTAGGGAATAAACATGTTGTGCCAAAACTGGGTCTACTGGCTCAAGGATCACGTGATGGAATGACTATTTCCTCACAGGGCATCTAGTAGGTTAAGGAAATATCATTCCTGGTTCTAGCCATCTCAAAGGTTTCAACTGTGCCGTTTACAGAACACAGTCATAGCAGACGAAACAGCAGCAGTTGGTTAGTTAGTAAATGAATTTAAGAAGTTAAAATTATTTGGTGTTTAGTAGCAGTCGAAAAACTTAGCGGAAGAAAAACATAAGCAAAATATTCATTCTAGGAAAATTATTGTTCCTCTCTCTCTGCGCTGGCATAATCAGCTGTCAAGATAGTGGCCAAATGAAGACTTTTTCAAAAGATATCCCTGTCAGGCAAGAATAATTCCTGTCGAGTGTGGGAGGAATGAAGAGATAAAAAATGAGACCTGATGTCTTTTCCTGGGAAGCTTGGTTTAAAAAAAAATCTCATTTTGCTACCTCAGGGCCCTGAAATAATTGTGGTTCGCCCAAGCTAGAAGTCTCAATTTTCAGGAAAATTGGCCATATTTCTAGGAGGAACTGGGCCCATCTGAACCTAAACCAGTACTAAGGGCATTAGAGCCATCTCATCTCCTGAATGAAGTTAGAGGCTAGATTCTCTTGGGATATCAGCGCTTCTTTATATTTTAGGAAAGGTATAAATGGAAAACAGAGGAGCAGGAAGCAAGTTTGAGTTAATTCCCATGTAATCTGCATTATAATTTTATATTTGTGATGCGATTTTCTTACAGAGGTGTAAATCAGCTCTTGAGAAGAATTGATTGGCAGGGCTCCTGCTGTGAGCTGGTTAGAAGGATGAGGTCTCCTTCCCTTCTGTCAGGGGAGTGACTGACATGCCTATGATTTTTCTACTGTACACAGGGCTGCGAGCCAGGCACTATCTGTGTTTGCTTGGCATCAGCTTTAAGGAGTGAAAAGAGTCTTCGGTCGTGTTTCCTAAACGTGATGAGATGCATTTGTGTTTGGAAACAGACTTACAGTTACAGACAAGGCAATGGCCCTACTGGCTATCAGGTGACCTCTGCTCTCTGTTCCTTTGCCTCTGCATTCACCTATCAAAATGAAGCACAAGCTTAAACTTAAACACCCCCCCAAAAAATAAATAAATAAATAAACCTTTTTTTGGCAAGTGTTAGGAGTCCCGTTTCTTCTTAATTCCCATAGCCCCCACGTGAGAGACAGCTGCAAGGAGAGAGGTGCAAGGCCTGAAGGCATGATGTCACTGTGTACTTACGCTCGCCACATCACATCTTCAATCAGACACGCAGTTGGAACCAGGAACAATCCCAACCAGAAGGATGCAGAGCTCAGGACCATGGTTGCCTGTAAGAAACACACGTCACAGCCTATTACAGGTTCTCTGTCAAACGGCGGGATGTGATTTAATCAGTGTGGCGCATCCCACAACATGGAAATGATGGAGAGGCTGGGGACAGCTGGCCTGGCTTGTCTGGTCTCTGCTGGGTCTCACCTCCATCCTTTCAGCTTGACTTGTGGTGTTGTCCCTGCTTTGGAACTTCAAGCTCCCTCCTGAACAGAATGCTGTTCTAATTCCCCACAGAGAAAAACGTTAGCGCCATCCTTCTGTGGAATAAACTGCTTCCTGGGGCTCCCGTTGTTCATCGTGCAGCGACCCACCTCCCTTTACTGCTCTTCATGTGCCCAGCATCCCATGACTGACCAGTGTAAAGGTCATTGGTTCTCTCCGTTCAGAAGTGGAAGATGTCCATGTTACCTGGCTTCAGGGGGTTGAAAACATGGGGTCTGGCATGGGCTATCGGAGAACTCCTTTGTTAATTTTTTTTTTCATTTTTATGTCTTATAACTCAGGTCATCTTTCAACTCCTGAGCCTATAGCCTTAATGTCCCCAGGCAGGGATCACAGGTGTACACCACATGCTGGGCTTAAGAAGACAAGGTAAGGAAGGCAGAGTGAGCCAGTGATGGGGACAACAGAGTAGGTTCAAGGGCCAGCCTGGTTATGTGAGGTGCCTCAATTAACAACAGCACCAACACACGACAAACCAACCCCAAGTACGACAAACCAAACCCAAGTACGACAAACCAAAGGGCAGCTAGAGAGGGACAGAGGGCACGGAACACAGCTTTTGGTGGGCTTTCTTGCTCCCAGTAGTGTAAGCTCAGGACAGCTTGGGTTGGCAACACAGAGGCTCGGAAGCAGAGAGTGGCAGCTAATTGTAGTAAGGGAGATGCTGGCGACTGAAGTAGAGGGCAGGAACAGCTTGCTTTGAACAGAAATGGGGACTGGGGGGTCCTGACTCCTCATAGTTTGGTTTTGAGTAAACAAAGATCAAGAGCATGGAACCGGCTGATGACTGGCAAGGCAGTTTCACAGGGCAGCTGTCTGGCTAAGGGAGCGGAGATAAAGTATGGCTGGGTCCTGCCGCTTCCTGGGTTTTCTTTCCATTTCACTGACTGACATGTTTTGCTAGAACTTAGTGCACAGTGGGGTTAGGGTCACAGAGGTGAGGGTCGCAGAGGTGAGGGCCGCAGGAGTGAGGACACAGGGGTGAGGGTCACAGAGGTGAGGGCCGCAGAGGTGAGGGCCACAGAGGTGAGGGCTGCAGAGGTGAGGGCTGCAGGAGTGAGGACACAAGGGTGAGGGTCACAGAGGTGAGGGTCACAGAGATGAGGGTCACAGAGGTGAGGGTCACAGGGATGAGGGTCACAGAGATGAGGGTCACAGGGGGAAAGAGCAGAGGAACTGAGACTGTCATCTCACTACCTCACAGGGACTGCAGGGGTGGAGGACCAGGGGGATCCCGGAGCAACTCCTGTCCCATGGATGCACCCTGGTCCCAGCCTGGCATCTGAGCATCAACTCGGGCTACCTTGTTGCTATTTCTACTTGCAGCGCCTCTGTGAGGGCATCCCCTAGTCAGGAGCACCTACGCAGCCTGTCTGGACAAGCCCACATCTGATCACAGCTTCTTGCCTCTGAGCTCCATCATACATATGGCCCTGCTTGTGGTTCTTGGCATTCATGACAATGCTGCTGACCCACAGTGAAGTTTGAGGCAGGGGAAACAAAAGCACAGCTTGGTCCCTGACTTTTCCCAAAATGGAGAGTATCCATTTTTGTGAAAGAGACATTTGAAAGTATGCAAATATGTGAGTGCATTTTCCTATCAATTACCCCTCTGAGAATTCATCCCACGAAAGGAAGTATGAAGAGGCAAGGCAAGAATATTCTTGAAAGCGCTCTCCTAGCATAGAAACGAGAAGGGATACAATGGCTTCCTGAATGGATTACGGTCTGCAGTGGAAGAAATATTACACTTACTGAATGGACATAGAGATGTCACATTGCTAAATTAACCAGATGCTTTCTAAGACCCTCCAAGGGATCCTGTCATAGGGTCTGTGGAGAAGGCAGGGCCACTGATCCAAGCCTCAAGCTAAGCCTGAAGTGGTCTTTCCAGACACACTGAGGAAACCCAGGGAACATCACCCCAAACACTGCATTCGGGAACACTGAGGAATTTTAATCCTACACATAAGGGTCAGCAAGTATTGATGAGACTTTTCTCTGCTTTTCCTGTTTCCACCTGGAAAAGAGATCCAGCAACTAGGATCCCAGTGGCCTTTAGTCTTCTCACTGGAATGCCATCAGTGAAGAGGATTAAATTTCCCTCACAGAGGAAGACACCCCAAATCAAACAAGACACGGGGGTCAAACAGGATACCAGAGAACTTTGGCCCTTCAGGCCCATTCCCACCCCTGAAGATTTTTCTCTTCCTTGACAACTCCGTGTGCCCCCCTCCCTCTCCCCTGTGGAGCTTCTAGATCTCAGAGATAACTGGGAGCTCTCTTTCTTGAGAAAGAGAGGGAAAATACAAACACACATTTCCCCAGAGACTATACCATTGCCAGTTGATTTCAGTAGATTTGAAGTGTCATGGGTTGAAGGGGAAAGAGAAAGGATATTTCCCCCAGTGGTGTACCGACATGTTTCTGCATCTTGCTTAGTAGGCAGTGGATATACGTTAGTCTCTATCAACACACACATTGTCATGTTTCCATGTCATACCTCGCCTTTTATAAACCTTGCAGGCCAGGTGTGGTGGAGTACAACTTTAATCCCAGCACTCAGGAGCAGAGGTTGCTGATCTCTGTGAGTTCGAGGTCAGCCAGCTCTACGGTGAGTTCCGGACAAGGAAGGGCTACATAGGAAGACCCTGCCTCAAAATGAAAACAAAACCAACCATCCAACCAAACAAGAACTTTCCAGAATGCAAAGTCGGCAGAGTGGCTCATACCCTGGTGATCTGGACAGGATCTACCTCGTCATACATGCAGCGGCTTACGCGACTGGGAAAAACACATGAATGACACATGGAACATGTGTCTGGGTGGCGACCACAATGAGCTGTGTCCTCACATCTCTTTGTCTATCTCTATTTCCTGTTTCTCTATAGAAAACAAGTGTTAGTAAGTGACAGCAAGGTCAACTTCCACTCTCCACCCAAGCAACCTAGGCAGGGGCTGGACTGGCTCCGTGACTAATATGTCTACAGAGTCCAAGGATGCACTATGACTGTGAATGGCCAGGCTTGTGTTCAGTTCATGGAAGGATGGGATCAGGCTTTCCTGCAGAGGATATGAACAGAAACATCTGCTGGGTTCGCTTATTAAAGAATCCAGTCATCCTACAATGGTGCAGTGCTTCAAACTGAGTCCAAGACTCAAAGAGAGCCATAGGTACGCTACCGTTCCACAGTTGGTCTTTAAAGCCAGGGGCTACAACTATGAAGCATACAGGACTGACATTACAGGCGTGTCTCAGAAAAGTTGGAAAGATGTGGGGAGTGTGGAGAAGGCTACAGTTTCCCTGCAAGGAACAGGGACTAAGGCTGTTGGGTGCCACTGTGCAGTAAGACATCTCTTAAAGTGCAGTACTTAGTCCTTTACAGACATTTTTAAAAGAGTGAAATCACTGCAGTATCTTCACACACCTCTCTCCAGAGAGGGATCACCCCAGCTGTGGTGTCCCGACCTTGAACCAGCTCCCTGTCCTAACTTCAGGGAGACTCGCCCCTCCCCTCTCCCCGAGTGTCCACAGAGAAACGAAGCCCCAGAGTCCCAGGCAAACACAGGTCTCACTACGTGGCCTTAGCATCTGCTTCCACCAGAAACTCCAGGCACCGGCTTCACATTTTATATAAAGGAATTTCTGTAGACTGTGGGAAGTAATAAAAGCAGAAACACTGAAGGGGACAATAGCTCCACCCTGCCTAGCAGCACAAAGATAGATTAGAATGTGAGCCTGCGTTAAGCTTTGCTTGGGGCCCCTGTAACCTTCTCCACCCGTCACTTACCCCATACTTGGAAACTGATTTTCTTTTCCTTTTCTTTTGTCTTTTCTTTTCTTTTCTTTCCTCCTCCTCCTCCTCCTCCTCCTCCCCTCTTCCTCTTCCTCCTCCTCCTCTTCTTTTTCTTCTGTTGTTTGTTCGAGACAGGGTTTCTCTGTAGCTTTGGAGCCTGTCCTGGAACTAGCTCTTGTAGACCAGGCTGGCCTCGAACTCACAGAGATCTGCCTGCCTCTGCCTCCCCAGGGCCGGGATTCAAGTCAAAGGCTAAAGAGCTTCAGTCTGGCTTCAGAGGTACGTCTCTCCAAAGCTGTGCTGTCTATGAACGTGCAGGCAGAGGGTTAGAGCGTTCTCTGCCCTTTCTACTGGGAGCTGATTTTGTTGTTGTTTGCTTATTTGTTTTGTTTTGGTTTTTGAAACAGGGTGTTACTCTCTAGCCCAGGCTGGCCTTGAATCCCGGCCTCAGTCTCCTGCCTGCCTCGGTCTTCTGAGTGCTGGAATTGGAGGAGTCAGCTTTAGGGTGAGCTGCTCTCTGCCGGGTGGTGGCAGCTTGGTCTGCCCAGGTTGGTGGCGCAGCAGCCTACAAAGATGGGAGCTGTGTGGCCCTCGGGAGGCCACACAGGCAAGTGCACTGTGCACACATCGCTGGAGTAGGGCTCTTCTGTGTCTATCCTTCCCCACAAATTTCTGTCCCACAAAACAATGGCTGCCCCGATTTAAAGCTTTGTAGCAGTCTGGCTAATTCTAGAACGTCATCTGAATGACACAATAGAGTACGGGTTTGTTTGATCTGGCTTTCTTCACTCAACATAAGGCCGGCGAGACTGAGCCATGTTGCATGGTAGATCTGTGACACACCCCCATTCTCTCTGTGCGAGTCTCTGTGCATTTTGTTTATGCTCTCTCCTGCTGATGGACATCTGGGTTGTATCCATCTCGGGCCTGTTGTTAAGAATAAGGCTGCTGTGCACGTCTTTGCACAGTCTTGTTTTATGGACATGTTTCCATTCCTTTCAGGTAAACACCTAGGAGTGGGAATGCTCTGTCACCAGGAAGCCCATGATTCACCTCACAGGAAGTCCAGGAGGCCACTGTTGGCCACACAAACACAACAGTGTGAGCCCTCTGGGTGCTCCTTATCCTGGCCGTGGCTGGCTTTTTGTCACCCCAGTGGCTCCCTGGAGCAATGACATGCTTCACAGAGTGGGACTACTCTCACTAAGGGTCACCGCTCCTGGGGAGAGGGAAGCTAGTCTTTTCTGAGCCGGTGTGGTGGCTTGTGCCTACTGTCAATCCCAGTACTCAGGAGACTGAGGCAGGAGGCCTGCTTTGAGTTCTAGGTCACCCGGGGCTACATATGGAGTTCCAGGCTAGGTTGGAACACCTAAGACTGTGTCTCAGAAAATCAGAAAGAAGCAAGTAAGCAACACATAAACAAACACATGCTGTTGGGAGAAAAAAAAAAACCTGAAGCAAACACCCTCTTCCTCTCCAACACACAACACAAGGTGCTTTTGTTCTGAGCAACAACGGCTAAACTCTCACCAGGCTGGTGAGAGGACACTGCCCAAACAGGGTATGAACAGCAATTTTCTTACTAGATCGAATCTAAAATTCTGCAAATTCATAACTATTTTTTCTTTTCAAGTGCTCATATGGTTTCTCCATTTTTCTCTTGGGGGTCTTGTTTTAGAGAAAGGATGGTTGGTTTCACTACACTCCTGGGTTATTTGTATTTGCTTGGTTTCTAGTAACTGCTTCCACAGTCTTTTATATCCTGGGGACTCCCGGGATACCCAAACCCATAGGTGCTCAAGCTTGTCACACATAACAGTGTAGTTCTGCATAGAACCCACACATGTCCTTGTAGACTTCCAGCCTCTCTAGGTGAGTGTGACACCAAACACAAAGCCGGCATTATGGGAACGGATGCCATGCTGTATTACTTCAGGAATATTGAAAAGAGAACAAACCTGTGCAGATTGACCCCAGATTTTTCCCAACCATGGTTGGCTGGATCCCCTGGTATAGAATCAGCATACACAGATGCCAAGGCTGAATTGATCTGGATGTAGAGAGATGCAACAGTTCTCACGCTATAGGGCATAGGCTGTGGCATGGAGAATTAAGGCAAGCAGAAACAGCTGCTGCCTGGCGCTGTGGCTCTCATTCCCGGGGGAAACAGGGCAAGGTTAACCCTGTGTTGGGTAGTTTAAAACATGGGGTCCCTGCTTCTACCCTCAGGAGTGACGCATCGAAGCAAAGCTTGCAGCAGATGCTTCTGCCATGCCCATCCCGCCTGTTGGATGCAAGCTGTGACTCCTCTGGCCGGGGCACATCTCTTGCTTCCAGAACCTTGCTGGGGACCCGTGCACGGGCAGGATATCGTGTTTATTTACAGTCAAGTTCAACAAACCTCATTTCTAGGTTGTTAACAGAAAGCTGGACTTCTATTGCCAGTGTGCACAGAGAGTAAGTGCCAGAGAGCTCTTGGCTGCCCCTCTGAGGAGGTGCACAAGCTACCAGAGGAAACCAATTTAGGACTGCTCTAACCGGACTTACCTGTTCGTGGCTCTATCTCTTATGCCCATTACAGTGGAAGTGAATGCTTCCACATCTGAATTTGGGGAGTGTCACGAATATTCAAGCCTCACTAGACAGGGATAAACTGCCACCAACCTCAGCAC
This sequence comes from Ondatra zibethicus, assembly GCA_004026605.1. Classification (NCBI taxonomy): domain Eukaryota; kingdom Metazoa; phylum Chordata; class Mammalia; order Rodentia; family Cricetidae; genus Ondatra; species Ondatra zibethicus. The sequence goes on from PVIU01001645.1 coordinate 122,696, forward strand.
TGCCATTTATTTCTTACTTAATGACGGTGCCGGTGCCTCAGTTCCTTCCTCTGAAAATGAAGAAAATATCAGGCCCACCTGAGGAGCGGTTACCTGAGGTTTAAATGAGTTAATAAACGTGAACGGCACCATGCCACGCAGGTTATTAGGCTTCACTGGTTTCTTTATACTGATGGCTCCAATCACAGTTTTTGCTTCAACATCCTAGACGTGGTCAAGATCGTCACACAATAATTCCTGAACCAAATTTGGGAATTAATGGGGCTCAAGAGACTCTGGCCTGCTGTGGTGTTGTGCTGAGGGTCAGACTCCAGTTCTCAGGTGGGCGACCCGTAGAGCTGCATGCTACCAAGTTCCTACACTACATCACCGGGGAGTTGCTCACTGGTGACAGGAAGCGGTGTTAACAGCGACCGTGACACAAAGAGGAATCTCAGAGCTCTCTATACCCAAGGCTCAGCACTGCTCATGAGTGCTGCTGCCCACCGGCAGCCTGGTTTTAATCGGCTAAGGCAAACTTCTTGCTGCGCCATGCTGGGTACTACTAACCTCTGAAGACACCGCCAGGCACACGCACGGGCGCTGCCCCTTGGGGAAGGATGTTAGCAATAACTTTGTACTCAACAAGAAAAGAGGAGAAAGGGGGTATTTGCTTATGAAAATGCACCCCCGCCGCCCACCCCTGTGGCTGGGCATCAGAAGGGCTGCAGATGGCACCTCCTGGATTCCCAGAACAGGATGAAGTAAATGTTGAGTGCAAACTATTCCAGTGCCTCAGCTTGGAATAGCTGAGGATCCAAGTCGTTTCTCTCTTCGCATCTGGTGGTTCTTGGTCTGCTTCTTATTCGATATCTCAGAGCTGTGCACTGTGAGTAAGATGCGCAACAGGATGTCCCCTCAGAGACAAGGCCACTGGACTGTCACCCGCAGTGAGAAGAAGGTGCTGGGAGGCAGCAGTAGGGCCTGTAGCATGGGTCCCGGTAGCTGAGTGGTGGAGGTGGGGACTGGACCTCCATATTCACCAGCCTCAGAAACACCACTGACTCTGGTCACTTAGCTTCTTGGTGGCACAGCTCCTCTCCCTCAAACCAAGACAGCAAGACTCCTCATGGAGTCAAAGGCCTAGCATTCACTTAACTGTGTTTTTCCTGCATTCCATTTCCCCAGAACCTGAGAAGCCCTGGGGCGAGCCCTTCGCAAATAAGCACCTACGGCTTGTTTCCTCCCCTCCCGAACGTCTGCACACCGCAGCAGCGTGCTAATCTCGAGACAGCTCTGCCTGTAAAATGACTTCTCTGGAGCAAATGAGCTCAGGGGCTGGCGCAGGTACCTGGTGTCTGAGCCCCTGCCAGCTGGCTGTCATCCACCCTCAGCTGCCTGCCCAGAGCAGAACAATCCAGGGACCCCTCGATGAGACATTTTCTCCAGTGTTTTCTTAAGCCCTGACAACTGCAACTGAAATTTAGCAGCAGCCTGCAGCCCCCTCGAGATTCCTCTTGTGTATTTCTCTCTCCTCCTCTGTCTCTCTCCCTCCCTCCTCATCCTAAACCAAAGTCTCCATCTTTCTTTCTTTCTTTCCTTCTTTCTTTCTCTCTCTCTTTCTCTCTCTCTGTCTCTCTCTCTCCCTTCTCTCCTTTCTTCTTCCCTTCCTCCCTCTTCTCCACTCCTCTCCTCCTTTCTTTTTGATGAAAGTTTCCCCCTGGAAGAAGACTGATGATAAAGAATCTATGATTATGGATGAAGACTGGAAAGTCTCTGCCATCCTGAGGACTAGATTAAGAACCTAAACCAGGACTTTCTGACTTTTACTTTTCAACTTATTGGTTTATTTATGTGTGGGGGTACAGCATGTGTGCCCCAGTGCACACATGGAGGTCTTAGCGTCCTTGTGGGGGGTGAGTTCCCTTCTTTTACTATGTGTGCTCCGAGAACAGATATCAGGTTGGCAGTCTTGGTGGCAAGTGCCTTGACCCCCTGAGCCACCTCTCCAGCCTGCTTCCTGCTTGGCAAGTTCATTTATTTCTCTCATGAATGTACGTTGCACAGTGACAGCCAGCCTTCCCTCTTGACAGCAGTGTTTGAGGCCTCATGATATGCCACCCTCTTGTTATTCAGGGGAGACCATACACCTTCATCACAGGCTTTGGCAGACATCTGATAGAACCTGGTACACATTAAAGCAATTATTTGTCACATGGCCACCCTACTGGGTACCCAGGGTTTGTCAGCACATTCTGTAAAAACTTTCAGCTTCCAATAGGGATATCACAAAAAATTATACCTGTACATTGTCTAAAACCAATCTTTACTTCCTCCTCCTCACTGTTCATCAGTGAGATCACTGGCCCAGGATATTCGAGAGGTGGGTCTTGGTTTCAGTTTTTATCCTTCCCTCAAACCCCTTTCCTGGCTTCTCCTGCATACTACTTTTTAGACCCTTAGAAAGGGAGGGGACCTCGCACAAGGGAGACACTAATTGCTCCTGCTTCACAGAGGAAGAGACCAAGGCGCAGCAGTTGAGAGGCTTGCCTGAGGTCACTGGGCCTGTAAGACTCTAGAGCTGGGGCCTGTCCTGCAGTTGGCTTCAGAACCTGTCCTCACAGACAGCAGCTGCATGGCCGACTTGGTGCTGAGCCCGTATACCCCCTTCTTGCCATCTGCTGGCATTTTCACAGCTCTTATTTTAATGAACTGCCAATTTTTAAAAATGTACAACCCAGCTTCCACTTTCCAGAAATCCCAGCCCGGTGTTACCGACACACCCTCCTCTGTGGTTCCTGGAATGTAGCCCCTTAAGATGGTGGTTGTAGGGGCTGGACTGTTTCTGGGGGCTGTTGTTGTATACTATGAGCAGGCAGCTGTGTGTCTTTACTCTGAACAGCAAAGTTGCTGACTCCTTCTCAGGGTTGCTGGCTGGACAGGCTGTGGAGTGTGACTGACTTTCATGCTCACTCCTGAAACTGATCACTGTGAAGAAAATGTCATCTCGCTTTTTACACCCTCCCCAGAGGGTGTCCGCAAGTATTGAAATACCATTTTTCTAAAAGGATAGCAATTGGACAAGAGGAATATGCCTCGGCTCTACAGTCTTGATCGTTCAGTCACGATTACAGTGAAGACATTGGGAATCTGCTAAGAGTCTCTCCACAGACTAAACCAGCCACAAAAGCATGGAGGTCCATCTCGGATGCCCTGGGGCACAAGGTCTTGCTCCTCTCAGTGGAGCAAGCCATGCATGCACCCCAGCAGCTTTTGGTGGCCCTTTCTGCAGATGCAAGGGACACACAAAGAAGAAGCTTAGTATGTGGCTCTAAAACAAACACACATCACTGAGAAGGGAATTTATAATATAACCTCTCCCTATATACGATTTCAAATCTCTGCAAAGTCATGTTGTACATTATATTTCCACAGGTTTGTACATAGAGGATTGATGGATGAACACAGTCGGCAAATGAACTAAGAAGATCGTTTTCGTCATGGGGGATGAGGATGCTGGGAGCAACCTGGGCAAATGTAGCTAACGTTTAGTCAGCATTTACATAAGTGGCATGATCATATTTGAATACACAGGATACTTTATCCTGTGGCTTTTGTTTTTTTTGTGTGGAATTTGTCACAATTTGGGTAAATTCATTCTTGGGTCTCAGTGGTTGGCATAGTGGGCGTAGAGGTCTAGCTTAAGAGATGTTTTCTTGTTTGTTTGTATTGTTGGTTTGATTTTGTTGTTGTTGTTGTTTTGGTGGTACTAAAGTTGGAATCCAGGTTCAGGTAGAATCCAGGGTTTGGCGCTAACCAGACAAATGCTCTACCACTGAGCACACCCAAGACCTTGAGCTACCAAGTTCAAGTGGCTCCTGGCCACAGACAACAAGGCCCAGCTGAGCAGGTGCTGCTGCCAGGACTCATGGGGACCCAAGGAATAATGCTTGTCCTAAAGCAGAACCTGGTCAGTGTCAGGGGGCAGGGCTCTCTTAGGGCCGATGAGTCTAGAGAAGAGAACTGTGGGTGGAGTTCACTTTGAACAGGGAATATGAATTGGGGGCACCAGCTATGAGAGCTGTCCAAGTGAGGGTAGGAGTTCCGCCAAAGAGGAGGCCTCTTCAGCAGCTGGGCATGAGTTGGAGCTACAGCTGGCAGGAAGGTGTCAGAGGGGGAGCGTGGAACCCTGCAGGAGAATAGACTGGGTATAGGGGAAATGGGACCAAGGCTGTAAGGCCCAGCGACTGTCTGTCAGAGAGGAGTCAGAAAGTTCTGGCTCCAGAGAGAACCTAAAAAGGCAGGGATGGGATGTTTAGAGACGATGAACACACGGAGACAGCTGGAGGTGACCGTGAGCACGGGAAATGAACACAGCTGCCCCTATGTGAGAGGGAGGGTCCTACTCCACCCCCAGTGGATGCCTGAAGCCCATACGTGTGCTTGGTGGAGGGGTGGGGGGAACCAGAAGGTAAAAGCAAGTGCAATTTTTTAATGATAGAATAAGGGAGCTAAAGATGGCAGTGGTGAGGAGAACGGTCAGAGCCTGCTATGGACTCTAAAATGGAGAGACTGACTGATGGCCATGAGGAGAGGGGAGACGGAGGGACTGAGAGGTTGAGACAACAGGGGCCAGAGGTCAAGGGGAACCCAGGAATCAGCTTTAAGGTCCTAGAGGAAACTGGGTTACAGAGGAGGGGCCTTCCTCAGGATGGTGAGGGAGCAGAGGAGGGGGACTTCACAGGCACCGAGGAGGTCCGAGGATCCTGCCGGCATGCTAATAGATGGATGGCCCACATAGGAAGACCTCCAGGGATGTCGCAACAGTCAGAAAGAAACGTGAAAAGTCAGTGTTTCGTGGGGGGGAAGGCCACAGAGTGGAAGAGAGCTGGTCTAAATGATGACTCAGGAGAAGAGTTTGGGCACCTACACCCATGGGGCTGAAGAGAGATAGGCTGAAATGAACACCACTAAAAGTTGATTGAAGGTCAGTAGCAGCAAAGGGCAACAAAAAGTCAAACATCCAGATCTACGGTTCGGAAGCTTTCAAAGGAAAACACGATTTGATTGCCAGTAAGGAGACCGTATTAGTTAACACAGAGTGGCCCACAGGAGGCTTTCCAAGGAAAGGAAAACCCAGGGGTGGGGAAGCATTTAAAGCTAATGGGGCCCCTTGGGGCAAGCTACAGACGCCCTCCCTTCTAACTTGTCAGTGGTTATCTGGAAATGTGCAACCCTTTGTGGAGCACTGTGAATTCACTCCCCAGCTCCTTCGGCTGCAGCGCGCAGAGCAGCTAGGCTCTGAGGTCCCTTAGTGACCTGGCACTGCGGCAGGCGATCCATTCCTGTTCACACCTCTGCTCCCATTACAAGGGTGACTCCCGCCAAACACACACACACACACACGTATGTTTAGGTGTGAAAGTTAACACCAGACCGTGATATGAAATACTACACATATGCAAAGGAATTAATTTATAGTTACTGCGGGATCCATAAGTTTACAATTTCCTGGCTTTGGTCTGTACAGTTTTTCAGACTCAACATGTTTTTGGCTTTCTCTCTGAGGCAGCTCTCTGTCTCTGGGCTGGTATTCCCCGCTGTATTAGCTTGCCTGTTTCCAAGTGGAATATCGTGTTCTGAAAGTTTGCTCACTTCCTCTCTTCTCTCTCAGCCCATCTGTATATTTTACATCTAATCTCCCGGGGCTTCACCTTCTCTGGCTCTGTAAATTTAATTAATGTACTTTTGCCTTTCTTCCCCAGGTCACTCTTGAAAATTTACATGAAACAGACCTCCTTTTTCCTCATCACGGCCTAATGGAAACACATTCGCTACGTTTCCTTCTCCAATCTATTTCAATTTATCTTTCCCATATATCGTCCTGCATTTCAAAGTTCTCAGATACAGTCAGGCAGGAATACTGCGCAGTGACCCTTCAGCGGACAGCTGCCTGCTTGTGGCACGTCCCCATCTGAAAGCCGAGTTAATATGTAGATCACACTTGCTATCATGTGCTTGCTCTTCATGCGCCTCTAGACCTTTCTATGTCTTCGCTCTCCCACTGAAGCATTTCTTAGGCTTTTAGAGAACTGTCTCCTGCTTCTCCACTAGTTCTGGAAACTTGACATTTTTGGAGAATGAGAAAAAAAACAACTAGCGTTTTCCTGCAGTTTTCAAAGCCAGAACCAAGGAAAGCACTTTGAGCTGCCATTTAAAAAACAAAACAAAACAAAACAAAAACTCCCAGTGAGTTTTTGTTCCCCATTCAAATGAATTCTACTAGTACAGTTTAGATTGCCTGGCTTTATGTGAATTTTGCATTAACTGAGAAGGAGCAGAAGTTCCAGGTCGTCCTCTGCTATGTGGCAAGTTAGAGGCCACCTGGGCTATCTGAGAGCCACTGACTGCAGGAGGGAGCAAGGTCAGGGCCATTCTCTTCCTCCTGACGGGCTCTCAGAAATGTCACCTTGCTGCACTGGAAAACAAATGGCCCCAGAGATCACGTGCTTGAGATTCCAGTTGTGGGGCATCGGCTGCCAAAGCGCACTGTGTTCTCGCTCATACTTTTAGAGACTTTACTCACGAGAGTGCTCAACCCCAAGGAGATGTAATTTTATGTTGACTTTAATCTGCTTTTCATTGAAAATGTCTTAAGGAGCTATTGTCAGTTATATTGTTCTCCTTATTAGCAATGAGATGTTTCTCCGTAGCAGAAGCATCTCCATATTTACTCTAGAAAAAGGCGTATCAACTACACCTGCAGGAAGTAACCCCAATGTCACGCTGAGCCTGAGCAGCCCAGCTGGACGTGCCCCTCACTGCTCCTCGTGCCCCTCACTGCTCCTCGTGCCCCTCACTGCTCCTCATTCTATTACTTCAGAGCACGGTAAATAAATCAGCAGTGAGAGCCACTGGGGGAGAAATCAGAAGATGGTTTCCGAAATTTATTTCTTCAAGAATGTGATTACCAGCCCAGAAAAGCGAGCCACTGAGCTGGCCTGCTGTCAACCAGCAACAAGCTGTATAGAGAGGTATGAGGAGGTGACCATGCAGAACTCCCATGAGGGGGGCACAAAGCCTTGGAAGGCTGAACAGGAAGAAGGAAAGTGAATTGGGGGATATTAACTATGGCTCCCTTCAGGTCTAAACTCATGGCTGACTTCCCCAGCAGGCCTTGAGCAATCAAAACACCCAAGACAAATCCCATACGCATACCTAATTAAATAATCCAGATTCTGTTTGCTTGGGTTTTCTGAGGCATCAAAACAGTTCCTCTCCGTGCTTACCTTGGCTCCTCTGCAGTTTTAATTAAGCCTCCTAAGGCTCACAAGTACATTAAAATTAGTGGAAAGAAAACCTGCAGCCTTTGATGCCAAGGACCACAAGGTGCAAGCATCCTGGCTTGAGTCTCCCTTGAGCAGCCCCAGATGATGTTCAGAGGCAACCTGAAGGGAAATTTTTCTGTTTATTTTCCTTTGCAAGGAGGGGACAGCAATTGTCCCGGTTGATGAAAAGGGTTCTTTCTTGTGGGAACCTGGGCACAGGGACTCCCTCTGCAGAATATTCTCCGGTGTTCCATCTCAGGATGGCTGAACCAATACACTCTAGCACTACTTTTCCAGACTAACTTAGGGGGACTCAAGTCTCAGCAGGCCCTGGGGCCCGAGGGTGCATTTATTACAGTTCCCTACCCTCAACTCTCTAGCTCTGATGTCACTCTGAATTTCTTACCAAATAGCTCTTCCTTTGGGGGGGGGGGTTGGCCATGAGCTTAAAGATTCTTCTCTGATTTCAAGCCTTTTTGGTTTGACTTCAGTTTGGTTCAGATATTGTGAAAAATCTCTTTCAGGTTTCTCCTCCAGATTGCGCCATGAAGAGCATTGCTGGCTGAGCTGCCTGGGCACCCAGCCTGTTTCCCTAACACGGCTTCAGGTCTAGCTATGGAGAAGTGGGGACAACACTAAGACCTGTGTGTGTGTGTGTGTGTGTGTGTGTGTGTGTGACATGCTCACTTCTCTGGCATCTTATATTCTAGTTCAGCAGAGAGGAGACGCACGCATTCTGCACAGCTGCACAGCAGTGGACAAATACATGATGATGGGCCAGGTGCTATGGTTGCTCCTTGCTGGGGACAAATTCAAAGTGCATCATAAACGACAGGACTTGGGGCCATGAAGGAAACGTTGGGTTTTGATGGTAAAAGGCAGAAAATGAAGAGAGAGGGCTGAGGTGAGGGAAGGCGTGCAGTGACCATGAAGGGGTGGGATTTGTCTCCTACACACAGGCAGACAGCACAAACAAGGAAGGCCACTGGAGTCAGACCTAGAGGTCACTCAACAAGCCTAGAGGTTCAGATTCTGTCTGGTAAGTGTGGAGGAAGCACAGAGCCTTCCTTTCTTATTCATTCAAAATGTGCTTTTGAGCCCAAGTTCTGTGAGTTTGCTGGACACACAGTGAAAAGATGTTTCAAGATCTGGGATAAGGGCAATGGAGCCTGGAATATAGATGGTGTTGACGTTATTGTCTTGAGTGGTAAAATGAAGGAAAATATTTTGGTGTCATTACCAAGCACAAAGAGAGTGCTTAGGCCTTCTCTCTTACTTAGGGCATAGTATTTGACAGCAACTCCCCAAATGATGTGAAAGTAAGGGAAAGGGTCTGGAAACCAGGGTGAGCAAAGGTCTGAGCAGGAAGGACTTTTGGGAATGTGAGGAGCCAGATGTTCAGTGTGGATGGACGGTGCCTCACCACGAGCCCCAGGAGGTGACAGGGATGGTCCAACCCTGTAAAGGGTTTTGGTTGTAAATGGAAATGGAAATCAGTGAAGTTTGAACAAAGGTATTATAATTCACATCATTAAAAGAATGTTCTGGGGCTGGAGAGATGGTTCAGTGGTTAAGAGCACTGGCTCTTCTCCTAGAGGTCCTGAGTTCAATTCCCAGCAACCACATGGTGGCTCACAACCATTCATAATGAGACCTGGTGTCCTCTTCTGGCCTGCAGGCATACATGTAGGCAGAACACTGTATATATAATAAATCTTTTTAAAAAGAAAAGGAAACTCTGCCTCAAAAAAACTGAAAGCAAAATCATATAAAAAACAAAATAAAGAAGTTACTACAAAAGAATGTTCTGGGTTCACTGTGGAAACAGAACATGGGGGAAGGAGACTAGGAACAGAGAGAGAATCACGTGAGAGGCAATGGCATGGTGGTGGCTTGAGGGAGGAGAGGACAGTGGTGATGAGGACACAGTGATATGGACTTAGTGATATGGACACAGTGATGAGGACTTAGTGATATGTTTAGGTATGGAGGGAGGGAGGGGGAAGTACCAAGAAGCTGGTATTTCAGGATAGAGTGAAATAGGAAAATCAACCGCGTTATTACTGTACTTGCCCGGGAAAGGAAGGAAGGGCTGTCATAGAGGGGTGTAACATTGAGGGGAGACGTTTCAGGAAAAGGATGAGGAAGTTTGCTGGTGAAAACTGAAGACAGGCACTGCAGGAAGAGAACGAGGAGGACTCAAAGATGGCTTGGGGAGCTGTAATGTGGAGCTGGAGGTGGATGGAAAGGGAAAACAGTGGGTGATTATTCGTATGGACATGATGTTTGAAGTCAGGTACAGTACAGATGGGAGTGAAAACTGTGGCAGAATTCCATGAATCTCTCAGGAGATGAGGGAAAGACTAGATGAGGCCAGGGGCTGGAGCTGGACCAGAGCAGGGAAGAGCCAATATCAAGTGCCACGGAGACAGGACAGAAAACAATAAGAGGGGCTTCCCAAGGCTAAAAGGATGCTCGGGATTTCTCAGAAAGAGGCCTAGTGGAAAGTGCTTCGGTGTGGTGCAGGGAATGTGAGGATGCGAGGACATGAGGATGGCAGAGGAACAAGGCAGGTAACTCTCTCAACAAGCTTACGGATGCAATGGAGCAGCACGGCACAGAGGCAGAGAAGACGGGGACAAGGATGCAATGGAGCAGCACGGCACAGAGGAGGAGAAGACGGGGACAAGGATGCAAGGGAGCAACAAGGCACAGAGGAAGAGAAGATGGGGACAAGGATGAAATGAGCAGCAGGGCACAGAGGAGGAGAAGATGGGGGACAAGGATGCAATGGAGCAACAAGGCATAGAGGAGGAGAAGACGGGACAAGGATGCAATGGAGCAACAAGGCATAGAGGAGGAGAAGATGGGGACAAGGATGCAAGGGAGCAACAAGGCACAGAGGAGGAGAAGATGGGGACAAGGATGCAATGGAGCAGCAGGGCACAGAGGAGCAGAAGATGGGGTCAAGGATGCAATGGAGCAGCAGGGCACAGAGATGGAGAAGACGGGGTCAAGGATGCAATGGAGCAGCAGGGCACAGAGATGGAGACGACCGGGTCAAGGATGCAATGGAGCAGCAGGGCACAGAGATGGAGAAGACGGGGTCAAGGATGCAATGGAGCAGCAGGGCACAGAGATGGAGACGACCGGGTCAAGGATGCAATGGAGCAGCAGGGCACAGAGGTGGGGTAGATGGGGCCAAAGTGTTTGGGAAGCTCCTACCAGACAAGTTTGAGCAAGCAGAAAAAAAGATAGAGGGGGAGAGAGAGACCTAATCGGTTCTGCTCTGGGGTTGAGCTGGAGCGGAAAGATCTGTGAGGTTGTATTTGTGTGTAGTGGGAATTCTGCTAACAATGCGGACAGCGTGACAACTTCCCTTCCTGGGTATGTGTGGAATTCTGTAATTGCTTCTTGCTGCTACCAAGTACCCAGGTCCTTTTGGTCCTGATGCAGCACCATATCCACCAATGGCTTTCTTTCCTTCCTCTTGGATATTTGCTGCGGCAATTTGCACTGCACTAGTCATCAAAGAAGAGAGAGGGGGCAGCCCACCCGGTACCATTCTCATGCTAGAAGCTTCAGCCACCTTCTCTAGCGCCCACTGGACAAGTCACATGACCACAAATGGCTACAAGGCAGCCTGGGGAACGCATCACCTTTTCAGCAACTGGCGAAGAACATGGCAGATCTGAAAGGTGTTTGTTCACCTAAAGCTTGGTCTCTAGGGTAGGAAGGTGTCATTGAAACATGGTGGGACCTGGAGGAAACAGGGCCTGGGGAAGGACCTTATGACTTTTGAAACAGACGGCAGGATGCTGGCCTCTCTGTCTGTCTTTTACCTCTCTGTACGAGGTGAGTGGTCCTGTTTCACTATGAGTTAGCACCAGGAGGCTTAGTCCCCCCAAATGAGATAATTGATTATGGGATGGAATCTCCCATGATCTATCAGTCAGAACAAACCTTTCCAAGAGGTTTATAAGAATTATAAAAATAAGCAGATCATCTCAATGTTTAGTTACAGGATCCAAAGCTGTCTGAGTCAGCCACGTGGGTGCAGACTGTAATATGGGGAGGAGGCTGCTAAGCCTTGATGCAGAGAGGTCATGTTCCCGAGGAGGAGAAGGATCACACAGAGGAATTTGGAGAAACAGAGGCAGGAACCTGCAGGTGTGTGAGGCTGGCTGATCACCAGCCAGAGGAGGTAGTTCATTTCTGGGAAGAGAAGTGGGCTGAGTGGAGGGGGTTGTTGAGTGTCTCACCTTGAGGAACAATGACAGAAGAGCACAGGCAATCCCGAAGGGCAGACCACAGTGAGGGTAGTCTGTGCAGGAGAAGTGGCTGAGTGGCTAAGATGTGCACTGCTCTCGCAGAGGACCCGGGTTCAGTCCCTAGAGCCCAAGTCAGGCTTCTCACATCTGCCTATCACTCCAGCTCCAGAGGATCCGATGCCTCGGACTGCCCCGGTCACCTGCACACATATGGCACACACTCACACAGACACATGCATACATGTAATTAAATAAGAAAAATATACTTTACGAATGCACACAGTCCTTGAAATAGTTCAGGACTAATGACATCACCTTCGAGAGGGAGGGGAGAAGTACAATGTCCATGCCACATAAGAAGGGAGGCCTGAGAAAAAAACCTGACTGGGATCATACAACAAAAGCTAATGAATGATTCTTTCATGCTCTTCAGTGATGGGAAGAGATAATTCTGAAACGTTTGAAGAGATTCCTCTATCTACTGTTACAAAGGAAGGCTTTAAACATGTGCATGACTGGCCTCTTTCCTCCCCTACAGCAGCCTGGCCCCAGCCACAGGCTTTCAGAAGCCCCTGGGTGTCAAGGAGGTCACCCCTTCTACCAGCAGGAGCTACTTTCTCACTGATGGGGAAGATGTGGGACCACAGAACTCACTCCCTTTTTTCTCTGGGGCTTGAAACCATCACATTTCCATCCAGAGGAAACAGTCTGGGATGTTTATTTTTTCAAACCTCATGAATATTAAAAAAGTGCTGTAACTGAAGCCAAAACACAAGAAAAATGAAGGCGGTGGTATCAAGTGTGGGTGTTCTGCTTTCAAAGCTGTCTCCATCAGTGTCAAATGTTTGAAGCAGAAGAAGATAGATGTTATAAACACAAAGTAAAAGCCAGCCCGGCTGTGGAGATGAAGCGAGATCAGTTTTACTCTGGCTCCTCCCTCCCTTAGCCCTAGGAAGGGAGGCGGCCAAGAAGGAGCAGTGCTGCTGTTTGAGGAGGGGAGGACACATCTACTGAAAATTCAAAGTGCCAATTCCGTCGTGAAGTCGTAAAGGTCTGGATTTATTTGGCTTGGATATACCAGGAACCTCTGAGGATTTGCATATCTTTAACATAATGTGAAGAACTAATAACCAGTGAGCAGCTTAGATAAGACATTATGAATATTCACACTCTTAAATCTCCAGTGCATATGTCTCCACAATGCAACGCACATCCTATTCCAACTCTGCTAGTTCAACAGTGGTCCCAGGACTGGAGAAAAAACAACATTATGACAGAAAAATAAAGTTTGGAATGGGATGCTTGAGTAGACAGCTATTTTGGATTTGAAAATTATTCGGAACTGCCCAAAGTCAAACTTGTATGTGTGTGTGTGCGCGCTCACACACACACACACACACACACACACACACACGTTATGCATTCTCACACCCATGTGTGCATGGTGTAGGAGGTCCTTCTTTCTATGTGTTACTTGTATTGGTTAATGAATAAAGAAACTGCCTTGGCCTGATAGGGGTAGAACTTAGGTAGGTGGAGAAGACGGAACTGAATTCTGGGAGGAAGAAAGCAGAGTCAGAGAGCCGCCATGGAGCTGCCACAGTCAGACATGCAGAATCCTTCCCAGTAAGCCACTGCCATGTAGCGATACACAGATTAATAGAAATGGGTTAAATCAAGATGTGAGAGTTAGTCAATAAGAGGCTAGAGATAATGGGCCAAGCAGTGATTTAATTAATACAATTTCTGTGTGGTTATTTCAGGGCTAAGCTAGTCGGGCGGCCGGGACAAACAAGAGGGCCCTCCCTACAACATGGGCACATGTTTATGAGTGCACATGCAGAACCTAAAGGCCGAGATAGAAGGGCATCTTCAGTTGTTCTTCAGTTCACTTACTGAGACAGTGTCACTTGCTGAGCCCAGGGCTTGCTGACTCATCTAGTCTAGAGAGCCGGCTCGCCTTAAAGACTCCTCCTGTCTCAGCCTTCTGAGTGCTGACATTTCACACAGGCCTCCCTCCCTTCCTAGTTTGTGGCTATGGAGAGCTGAACACCAGTCATCATGTTTGCACAGCAACCCAGTAAACCATCTCCTCAACCCCTGACTTTATCTTTTAAGATGAAACCAACCACGGAAGCCACTATTGACATGAAGATGTCATTAACTTGCTCAAGGAAAGAGATGAAATACAGGACTGAGCATCCTTTATCTAGAAAGAAACATTTAAGAGTACAAACTTTTAACTTTTCCCTTGATGCCGTGGAATAAACTCAGGGCCTCCTACACGCTAAGAATGCACTCTACCACTGATGGCCAATGTAGAGGTGACAGACAGTCCCCAGGGCCAGCCTCCTGGTGCAGTGCGGATAGCAGTACTGAGCCATGATCTATGCACTCAGATCAGCATCAATGGTGCACATGAGTCACTGGGAAGGGAAAATAGTGTGTGGATAGGAGGGAAAGGGAATGGAAGTCAGCAGCAGGGGAGATGTGGGGAGAAGAGAGAGGCTCTGGAGGCTGCGGGAAAAGATTTGTCTGCTGTTCCTTGGCCCTCTCCTATCTCCAAGGCATCATGGCTGACCAACATCAAGTGACTTCCCAGTTATCTTCACTCCACCATTCTTCAAACATTTCTGAGCACCAATTAAAAACAAACTGCATTGGTTCTGCCATAATTTAAAAATGTAACTTACTTGTGACTGCTATTTTCCCTCCTAAACATTATTTCTGGGACAGGACCCACCCACCCACCCACCTACTGTTCATTTCTCATTCATTCATTCATTTCACAGAAACAGTCACTGAACACCTGTCCCATGCCAGATACAGGACTGCAAGCAGGAGACAAGCTAGTCTAGACAGGAGACACAGTTCCTGCCTCCAGAGTGTCCTGTCCACTGGGAAGCAAAGGCATTAGTGAAGGCCACATTCAAGAACAAGGCGGGTGCCTGGGGAGTTGGGAGGGGCTGAGAGAGGTGGGCAGCAATTAGGAAAGACTTCCTGTAAGCCCAAAAGGTAAACTGGTCTTGATCAGGTGACAGCAATGTCACAGCATGTCAAGGAACAACAACAGAAACCTTGTTCTATGCATGGGCTCAAGTACATGGGATGCAGGCCCCAGAGCTGGGACTGCCAACCGGGAGTTTGAGAAGCTAACACGGAGGATACAGGAGAGAGGTTGGAAGAGCTGAGTGCTGAGGGTCCTCACAGCCTGGCCAGGATCCTGGATCGTCTCACACTGTCAAGGTGCAAATAGTTTTAACATCAAGATGATACACTCAGCTCACATTTACGACAGATGATTTAATTCTGTAACTTTCCCCTTCAAACTGAGGACTTCAGTCTGAAACCTTCAACTCTGAAGATAGTTTTACAAGTACAAGCTGTTGCACTTGGAAACATATCTACTAACACATCTCTATTTATTTTAGTCCTAATCTACAAGATAATCTTCATCCTAGACACCTGCTCACATCATGCCTTTCTCTCCTGTGTCTGTTAAACAGTTTTGCCCCCAAAGGAGTGGGAGGCCCTGCTCCTTCCCTCTTTGATCTCATCTCCCCAGGTCTTGATGTGTGCTGCTCCCTCCTACTGAGATGCAGTTCTGTCCTTTAGATACTGCAGGATTGGGGGGATCTCTTACTTTCCCCAAAGAATCTAGTGTGTGTGTGTGTGTGTGTGTGTGTGTGTGTGTGTGCGAGCACATGTACACATGTGTGGAGACCACAGGTCAACTTTTCATGTCATTTCTCAGATGCCACTTACTTTTGTCTTTGAGACAATATCTCTCATTGGCCTTCAAATTCAGTAAGCAGGTTTTGATGCGAGCCACTGAGCCTCAGTGATCCTCCTGAGCCTACCTCTTCAGTGGCGGGATGTATGCCACTATGTCTAGTTTGCCTAGTTGCTCTCTCTGTGTGTCTCTCTCTGTGTCTCTCTCTCTTAGGGCAGGCTCTGGAGAGCATTTGCACACTTTATCAAACAAGCTATCTCCCTACCCAGCCCCTTCTAAGACCTTTCTGGGAGCAAGTGCCACTATCGTCCTTCTCCTTGGCTTCCAATGTTGACTATTTGTCTCTCTTTATTTACATGGAAATTCAGGCTGCATGTACACATATGTACATACTTCCATCAATGCACAGAATAGACTGAACTCTGGGTCCGTTCCCTTCACAAGCATTTTGAGGGCACTGACCAAACATGGCATTTTTTTTATAGCCTGAGCCTAGCTCAATCAATGCCTTGCAGAAAGGAAACCCATTCCGCGATTCTTTTCCTTCCTTGAACTATTAATAAGGTAAGAACAGCATCTCAAAGTCATTGTGTCTCTGCAGAAACAACTGAGAAATATGAGGAACAGGAGCTCATCCCCCCTTTAGGAAGGAAAGGAGGGAAGGAAGGATGAAGAGGGGCAGAGGGAGAACGTAAGGGTGTAGTCGAGTCTGTTATTTAATGGGTGCTTAGAGGGGGACTCAGAACGCCTTGGCGGGAAGCCAGCTAAAGTCTCATCATAGGATGGATTGTGCCCCCTTAAAATGTAGATGCTGCTGGGAGTCACTGGGAGAGTGCTTGTCTGTGTGTGTGAAGTCCTGGGTGTGATCAGGATAAAGAAAGAACTTCTCAAAGATGATAGTGAAGAAGCCAAACCAACCAACTAACCAAAACACCAAGACAACAACAACAACAACAACAAATAAACAAAAACCCAAACGTCAGCATCCCAGTATCTCCAGTATCTCAGTGGTTCTGTGTATGACTTTCTTCAGAGAAAAACTATTACATATTAATTACAATGAGGGTATTATAGTGGTGGGCCCTGATTCAAAGTGACTGGTGTCTCTATAGAAAAGGAACATTTGGACAAAGATAGGCACACAGGGTACTCTTCTATAAGCCAAGGAATACCAGAGATTGCTAGCAAACTACCAGAAGCAGGGAGCGAGGTCTGGCACACATTGGCTCTTCTAGCCTGCCAAGGGAACCAGCTCTGCCAGGTCTGTGGTCTCAGACTTGCAGCCTCCAGAGCTGGGAGACAATCATTTCTGTAGTGAAAGCCACTATGTCTGTGGCACTATCAATCAGCTTAGGAAATGAATCCTGGTATTTATGGGAGTGCATTCTCCATAACTTAATTGCTTTTATCAAGCCTGAAGTAGTATTGCATTGAATGGAAAAGGCCCAGCAAACCCCTGCTGGAAATAGGGTTATTTTATGGGATAGACTTTGCAGGACATGGTGAGCCCATCTTGTTTGTACAAAGACAGAAGAAAGTAGGTGGAGAGGCAGCTGGCTGGCTTGTATTTGTTTCCTTCGTCCATGCCAGCTACTTGGAAAAGAATTATTCTTTAATAATAGGAAGGTCTGCCATTTAAACAGCCAGGCACTGGGAGTATACTAGAGCTCTCTGGTATGTTGTATGGAGGCAAAGAGCGACCTTACAGACAGAAGATGCTGGAGCAGTGGCTCTTGGCCTTCCTAATGCTGCGACCCTTTAATCCAGTTCCTCAGGTTGTGGTGACCCCCGACCATAAACTTATTTTCATTGCTCCTTCATCACTGTAATTTTGCTACTGTTCTGGGCTGTAATGTAAATATCTGATGTGCAGGATATCGGACATGTGACTCCTGTGAAAAGGTCAGTCAACCTCCAAAGGGGTCACGACCCAAAGGGCCCACAGGTAGAGAATCACTTTGCTAGATAAAGGAAGGAAGAAAATATTTAAATCATTCAACCCTATGTCACCTGAAAGATGAAAAATCAGGGCCCATGATTAAATGTTCCCAGCCTGGATAATGTGGCTTCCTTAATGAGATGCTTGCAAGGACTTCCTCCTCTGCTGTTCTGATAGGCGTAAGGTTGAGTTAGCACAAGCTGGGACAGAAATGGGTGGTAGAATGGAACGCGGATTTGACCACTGAGATTTTAGTTTCAAATCTGCAAAATGAAGTGTTGGTTGGACAGCCATCAACAAGAAAAGAGCCATGTTTCCCGAATTACAAAAAGTAACAGTAAGAGGTGGGAAAATGTCTTTGGGAGTTGAGCATTTTATGCTCTCGAAACCCCAGGCTGACCCTCTGGCCATAGACCAGCTTGCCCTCTCTGTCCCTGGACGGGTGGAGTGCTGGCTTCGAGTGGGAAAACAATAACTGTTCACTGAGAGTGAAACACAAGACTTTAATAAAGGACTATTTTAGAAAGACTCCATGAACTGGCATCACAGCGCAGCGGCTCTTGGCAGGGCTTCCCTGGTGGATCTGCTCATGGGAAAACTTCACTGTTACAGTTCAGCTGAAATGGAGAATCACCAAACCTTCCCCAGCGTGAGCGAGGGTGGGTGCCACTTTCCACTGTACCAGGCAGACATGAGTTCCTGGGTCATTCTTTTGCTTTCTGAAGTGAGCATTCTTTGGCTTTCTGAGGTGTCTGCCTCCACAGTCTCATGGCTCTTCCCGCTTTGGGATGACAGCAGGGACGGTGCCCCTCAGAATCCGGGCCCACACAGCCCAGAATTGCAGCCTGCTTTCCATCAGAAAACCAATTGCCAGGGCTTCCTCATAGGCAAGGCTCTGTGCACAGTTCATGCCAAGGGGCTGCAAAGCTCCAACTCACTGGAGCCTGTACGGTTGGGAGAAGGCTGACTCATAGCATCCTTAGATACGAACAGAAGAGTGATACACATGCCCAGGGCCCACCAAGATCCCGCCCCCTCTTGGGGACCTGCACCCTCAATACCCTTGTGTGAGGTGTGTGGACACATGCAGGCATGTTAGCTGCGGCCTTCTAATTCCAAGAGTGAGCCAAAAAAAGAACAGAAACTTGCCAGCCCTTCTGCTGAATGCTTTCCGAAGGAGCTCTAATAAGCGCCTATTTATAACCCTGAGCACTTGGTGGCCTTCCATGGAAGGAGCAGGCAGCTGCCACAGGAAGCCAACTGCCCTGCCCACTGACTGGAAACAGATGTCCTTTTCTGTCATCTTTGTGAACAGTTGCGATTCCATGAAGCGATCATTGTCAACTTGTTTCCTTGTGTTCACGGCTCACTGGGACTTCAGGATGTAAAGAGCTCTCATCATCTTTCATCAGACACGGCTCAGGCCTGGAGCAAAAGTGTCACAAGGCAAGCCACACTTATTCTTGTAACACCATTCCTTCACCGTAAACATCTACGTCTCAGTCTGGGTTGCCAACGGGGTTGCCTAAGATTATCCAAATTCCGAACATTGCTTTAGAATAAAAACTCATATTCTTTTTGGTGACGCTGGAGATTGAACCCAGAGCCTCACACAAGGTAGGCAACTGTTCGAACACTGAGTCACACCCTTGGCCAACTCCACCTGTGGGTCGCGACCCTCTGGGGGTTAAATGATCCTTTCACAGGGGTCACCTAAGACCACTGGAAAACAGATATTTATGATTCATAACAGGAGCAAAATTACAGCTATGAAGCAGCAATGAAAATAACTACGGTTGGGGGGTCACTGCAATACAAGGAACTGTATTAAAGGGTGGCAATATTAGGAAGGTTGAAACCACTGCTCTAGAATAAGAACTCTCCCCAAGCATGATACTGACCAGTTCTTTTCAGTTGCTTGGTGCTTTAGCTAGGAGATAGGTCGCTCGTCTAGCACATGTAAAACCCCAGGTTTCATCCCAGTGCTGCAGACAAACAGAAAGCACTAAGGACTGGGCTGCCTGATCTGCAGGTAGCATTTTATAGTAGCAAGAACTGCTAGTGACGGTGTGGGTGCCTTCGCCACCTTCTTTTATATGAAGCCACAGGCAATCAGAATGGCAAGGTCTTTCTGATCTATTTGAATACTCTGAAAATGCAGCTGATTTTTAATTTTATTTTTAATCACTTACTTAATTTTGAGAATGAGCCTCATGTATCTCAGGCTGGCCTTGAACTCGTTTTGTAGTAAAGGATAACCCTGAACTTTGGATATTCCTATCTCTATCTCCTGAAGGATCTGAGAGCTTCAGAGTGCTGGGAAAACTTGCCAGATGCAATGTAGACTCTGAGGGTCACTGTAGGGTTCATGCTAGGCTGATGGAGCAGCAGGCAGGGAGACATGGCCAACTGGTTCTTGACTCTGTAAGCTGGTAGACAGAGGAGCCATTCACTGAGTCACAGAGTATACAAGATAAGGAGGTGTGCAGGGGAATATGGGGACTCTTGTCACACATGTGTGGCCTAGGACATGTACCATTCACAGAGAGAAGTCTTGGGGGTTCTGGGCCATTGAGACTGGTGGGTATAGGAGTGATGCAAACTTTCTTTTAGGTCAGATGAGCAGCAATGTATGGCCTTCAGGAGGAACCAGAAGAGTAGAAAACACTGTCTTGGAAAGCTGAGGCAAGAGTAAAGGCTGGCCTTGGGGAGTATCACAGAGAAGGGTGGGCTGGGGGATGGAAGGATTCCCAGGGGAAGGCATAATGGCACAAAGGAAGTGTGAGTTCAAATTAAAAGAAAAGGACAGAGAGATCTGGAAGGAAGAGTAAACCTGGAGCTGCAGTAAAGCGCTGCCTGCACTCTTGAATGTAACCCAAGGGAGATGATGTTCAAAGGAATGAGAGTCGCAGCCAGCTGAAGGTCTGACCTGGGAATGAAGGTATGGCTGAGCAAGGACAGAACTCCCTGGGGAGTGACCGTGAGTCTCTTGGGATTGGAGCCAGAGGAGGGAGACAGTATCCCCGCATGCAGCTTGACGCTCTTGCTAACTCAGGGTTCCAGAGCCTCACCCCCTTCCCCAGCATGCAGTTCTCAGCCCATGAGAGCATACATACACTGATACATCTTAGAACGAAAGTCCCAAGCCCTGTTCTTCAGATCTCTTAGGTACAATGATCCAAATATAATTTAAAAGAAGGTGGCATACTCAGATAAGAATCACCAATCCTGTGATTACTGTGGCTGATGGTTTGAGAGTACTTTTTGCAATATAGAAGATATAATATAATACATGCCATTATAGTATTTTGAGATTTCACCAGTATGGAATTTTCTAGTCAATTATTTATATCAATGTGAGTGACTATTCCTGATTCTATGTTATGGATTCTAATTTGCCAGTTGACAATATAGATTCTAACATAGCACAGTGACAGACATTATTTTCAAATAAGTAGGCCTGAGTATTTGGACTAAAAATATCCATGCGTGCCCATGGGTGTAGAAGCCAATGGCAGACATTGGGTGCCTTCCTTAATCACCAACAAACATTATTGTTTGAGACAGTCTCTCGCTGAACCTGGAGCTCATGGATTCAGCTACTCTGCTGGCCAACAGACTCTGACTGTCTCCCCTTCCACCTGCACTAGGGTTACAGGTATGCATCACTACAGCTTCTGTGAGAGTATCTGGGGTCTGAATTCAGACCCTCACTGTTATGCAGCAGGTATTTTACCAATGGAGCCATATCCCCAGTCCCTAAAAAAAATTTTTAAAGGTAGATTTTTAAATAAAGAGAGAAGACTGTAATCAAGGTAATAGTCATGACAGACAGATAACACTTTATATCTTAAAATAGATAGAATAGCCTCTATTTTAATGAGATTTAAATAGGAACAGGCAGCAGAGACCTTGCTGAGAACACAGTAAGTATGGCCATGCGCTTAGGACTGCCGTAACCATGGCCAAAGCTCTGAGTCCTCAAGCTCATTCAAAGGCCATCCCAAAGGTCTGGGGACCAAGACATCCTAAGGGCACAGCCTAATGGTGTGACAACCTTCATGAATACACATGGATGCATTTCTGCCCTCAGAGGCTAGCAGGGCAGCTTTTTGTGATCCTCCTCACATATATGAACAGCATCAGACACAGCACAGCTGCACCTCCCTGCTCATGTGTTCCACATCCATGGATCCAGCCAACTATGAATGAACAATATTATTAAAAATAAACTTTCTCTGTACTCAATGCATACAGATTTTTCTTGTCATAATTCCTTAAACAGTGTGGCATAAGAATGACATATAGGACATTTACACCATACTAGATTCTGTAAGTCATCTAGAGAGAATCTGCATATGGATATAGCATCCATGCCAATACCATGCCATTTTATGCATCCATGGATTTTAATATCCACAGGGGTTCCTGGAACCAATGCCCCACAGATACTGAAGGATAAATGTGTGTGTGTATGTGTGTGTGTATTACAATAAAATTAACCAAAGGTAAATTTTATATCTAGCAAGAATTAGAGGTCATGAAACATCAGTTTCCAATCCCACACTCTACTCTTGAAAGACATTTAGTGTTCACCTCCACGCCCTCAGCTGCAGGTTTGGAGTCATGCTAAAGACAAAGAAGAGAACAGGCTACGTGTCCCATGCTGAGCGTTTTAGCTGAGACCTTGACTGTGTGTCTCTCAGGTGAACGGGAGTCATTTTCCCTTCATCTTCGTCTTACTATAAGCTCATCCACGCATTGTAGTGAAAAGGAACATGCGGAATTTTAGAATGGAATAATATCACACCCCTTAAATGTGAGTTTCATCTTTCCAGATGGGATTTAACTAAATGTTCTTAAAAAGTTTTTTTTTTTATTATCTGTGATCATGGTTTATTCTATCTTCGAATGCATTCAATGGTATTAAGTTTCCCGTGGCAATCATGATCATGGTTTATTCTGTCTTCAAACGCATTCAATGTTATTGAGTCTCCTGCGGCAACCGTGCCTATCAGCAGCCTCACTGGAGCGGAACTCTATTTTAGACATTTTCTACTGTTAACCTCCATCCAGGATCTATGCACAGGCAGCATTTTACTGTACTAGTTCATATATTGGTTTTCTCTAATTTTGGTGTCTGATGTTTTCATTTGTGAGTTTTTTTTAAATAATAGTTTATACAATTAAAAAAAACAATTGATTATTAAGACTGTATTGGGGCATTAATTTATAATAGTCACAGTAAATAACATAACAATCACGTTCCAAGTGAGGCCTAAACAAAATGAAATGAAATGTGAAGGCACTTGTTTGGAAGAGCCCTTCTTAAGCTTTTTCTTCTTGAGATATCTTTTCGCCTGAGAGATGTTCATGTGACCCCAAACATACAGGTGTATGAAATGGGTATGCAAATAAGATATTTATTCATGATAAATCATAACAATTCTTTGTTGCATGTCTAATTTTACCATTCACTAAAGACAAGAGTACATTTGTCTACTGGATGTGTTTGCTTGTCTGTGACACTATAGCCAAAGACACAATTTGATAGGAATAATGGTAGGAAAACATTAAATTATTTGTTTTCTGTAATTAAACCATTATTTTTTTTCTCAGAGCTGAAAACTTTGAATGTACACTGAAAATGCTGTAATTCATAATATAGAATATTCTAGAATATTTGTTTCCTGGCATTGCATGGTGAGAAGGTCCACACAATACAAGCTATACATGTTTTATGTCCAGAGCCAGGGTTGTAGCCATAGGATGTAACATGCCAAGAACACTGTCAGAGACACCTTGGACTCATTACACCTTTGGGTTTAAATTAACTTTGAGTTGTTGAGTGTTCAGAAGCCTTTTGCTGTGGCCACATTGTTTTTCTGGTTTTTTTTTTTGTGTGTGTGATCCCCATATTCATTTATGGGGCCCAGATACAGGTGACCAACATTTAAGAACTTCGAACAGCTTCTGATGGGCTGATGGGAAGGGTGGGAGACAACCGCCAATCAAATGAACCCCATATCACATTCTCACATTAACCTCATTGTGTGTGTGTGTGTGCGTGTGTGTGCGTGTGTGCAATATCTTTCATAAGTAAGAAATGGACCTCTGGACTGATGGGCTCTTAGCACCCCAGGTAACAGACACTTTTTGTACTGGTATGTATTATGTGCACTTTGACCTTTCTCCCTCTGTGCTATGGAGCTGGCTCTTAGTGGGACAAGCAGTAGCGAAGAGCAACCACATGACTGGACTCTCAAATAGTGAGGAGCATTTGCTGTCAAATCAATGAGGATGGCAGTTTTTTGGCCTGCTTGTTTCCTGTTGCAAATCCTCCGCTCCTATCCTATTTCAGGAACTGGTGTTCTCCCCAGGGACGCCTCCTGTCTTCAGCATCCTGAGATATCTGGTTTCTACCCAAGTGCTCTGGGGATGCTGCCTTTGGGCTGTAGCATTGTCCCTGCTTTCTGACCAGCGCTGACCTGGCTCACACTTCCAGGCTATTCATGTGTTTGGCCAGAATCTCTATTTCATAAAAGACATCCCCACTGATCCAAAAGCACATGTCCCTCTGCAGACAATCATTCTCTTCAAACATCCACCTTCTCTTATTTGCTTTCATCTGTCTTTGTAGGCAGCAGCCTTTGGGGGCTTCTAATATACAAAGACAAATATATAATTTCTAGTATTATAAAAGTTTAGACTCAAATATGTTTCTCTATCATATGTTTATAATACATCTGTTATTTTAAATAATAAAGAAATTATTTTTGTTTAATGGGGAAATAAATCTTTCTTGAAGTATACTTAGTACAGGGACAACTTTGCTATTTTTAAACCTTATGATAGAATTTTCAAGAAAATTAAGCCCACATTAGTGATTATTTATGAAACTATATTTATATGAATTGTAACTGCTATCACCACCAGTTGATTATGAAGATTATAACACAGCACCGAGTGCAATATAGTCTAGTTAGCAACATGGTACAGTGGTCAGGTTCACAGTTGATCAGACTTGGGGCTTGAACCCCAGCTTTGTGCAGCTCATCAGCCCTGTGACCTTGACTTCATTACTTATCTCTCTCTCTGTTCCTCCCAGAAGCACAGCCATAGAGACAATGCTTCAGGGCTCTGTGAGAGCAGACGTAGACAACAGAAAACAACTGCTGTCTGAGTTGTCTTCAACTAGGCACTCAGTTATCTGACCTGCCCAAGTCGGTCAGACTGGGTCACTAAAGACTGAGGAAGTCTTTATTGTTTAGTTATTTATCGTGTGATGTTCTTAGTGCTAGGAATTAAACCCAGGGTCATGTATGTGCTAGGCACATATTCTACTACTAAACTACATATACCTGAGCCCTACAGAGTCATTATTATTTAAGTGGAGGGGCGGCAAAGAAAATAGGAAGGGAAGGGAGGAAGCTAGTATATTATCATTATGCTTAACTATATCCATGGCAATGGCCAGGACAGAGGTGCAATTACTCTGGACCAGGAGGAGACTACAGGATGAAGTCAGAGTCTCTAAGGCTCTATCTGCCAATGGAGGTTGCCCCAAGAGGAGGGTGGCTAGGTCCAGTCCCTTATGAATATTTTCATGTATTAAGAACCAGAAGAAGAAGAAGAAGAAGAAGAAGAAGAAGAAGAAGAAGAAGAAGAAGAAGAAGAAGAAGAAGAAGAGAGAGAGAGAGGGAGAGAGATTAAAGTGAGATTAAAATTAAAGGATAGGATTTTGGTGTGAGAACAACTGAATCAATAGGAAAGACATAGATGCTTATAGTAGAAATGAAAAGGAAAGAAAAGAGATGTATCCTGAGCACTGCACTCAGTATGTGTCCAATACATGACTTATGACTTCAGTCTAAAGTCATCTAATACAGGAAGTGTAGAAGGTTGTGCAGATGGTTCGGTGGGCAGAGCACTTGCCACACAAGCATTAGGACTCCAGTTCAGATCCCTAGGGCCCATGGAGAGCAGACACAACAGCACACCTTTGTCATCCCAGTGATCCTATGGTAAGATGGGATGCAGCTAGCAGAAAACCCCTGCAAGCCTGCGGGGCAGCTAGCTTGGCACACATGACACAGCACAGACGTAGAGGTCAAAGGACAAGCATGGTGTTAGTCCTTATCTTTCCATCATGTTTCAGGCAGCATCTCTTGTTGCTACTATGTACACCTGAGCCTGTAGCCAACTCGCCCTATCCCATAGCATCTTGTTTTGCCTGAGCACCCATCATCGAACAAGAGACTGTGTCTTAGACATGGTGGAAGGGAGTACTGGACCCCAAGGTTGTCTTATGATCACCACATGTGCATTGTGAGCCACACAAACACACACACACCATATATAACAAGATTTTAAAAAGAAGTATATACAGAATTTTAGTGTAGAGAAATTACAGGTAAGGAGGGATAGTAGAAAGAGGACCTGCAAACTAATTGACAAACATAGTCAGTGATGACACAGGAGGTGGTCCACAATTCACAATTAAATGGTTTCTAGAACTGGATACACTGGGTACTGGCTCAGGCATGCTCCCGTCAAGCTATGGTGGCCACAAAGCACTCTGTCACCTTTCTGAGTTTTAATTTTCTCTCGTGGAAACAAAGGATGTGGGACGTTCTCTAAGGTCTCCCCCAACTTTGTTGGGTCACATGGCTCCAATGCGGGCGGGGTCTGTGTCACATTGTCCATTATAACCTTAGAGCAGAATGTTGTGATCTCTGGCATCTTCCAGCATCCCATGCAATGAGATGTCACAGCCTAGGTGCCACTGTGGTTTGTCCCTGAGATTTTTTTTCCCTCTCAGGGCCAGGAAGAGCTCTTAGAAAGGAAGGCTGCTGGGGCCGTGAGCCAGCTCTCCCTTCCAGCTGGGCCAGCTGTGCTCTGCCTCTGTAAGGGTGGCTGTAATTCTGAAGGGTTGGTCTGAAGGGTACAGGGGAGCCCAGGCACATATGTGGGGTGGGGTGGGGTGGGAGGTGTTGGTTCAAAGGTACACTTAAGACGAGTTAAGTGAACAAGTGCCCACAGCGCATCCGTTTCCCTTCTCACACTCTTAGTGTGGGTTAGAGCAAAGCCTCCATTTCTGCTCCTGTATTTAATCTGATGCACAGTTGGTCGAAATGTTTTCAAAACCAAGCTGGAGCTGATAAATAGTCCTGGCTTAATGTTAATAGAGGAGAGGGTTGAGACTGAACTCAAGCATGGGTTTAAGTAAATAATTACACAAAGGCTATGATTTTTATAAAGAAAAAAATTTCAGGGAAGTGTTTCGTGTTTTTGTTTCAACAGTATGATAAATGGGGCCATGTATGGCTGAGAATAATATAATTTCCATCTCAGAAGGAAACATGAGTGTTCATTTCAATGCACTAAATGTTAAACCCAATGTGGTGCTAAGCACTGTGGTTGCAAAACCCACTAAGAAGTGGATCTTGTTTTCCAGCAACTCATGACACATTAAGAGACAGATGCAACCGTGTCCCCACTTGGTCTCCTTCGCACTAGAGTCTGTTCCCCACATGCCCTGCAGAGGTCAACTCAAGCAGGCTGCTGTTTCTGGAGACTTCCAACTGGGTTCTGGGAAACTCTGGCAAGAGATCAGAAGGAGGGAGGAGCCAGAGGTTTATGTCCCTCCCCATCGGCCCACCTGGGGAGCTCCAGAAGTTGCTAGTTTGCTCATCATGGTTTCTTCTGCTGCAGAGACCCGCCAAAGTTCAAGCTTCCCGGCTCTGATAATGGTACCTCTGCCATTGTGTTTCCAACCTAGAATGGTGGTGGTCTGCTTTCACCTCTAGGTTTTCTCCCGGCCTCTTTTATCACCTCTGCAACTAATTTTTGACTTAGTACAATATTTTTAAACTAAGTAGCCTGGCTTCTGGTCATTAACTAAATTCTGACTTATCTATCTATGGCTCGACACACGGAGAAACATGGATTTAGCAGGGGAGTTCGGACGGGATTCCATACAGGAAGTATACCTTCCATGGCAGAGCCTTGACGAACGGAGGAGGTTTGGTGCTGGCAAAGTGAGTTGAATCTTAGCAGGGAATGTGGAGAAGTCCAGGCACAGGTAAAGAGCCTACAGGGAGGTGGCAGAGGGAGGCTCCATTGTGGGCAGTAGGAAGTTCTAGTTTAAGAACAATGGGAGTGCTCTGTCCATAGCTGTGACCATGACCATGTTTCTGAGCCATGGCAAGCTGTACTGTAGGATGAAGCCTCAGGTGAGAGAGATCCTGGCACTGTTCGTTCTGTGACAGCTCTGGCAGAGCTGAAAGTGACAAGTCCACAGCCAACATGGCATCATCAGAAATGTAGAAATGAGGAATTATGTAGAAATGTAGAAATTACAATACACGCCATTGAGGCTGGGGCTGAGCAACTTAAATTGTGTGAGATGTTGCCGTATATTTCCAACATGCTACACACACACACACACACACACACACACACACACACACACACACACACAGAGTGAATGAAGGGGGAAAATGCAGCTATAAGAGGGCTTATAGCTTATAAGTTGGAGGGCTTATAAGTTGGAGCCCAGGGATGACTAATGATGCCTGTAGACTGTAGGAAATGAACTTGATTTAGGAGTGTGTCTCAGTTATTGTTCTATTACTGTGAAGAGACACCATGACCAAGGGAACTCTTATAAAGAAAGCATTTAATTGAGGGTTTGCTTGCAGTTTCAGAGGATTAGTTCATTATTATCATGGTGGGAAGCAGACAGGTACGGTGATGGAGCAGCAGCTGAGAGCTTTATATCCTGATCCATAAGCAACAGACACGCACAGAGTGACTCTGGGTCTGGCAGCACAGAGTGACTCTGGGTCTGGCATGGGCTTTTGAAACCTCAAGCTCACTTCCAGACACAGGTCTCCTCCAACAAGGCCACACCTACTCCAACAAGGCCACACCTCCTGATCCTTCTAAACAGTCTATCAACTGGATGAGCCTATGGGGTGGGGGTGGGGAGTAGGGGAGGCATTCTCATTCAAACGGCCACAGGTCATTAAGTGACCACATTGCTGAAGAATGTGCAAGTACGGAACTCAATGGAGGTCTTGGCTAGATATCTTTATTTGCTACATGGACACACACACACACACACACAGAGAGAGAGAGTGTCTCAGGGTACAACCACCAAGTGAGGTTTTGGCTATCTTTTGGCCAGAAGCTGAGGAGTCCCACCAGACTATCTGGTTCTATTCCTTCATTGCACGGTGGAAATGTATCCTAGAGTGATGAATTGAACCAGCTTTTCAATCTGGGGCTAGAGTTAGCATGTATTCTACTATTGAGCTAGATCCCTGACTCTCTTTATTTTTGAGACAATATCTCACTATGTAGCTTAGATCAGCTTTGAACTCACTACAGAGCCCAGGCTAGCCTCAAACTCACAACCCTCCTGCTTCAGCCCCATAGTAGACAGATTATAGACAGGTGCCACTATGCCTGACTTAATCTAAACATTTCAACTGCAAATTAGTAAGTTATACTGGCATGTATTTATGGGGTACAAAGATATGGTTTATGAATACAATAACAAATGATGAAATAAAACTAATAAATCCATCACCTCAAATAATCACCAGTTTTTGTGGTGAAAACATTTTAAATTTCCTATCTTGGGAATTCTGACAGTGTCATACATTATTGCTAACTAGATCCATCTTGTCACTCCGTGTACTACCTACAAAAGAATAGAATCGCATCTTCCTAGCTACTGGACTTGGCCATTATCTCTTTACCCCTCACCGCTCACCCCATAACCCCCATATGACTCTGCTGCTGGGGGCTGGGTTGCTTTAGATTCCACATCTAAGTGAGCAGCTGAGGCTGTCCTTCTGGGTTAGGCCCATTTCCTCTGATATGCTTTTCAATTCTGTTCATGTTGTTGCAAATGACAGAATTTATTTTTTTTTTAAGGTTGAATAATAAGGTTGCAGTGTGTGTGTGTGTGTGTGTGTGTTGTTCACATTATCTTCACCCATTCATCCACTGACAGGTTGATTCTATGACTTTACTATTCTGAAGAGTATTGAAGTGAACATGGGGGTGTAGATGTCTCTCTTCTAAATCAATACGCAGAAGTGGGATTTCTGAATCATAGAGAAGTTCTATTTTAAACTTTTAGTTTTTTAAAAAATAATGAGTGTACTAATTTACACTCATACAGATAAAAGGAAACCAATATGGAGGCTCTTAAGGAAGTTAAATGTAGAAATACTTTATGACCCACTAATCCTTCTGAATGTACAACCAAAGGAGACAAAAGCAGTAACTCACAGAGTGCACCTGATATTAAGACGCTGAAACAGACCAAGTGTAATTCTCTCTCTTTCTCTCTCCCTTACACACACACACAGACAGACAGACACACACACACACACACATGACATTCAGCTGTTTAAAAAGGAGACCCTAAGGCTGGAGAGATGGTTCACTGGTACCAACCCAGGTTTGGTTGCCCACACCCACATGGCGGCTCACAGCACTCTGTAACTCCAGGTCCAGAGATCTGCCTCTGCCTCTTTCTTCCAGTTTCTACTGACACCAAATGCACGTGATATACTTACATACGTGTAGGCAAACATGCATAACCTTAAAGGAAAAATAAATGATTTTTCTTTAAAGGAGATCCTGCCATTTGCCACAGAGTGGATGGTGACAGAGGTTACTACACTAAGGGAAATAAGCCAGACACAAAAAGAAAAATATTGCATGGTCTCACTTCCATGGGGTGTGGTTGCTGAAATGTTTAGGTTCAAGGATTAGAAACAGAAGCTATGCAGGGTGGAGGCAGAGCTCAATGGTAGAGTGCTTGCCTTGCACACACAAGTGCAAAGCCCTAACCTCCATTCTTAGCACTGAAGGAAGAAAAGACACAGTGGACAGAAATCCTCGATTCCTGTTAGTAGGAAATTCCAGGATCCATTTGTGGGATTTTAGTCTCACTAATTAAGCAATTTTAAAACGGACACAGAAGGATGCTCAAGGACCAGATAGTTGATTGATTAGCGTTGATCGATTCGCCTTTGAGAGAAAAACAACAGAACGGGCAACCTGGAGATCCGTGGCTTCCAGGGAGGGGAGATGGAGAAGGGAGAGAGGGAAAGTCCTGTCTTCCCAGCTAAGGTCTAAGAAAGTCAGCACGTTCTGCAATGGGGCAGCAATGGCGGAGCGGGGAGATAGAGTGAGATTATTCAGAGGGTCCCAGTGGACTAGGAACATGAAGATAATCCCCCAAAGTGTCTCCAGCTTTGTCCACTTCTGCATGCTCTTGTTTTTAAAATGAAACCCATATGAGGAACAGCTTCTCGTCTTTTGTCTGGACAATGACCTGAAGAGGCTACACAGTGGGAAAGACTTTCGGGCTTCTCTGCCAACTGGATTTTTTTAAAAAAATATGTTAATCCTGGTGGATTTCTTTCTTTCTTTCAATTTACTCTCTTAATGTACTACATGAAGACTAGCATGTAAATTTGTATTAGGGGTCACTGTTAGTGAAGTAGTTTTTAGATGCTCTTGTTAGAAAACAAAACAAAAAAGTGTCTCTGAGGTGACAGGTGGGTCAGAGTGATTTCACTAGGCTCTTACCACTTCACAATTTATATCTACATCATATTGCAAACTTCAAATATACAGAATAAGATTTATTTTTAAATACTCTATAATCCCATCCAATGTTACACAATTTCCCTTTTATCCATTTTTTTTATATTGTTAGGCATTCAGCCCAATTCTGTATTGAATTCTGTCAAGAATTGCTTCAGTGAGCTTTACCCCAACTCCTCCACAATCACTTTTTAAAACAAATTCTTTAAAAGTCACTGTTTTTGTTTTCTAAAAAAATGTGGGCCGGATCATTTGCAGGTGATGTTAGGGATGAACAAAGTTTTGCTCACTTGACCTGAAAGCAGGGGCCCAGATCCAGCTGGAAGGGCACTTGGCCTTGCCCCACGTGGAAGCAGACACAGCACATACTTCTACCCGTGTTCCAGCCCTTGGGCCCACACCCTGCTGCCGACCACAGGAGCCCCGTCACACTGCTCCGGGGCCTTCAAAACTCTCTCACTAGCAGCTCCTTTCTATTCCGACGTCCCCAGGTCGAGCACAAATTAGTTCCCTCTCTTGGACTCCCACTGCGCAGCCTTGGTACAGCACAGAACACTGGCTGAGAAAATGGCTCTTTAGTCTGGACAAATCACTCCCCTACCTGCTCCGCTGACTAGGCCTGCGTCATTATTTATTATGGAACCAGCACTAGCTGTTGAGGGTCAATTATTCCATTGACCAGGCATTACAATAATTCCTGGTAATTAAAAGAGGTACTTATGTGAATCTGGATGCATATTGAAAGAAACGTTAGTCCTTTTGTCAGCTTGGCAAGCCCATTGTTCTGAGCCAGGCCCAACCAATTAACATCTTTTGCCAATCCCTGTCAGCAGGGGCTTGAAAAGAGGAGAGAAAGGGGGGCCGGTCAGATGCTAATTTAGATACAATTGTGTCAGGGTGGATGGGAGGGGTGGGCTCTGAAGAAGAGACTGTGGTTTAATGAAGCAAACAGCTTGGGTCCCAGTGACCCTGCAGGGGTAATTTTAAAAGGCCCTTCTGTGTTCCCGTGCCAAATAGCAGAGGGCCATCACAGAAGCCCTTCCTTTAAAAACACTAAGAGAAGGATAACCATCCATTTAATCTACTCATTAAACAAACCTCTCAGGCGGACGTAACGTGAATTAGCACTTCTCTGAAAAGGCAGCCTTGACATGCAGCAGACAGCTCAGATCATTTGGAAGGTCACAGTTTTTTTATTATATGAGCCCAGTTGTTATTAATGTATTCATATTTGAAGAAACTGAGCAGAGACCACTTCCATTCAATCTGGCGAGCAAAACAGTATGCTTTCCTAAGTGGAAAACAAAAGCATATATGCTAATCCGGTCCTAGGAGAGATCAAAGCCAGCTAAGTATAGCAGGCACCTTTTGTTCCCTGTTTTTTAAAATACAGAAATGAAGAAGAAAAGGAGGAAGAGGAGGAGGGGAAGGGAAAGAGGAAGAGGAAGAAGAAGTAGAAGAAGAAGAAGAAGAAGAAGAGGAGGAGGAGGAGGAGGAGGAAGAGGAAGAGGAAGAGGAAGAAGAAGAAGAAGAAGAAGAAGAAGAAGAAGAAGAAGAAGAAGAAGAAGACGACGACGACGACGACGACGACGAAGACAACATTATTGTCTTCCTTTCTGCTCACCGCCTGACACCAGCTAGGTTCACACATGGGGCCAGAGACAGATGGAAAGAGCCCAGTTTTAACAAGACCTCAGTTCTACGTGGAACCTCTGGAAACCATTTGCATGTGCTCCTGGGCCATTAGGTTGAGAGAACCACATTCTGGACTCTGTGACTTTCAGGGGCCCCCGGAAGCTCTCCTTCATTCACACATGAGCTCATCTTTCTCACAAGTCTCCCAACCTGACTACAGACAGACGATTCCTCTTCTCTTTCCCTTTACTTAGTCATTTCTAAGTACAGCAAACAGTCTTGTTGAGATGGATGGAGCCCACAATGAGGTCTGAGGATGTAGCAACCCCCCTAACTAGTCAGCTAGAACTCGAGACCACAGTGGCTTCCCATCCAAGTGTTTTCACCTGGAAAGGAGCAAAACGGGAAGACTACACCACTATCAAAAGAGATGAAGAGAGGGACGTTTAGAAACAAATCTACATGAAGACAGGTACCGAGCAGGTTCCTAGCAGCAGGACTTACAAAGCCCAAAGGGAAAAGCCACTGATAACTGTCAACAGAAGAGCACACAAAGATGGAATTTACGTGTATGGGGGGAAGTTCCTTAGCCTGAAGGAGAAATGAACGCTGAAGTGTGCTAGGATGAACAGAGAGAACGCAACGCTCCCTGAGAGAAGACAGGCACAAAGGAATACCCTGTGGGATTCTGCTCCTAGGTGGCTTCTGGATTCGACAAATCTATAGAGACAGCAAATATACGGCGATGGTGGCTGTATCGGCTGATCAATTCATGCAGCTCCAGCTAACTGTGCAATTAAAAATGTCTGAGAAGATTAAAATTAATACAACAAAGCACAACATGGATAAACTCTGTCATAATTACTTTATCTTACTAGCTACAGTTTGTGGATGAATCATGTCGTTAAGCCTCTGAAGCTATGACGTGGAATAATTTAACTGTTATTGTTATAGTAACATGATTTGTAAAGATATTTAATATATGTTATTTACAAGAGATAATTGTAAGAAAATTAATCAGTTACTATATGGTAGAATTTTTATACATAGCTAGGATGTTAAATCAATATGTAGTGTGTGTATATTCCTAGTAAATAAGAATCTTCAAAGCTTGAAGTTTGCACCATGAAGCCTAAACATTAAGAAAAAAGAAGAAGAAAGGAGGTCAGAGGCATTACAGTCACTGCCCAGCTGCTTGTCTCCTTGCAGTGCATCCAATAGACTATTCAAAAGGAAAAAAGAAAAAACAAAAACAACATCAACAACAAAAAAAAAAAAAACCCAAAACTAAAAAACCCAAAAACTTCAGGAGCACGATTCAATTAAAGCCACATACACATTATCTAATTTTTCAGACTCAACACTATTAGCCCCTATTTCTATCCAAATAATATTTTCTGTTTTTTAGGCTTGTTACATAAAATCTAAGGCTCCCAAAGCATAATCATTTAGCAGGTCAGGGTCCCTACTGTCCCCAAAGGAAACTAAAGTGCTGCACCCAAATCTCCCTTCTGAAATCACTTCTTTTGAAGATGGCGCAGTTGGTATTTAAATGTTTTGTCTGTTTGGAGCTTGCTGCTGGAATAAGTAGTAAGCCATGTCAACATTAGCTCAGCTCCCTTGAAGCCCAAACCAAGTGAGGCCTGAAGTCACCAGTGGTCTAGCAACTGGTGCAGCCGTGGGTGTCTGGAATTTGTCAAGTGCACTGAGCCTTCAAAGGGAACAGCTGCTGTGGAATGCTGCTAGGGGACACCTACGAGGACTCAGGCCTCAAGGACACCCTTGTGTAGTCCAGGGAGGGAAGACAAGTCCCCTCCAGTACAGGGCAAATTGAATTACGGAAGTTTGGAGGAGTGGTGTCAGGATTGACCAACTGGAGACTCTGACGTTCCGCACAGTCCCAGCTGGACTGGACTACTCAGCACACACAAGACGCGGTGACCATCAGCCACAGGTGTCCCCGTAAGAGCTGACCATTCTGTGATGCACAATGACTGCTGACTTAGAGAAATGCTGTATTAGAAGTTCAGGAGCAAAACAGTGTGTCTCTACAAACACACTCACCCTGAAAAGACCCTCAGAGCACGCGCCAGAAGGCTGACTGTATGCGAGCCCTCTGCGGCCTCATACTATGGTGCTTTAGCTATTTTCGGTTTCCACCATTGACAGAGGATCCATACACTGTCCATCTCTGCTTCTTTACCAGAGAAAAGAAAAACCTGCTGAGCACACAAAACTTCAGCCAATTCTAAAATGAAAAACAATGCAATAGGCAGCTCTAGAAAAGGCTTCTAGACCCTACTTCTGTAGCCTAAAGGGCAGAGCGCGGGCACAGGCTTCAACCTCCAGCACCTACTTCCCCTACCGTCCCCAACTGAAAAATAATCCTGCTTTTATATAGTGCAAGATGTGTTCCCTTTATTTTAGACCATCGTTTAAAAGCTGAGATCCTCGTGTAAGCGCACACTCTACCACCAAGCCAAAGCGCCATCCCCCAGATCTTTTCACTCTCTGTTCTACTCTGTTGATTCTGAACTATAGCATGAAGCTAACAGCTAGAAGGACAGGGGTTCCATCTCGTGGAAGACATAAAATTAAGATCTAAGAAAAAAGTAGGAGATGGGGTTATAAGAGGCATGAAGAGAGCCTGTAAAGGCAAGGAGAAAAGATTTCCCAAACAGACTTACTAACCGAGTGAGGTTTGAATTGTTTCTTTTCAGGAAATGCCGTTGTTGTCTTAAAGTTCAAAGGCTGAAAGGCCCCTTTAAAGATCAATAAGGGCTCGCTGTAGATACTCACGAAATGGTTGTTAAGTGGCTAAGTCAATAAAGTCTGAGAAAAGTTAGCGAAGGAGGTGCAGGACCTCTGTCACCCAGAAACCCAGTGATGTCTCTACATGACAGAACATTGCTCAGCCACAAATAAAGAATAAAATCTTATCACTTGTGATAACACAGCCATCATGTGAAGTGAAATAAGCCAGACGCAGAAAGACAAACACCGCATGAGCTCACTCACGCGCTGTTCTTGTTAGCTGCGTGTCAGTTTGACACAGGCTAGTTATTTGGGGAAAGGCGCCTCAATTGAGAAAACGCTCCTCCATTAGATTGCAGCAGGCCAGACTGCAGGGCATTCTCTTAATTAGGGACTGATGGGGGAGGGCCCAGCCCATCGTGGGTGGTGCCACCCCTGGCTGGTGGTCCTAGGTTCTATAATAAAGCAGTTTGAGCAAGCCAATAAGCAGCACCTCTTCACGGCCTCTGCATCAGCTCCTGCCTCCAGGTTCCTGCCTTACTTGAGTGCCTGCCCTGACTTCCCTCAGTTGCTTTTGATCAAGTTTATCATAGCCAGGGAAAGCAAACTAGGACACGCGTGGAAGCTATGAAGTTGATCGCACAGAGGATGTGGGCACAGTGGTGCTGACCAGAGGCTGGAGAGAGTGGGGAGTGGGGGGAGACACGCTGGCCCACAGGTTCAGGTACAATACAGTTGGTGAGAAGATTTCTGGTATTTTTTTGTCGTTGTTGCACAGGACAGTAACTAAAGCTGACACAAAAAGTGAGCTTCAAAAGAGCTAGAGAGTCTGATGTTCTCATCCTATGGTGTGTTCAAAGTGAAGACTATGATATTTGCGCTTCACTGACACATGACATCACACCCCTCAAACATGTACAGTTATGTATAGATGCTAGTGCCTCATACCTGCTATAGGCACCTCCACTGAGACACCCTAAGCCCAAGAAGAAGGAATCTCAGAAGAACCTGTTGTCAGAAGGCTACAGAAGAGGGAAGCTGTATTTGAAGCCTGTAATATGGAAGGTAAGGCTAGCGTAGTCTGTGTGCAGTAGTCAACACGGACCAGTGCTAGGAAAAACGCCTCTGAGAGCCAGGGTAAGCGTATCATGCTAATAATTTGCTAGATGCTGAAAGTGAAATAGTGGAATGTTCTCATCGTTCTTTAGGACTTGAGATAATGAGGAGCAGATGTGAGAACTGTAGGTTATAATGGAATACGATCCGGATGGAGCAGACAATGTCTTGTGAAAGTGACCACTAATTATAGGAGAGAGTGGAGGGCAGGGAAGGTGTAAGACAACACTATACTTAAACCTTGACGTTTGAATCAGGACTTTATCCACGAGCAATTTACCCAACACACTGAGAAGAAAGCATTGGAGGCAGAAAATGGCTTGTGTTTGGGTTGAAGAGGGCAGAACACTACGTTGCACTAGGGAGGACAAAAGCTTCTCCAGGTGGTAAAGAGTGCAGGCAGGTAAGAGGCGGTCATGAGGCTGTAAAGCCCCTCCCGGGGGGGGGGCAAGAGGTAAGAGGCCTTGGATGTCCTCTTCAAAATCTTGTGTGACTCTGGAAGAAAATGGAGCTGGTCAAAGGCTTAAGAAGTTTGATAGCAGTGGCTCTCAGACAGGACAGTGGACAGGGGAGCCTTGCGAAGATGTGTCCTTTGCTGGGCTCCACACCCTAGGCTTCTGATTCCGGAGGTCTGAGAGAATTCCCAAAATGTCTTTGCTGTTGTTTATTTTTGAGACTGTATTTTAATTACCACATTTCTCCTTTCCCTTCTCTCCACGTGCTCCCATTCCTCTCTACTTCAAATTCGTGACCTCTCTTTTCATTGATTGTTTTTGTATTCATACAAGTATTTGTATACACATAAACACACACACACACACACACACAACCTGTTGAGTCTATATAATGTTACTTGTATGTATGTTTTCGAGGCTAGCTGTTTAGCCCTGAACAGTCAATTACTGTGCTCTTCCCTGGTGAGGACCACCTCTCCCAGCCTTGCTCAGTTGTTTGTAATTCTTTGTGTAGGGTTGAGGCCTTGAGGGCTTCTTTTCTGTCTACTTTGGCATGTTTGTTGGTGTCCTCCTTTTTCAGTTCACAGTTGGGGGGTCATGCTGGTGAGACTTTCAGGGTGTAACTTCTATAGGTGCTAGGAGACACAGTCACGCAGCAAATCCCTGAGCTCCTGGCTCTGACCGTCTTTCTCTACTCTCTTCCTCCATGTTCCCTGAGCCTCAGGTGTCACACAGTATTCTAAAAATAGTCCTTAGAAGATTCTCATTTATTTCTTTTAAATCAATTTTGTTCCTAGAACTATAAAACCGAAGGCTCATATTAATAGGAGATATGCTCCAAGATACCTAGTGAATGTCTGCAATGCAGAATACCAAACTCACCCACACACTCATACTGCAATTTCCTCCTCTATGCCCTGCAGAACTGCCATACAGAACCAGTGTTAATTTATCCCTCCATGTTTTTTGTTCTGTGACCTCCTTTATGTCACCATTCCAGGCCTTTGCTAAGCAAAATAAAGGTGACTTGATCACTACAATACTCCTACAGCTGTCCTGATAATGGAGCCAACTCTGAAGTCACTCACAGGGCAGGTAGATAGGATTTGCAGCAGGGACAGGCTAAACAAAGGGATGAGTCATGTCTCCTTGGGATGGAACAGAAATCCAACATACTAGTTAGAATGAATAACTTATGAGCCGTTATCTTTGGAATTTCCTATTTAATATTTTGGATCATCCACGTGTGTGGGTAGCTGACAGTCAACTGGCTAAGTGGTGGCTACGATGCATGCTTTGCCAGATGAGCAGCAGCGTGGCCTGCGGATGAGGTGGGTATGGATGGAGAGGGCACCGTGAGCCACACAGAAGACAGCTCTGAGACAGAGGAACTAGTAAAGCAGGCTGACAGGATGACGGCAGGAATGGACATTTAAGTTCAATGCCCCCAAAAAGAGCCTACGTCACACAGACGAGTGACAAGAACAGTATGCAGAGAAGAAGGCACGAGATGAGAAGGGCAGTCTTAGGATCATGAGGGAAATCTGATTTATACTCTCCAGGAGGCTTCTGATAGACAGGTGATCGGCCTGAATGACTTAGGTTCCTACACTGGAGGTGGTGGTGGTGGGGGGGACATAAAGGGCGAGACTGACAGGAAGCCAGGGAGCCGGGATACTTCCTGAAGGGAGGCTTGCCTTGAAGGAAAGGAGTGGAGCAGTCTGCTCAGCCAGGAGTCTACTGCTAGAGCACAGACAAAATACCAAGAAAAGAAAGCACAGGGCAACAGAGGGTTAAGCCAGTCATCTGGGCGCTGCTGGCTCAGGAGAAGACAAGGAGAATTAGCACGGGGAACCTAATATGTAGACCAGGCTGGCCTCAAACTTACAGAGCTCTGTCTCCGCCTACTGAATTTGTCTTCAAGCGCCTGAAGACCTTAGTTATTTAAGAGGGAACGATCTTTAGTAAAGTTAAAATTCGTTTAGTGAGAACAATCTTTTTTTTTTAAATCACTTTCTTTTTTTAGATTTATTTATTTATTATGTATACAGTGTTCCGTCTGTCTGTATGCCTGCAGGCCAGAAGAGGGCACCAGATCTCATTACAGATGGTTGTGAGCCACCATGTGGTTGCTGGGAATTGAACTCAGGACCTCTGGAAGAGCAGGCAGTGCTCTTAACCTCTGAGCCATCTCTCCAGCCCAGAACAATCTTTTAGTAAAGTTAAAATTCGTTTAGTGAGAATGAGCCTGAGGTTCGGGAGGAGGTCTGAGAAGCACCGTGCACTGGGGCCTGAAAACGGAGGGACATCAGAGGAGGGGTGAAGGAAGGAGGAGGGGAGGGGACACTGAGCCAGCATACTGCTCTTCAATCACTGAAGCCTGCACGTGTGTTTTGAAACACAGAGAGAGTGAGGGACCGGCAATCTCCGTTCCTTTCTTGCTAAGTGGTTGAGTTTTTCTGTTGTCCCTTTTCAGTCCCACATGCTTAGTCCATTTGATTGCCAAAATTGTTTTTAGCCTTTTCTATAGCTACTGGACGAGGTCCTCTACAGGTCTTGAATCTTGGTTAATGTAACTAAAGTACCGTGAATTAGCTCTAAGCCGTCATTTTCAAATTTGGCAGGACCGCTAGTGTTTATATGCTGTACATACAATGTTTTCATTCAAATCATCTCGCTACGTCTGTTTAAAAAGAGATATTCCTTTGAGATCATTGTCAGAGAGACACGATCATTTACAAATAATCGCTGTATCCTGTTTGGAGACAGATTCTGGGCCAAAAGGCTAGAAGAAGCCTCCATGGCCTTATTAGTTTAGCTGAGTGAAACCAAACCTAATGCTGAAACCTCAGCCCTCCAAGGCGGCCCACTACCCAGGCCAGCATTAAGGCTCACTCCTCTCTGAAAGCACCCTGCTCCTGCTTCTGAAAGACAGAATTCAATCCTGTTTGTTCTCCTTTCTAGTTGATTTAATTTTTTTTCTTAAATTCACAAATTCGATGAGGGCATGTAATATAGTTGTAAATTTAGATCTCTTATTGAAATTGTACTTTTACAGTAAAATACGTACCTACAGGGATAAAACTTAATTCCTATGAAGGCATACACAGGCACCTGCAGCTTCCTGACTCTGAGCACCGTGTCTAATCTCTTCATTTACAGGCAAACAAACGCCACTGCAGCTCCTTATTTAAGTCCAGCCCTCATGCCTCGCAAAACTCCCAAGGCTCTTCAGGTTCTGCCCCCCCTCGCCTGCTTTCCTCACAAACACAGATACTTGCAAAGCCTGTAACCCAACATTATCCTGCAGCCACTTCCAGTGCCACCCAGGCTGCTGGCAGAACTCCCGAGAGCCGCTTCTCTCCCAGGTCTGCCACGTTTCTTGTTCCTCCTCAGCCTACTCCAGCCCCACTCAGGTTGGCTACTCTGCAGCCCTGACCTCTCTCCCGCCCAGCTTCAGGCCCCCAGCTTCTCCTACACCAATGGGAAACTGTTTCCTGGTTCCTTCCTATAATTTTATTTATCAAAAAAGAGGCGGCAGAAATGGAAAAAAAAGTTTCTTAGCGTTATTTTGAGATAAAACTTGGGGCCACCAAAGTCACGCACATGGCTACTGCTGGGAGACTCACGTGAGCATGTCCTTTGAGAAGCCACTGGGCACCTGAGTGTTTTAGTCCTTCCCCTCCAGCACCTTTCTAGCAGGCACGCACTCACATTAAATCCCTTCTCAGTAACCTCCACTTCTGCGTCCTAGTCTCCTTGCCAAGAACCTCACCTTTGTCGTGTGGTGAGATGGCTCAGTGGGAAAATGCTCACTTCACCTGGGTTGAAAGGAACTAAAGGCCGCTGCAAGTGACATCATTCAGCAGTGTCTCTGGCCACATCCCATGGCTGCTGGTACCGCCAACATTCACATGTTGGAAAATGAGTCATTCATGTGTTGGTGGCACTCAGGGGTGGGGCCCGTGGAGGTTAGGGTAACTTGTCACGGCATGGATCCTCATGATCACGATAGTGGATTGGGAAGAAGAGAACCCTAAGTGGGCACACTGGCCCTGTCGCCATCTGAAGCCTCGGCCAAGCTGGAAGAGGCCAAGAGCAAGCTCTTACCACCCTCTCAAATTGGAAGCTAAAATAATCTTTATTCTACATGAACCATCCAGGCTCAGGTATTTTGCAATAGCAACAGAAAACAAACTGAAACAACTGCCCACTAGATTCTTAGATGAGCTTCAGATTGGTGAAGAACTGGTGTTTTCTTCCATCCAGGTCCAAGCTCCACAGTGACACTCTCCGGTCCTCGGGCTGTTTTTGTGCATTTTCTAATTAGCAGCTGACGTGGCAGGAGTAGAGATAAGTGTCTTGTCGTCCCCATCCTTACCCCAATACACGCATGCACGCACGCACGCACACACGCACGCACGCACGCGTACCTTCCGCTCTAGGTCTTCCGCCCTAGTCAGCAACCCTGCTCCCTTCCTACCTGCACTTTGCTCAGGACAAAACTCCACTGATGTCTGTCACTCGGTCCCTGAGCTTCTAGTCCATACCTTGTATGGGCTCTGTATGTTCGGAATACAGCCACCACCCTCACCACCACCCTCACTGCTTCCCGCCCACACTCTATTCTGGCCTCCCTGCTTGTCCTTTTCCTTGAGCCCTCCACTTCCTTTAGAGTCACTCTGCCCTTTACAAAGACCTCCAAGCTCCGGCCTCTGCGTACTTTCTATCCTCTCTTCTTTCTTCCGTACTCCCCACCCTGGCTCCCACCTGACTTACACTACCCTGACTACGACCACACACCCACACACCCAGTGTTCTTGGGACACTGGCTCTGCTCCGTCAGGTCCCTGCCAACACAGCAGCCCCCTAGAGGCCTCTATGTCCAGGACATCTGGTGAGATGTTCATCATTGTCCTCTGTTTTTCCTGATTGCACACCATTTAGCTCCACTCGCCTGCCATCAATAAAAGAGATGCCCCACGGGCATCATGGTCTGTGTGGGACTCAGTCCAGAAGCCTCAGAAGAATGCCTGTCCTTCTAGGCGTGTATCTGATATAGTGGATGGATATACACAGAGGTGTTAATGGAGGTGTTCCTGAATGGCAGTCTGAAGAGAAATCTTCCACGTGTTATTAGGAGTCAACGGACTATCGCCCATTATAACTGACAGACTCTCATGAGGTTGGTCCCATGACCTCCATTGCTCAGTCATACCTAGGACACTGAATGAGCCATGAGGTGTTATGTTGCAGGGCCAGTTACTTAGATCCTTCCTATGGAGTCTGTTAGGGTATACGGGAGGCTTATCAGGAGCTGGCCCAGCATCCAGACTGGGAGCCAAGGTAGGCTACGTCTAGGCTTGCCAACAATAATCTCTGCTGATTTACACCAAAGCCATGTGATTAATAGGTCTAATAGAGTGGATGGAAACAGTCCTAGATGTGTGCCTGTAGAAGGTTCGCTGCCTTCTGACACTTGGCACGAACTCTGACTGCTTTGCTTCTAGGAATGTTATCAGTAGTCATCTGAGAATTAGCCAGTCCTCACGTTCATGCAAAGGGCAATCACAGACATAACACAAAACTTGTAGGCCATGGTGGCAACACCTTGGGAGGCAGAGGTAGGCAGATCTGTGTGAGTTTGAAGCTAGTCTGGTCTACATAGAAAGTTTCAGGCCAGGGTTATATAGTGAGACTCTGCCTCAAAACAATAATGACCCCTTAATCAAAAACCCTATGGACTTTATATAAAAGCAACATAATTTGTGACCCTATATAAGTCACTGGTGCCATCAACTAGGCCATGGGGAAGGAGGAGAAAAGGACCCATCTGCAAAGGAGAAGGAACACTGGGTTCTCAGAGCACAAGTACACAAGTAGGGGGTCAACAAGAAGTGGAGGCAGGGGATAGAGGGAGGAAGTGAGAGAGGAGGAAGCAGGAAAGCGACTTTTGCCTCCATTGTTTTGTTTTGTTTTGTTTTTGGGTTTTCTAGACAAGGTTTCTTTGTGTAACATCTTTGGCTGTCTTAAAACTCACTTTGTACACCAGGCTGACCTCAAACTCACAGAGATCCGCCTTCCTCTGCCTCCCAAGTGCTGGGAATAAAGGTGTGCACCACCACTGCCCAACATCTCCATTGCTTTTTAACTTAATTTTTTCTAAGTATCAGAAAAGTTTCACTTCTAAAACCAAATTGAATCTCTCATAATCAAAGAGATGCATACCCACTGATATGGATCTGTCTATCCATCCATCCATCCATCCATCCATCCATCCATCCATCCATCCACCGATCATCCATCTATCTATCTATCTATCTATCTATCTATCTATCTATCTATCTATCTATCTATCTATCTATCATCTATCTCTATATCTGTCTCCTTTGTAGGATTAAAAAGACTTTGAAAGTCCCATACTTCTATTTCTTCAGTATACCAAGTCTTAAAATCAAGTGCACAGCAAAAGACCACCAATCCAATTCAATCGCTAAATACGCCTCCACCCCCACACCCAGGGGTGTTTCTACCATGTCAGTCAAAAGGCAAGCTTTGTGGCTTTTCACTTTGGCTTTCCTGGTGGGCCTTTAGGTATGGAGGAAGACATTGTAGAATGACAATGTGAATCAGAACCATCTCATGGGGTTCCATTATGCATCATGCATAGAGGTTTTTAATTCCTTGGGGGACAGAGAGGGAGAGAGAGAAAGAGAGAGGGAGAGCGAGAGAGAGAGAGAGAGAGAGAGAGAGAGAGAGAGAGAGAGAGAGAACATGCATATGGTTCAGATCTAGGAAGCAGGGTTATTTCTAGACCATTCCCAGTAGGATGAGCTGGGAACATGATCGTTTTCCAGTGCAAATGCCTTCAAGCAACATTGAGGATGCACGGAAGGAAAAACCACAGATAACTTGAAACCAATAGCAATGAACAGCGTCTGTGAAGGAGCATTTTCATTAAGAAAAGGTAACTCTCAGGACAGCATGGCCTGCATATTCAACTTTGTCTTCACTGGTTCAACCTAGGGAAGCAAGCAAGGTCCCTCTATAGCCATGGGAGCCTCATTTCCTCATCTCCAGCTCAGCAGGAGCCGGTGGTCCAGCCCACACTGCAGTCCACGGGGCTGCAGATCCTCCATCTCTGAAGTTGTAAAATGTGTTCCAGGTTGAAAGAAGGCAAACATGACTTAACCTGAGAGTAATGCTTTAAAACAAATTTCATAACATCTGCCATGTCATTTTTAAGCAATACCGTCTGTTTCCACCGAACTTCAACACAGCTTTGTTTTTAGAGGCTAAATTTCACAGGTCTTTGCTTTAGCTCTACAGCATATTTCCCTCTGGCAAGAGAAGGCTTCTGTGATGAAAAAACATGTTCCCAAGGGTGGTGACATTTCTACGCTGCAGACTTATGCTCAGAATGTTCCAGTATCATAAAGAAAATCCTTCAGTAAGGTGTCATCTTAGTTCCCACAATACTCTTTTGCAAGAAATCTAATAGAAATTCTAATTAAGAATGGACCAAATGTGACAGGGTACAATCAGGACCAGGAAGAGAAAAAGTCTACATTCATCCTGGCAGTATATGAGTAGAGGATAATTCATTAGAGCAAAATTCTGAAGCTGATGGAAGCTGCTAAGGAACTCTAACCAATATAAGCATGCTTCCCAGTCATCTGATATTCATTATGAAGGTACCACTCGGTATTTGAAG
This sequence comes from Ondatra zibethicus, assembly GCA_004026605.1. NCBI lineage: Eukaryota > Metazoa > Chordata > Mammalia > Rodentia > Cricetidae > Ondatra > Ondatra zibethicus. Next base: position 167,255 of record PVIU01001645.1, read on the forward strand.
AGATACAAAAACGTGAAAAAGATCTGTCTCCACTTTCAGGGAACAGCTACAGCCCAGCACCCTCGAAGGGATGGCTTTCAGGACCCCTACCTCTTCCCCCACGCTAAAATCCATCGGTGTGAAAGCCCTTTATGTAAAACTGGCACAGTGTCTGCGTAGAACCTGTACGCTTTACATAATCTCCAGATGACTTGTGACACCCTATACAGCGAGCATGCTGTGGGAATCGTTGGGCTGCACTATTATTTGGGGAAGAGTAACTAGAGAAATGCCTCTCCCTGTTCAGTGCAGATACAACGTTTTTCTGCCCATCCCCCCAATAGTTAGTCGAATGCACGGATAGGGACTCCCATGCATACAGATATGGAGGGTCAGCTGTCAATCAAATTGTAGAAAAATGTTGCACTAATGGTAAATAAATTTCTTTGCTGAAATTGATATTTGAGTGGCTATGATAGAAACTAAAAAAAAAAGTAAAAAATTAAATAAAGTCACCAAGGAAAGGGTCCTTTAAGAAATGGGCCATGAAGAAGACTAGCCCAAAGTACTAGGAAATTAATAGTCATGAGACATAGGAAAGAATCACGTCTTAGGAGCAAGCGCTGGGGAGGTGAGCAGAGAGAGGAGAATCAGGGCGGAGGAGAGCCAGTGCTGGGAGGTGAAGCAGATCTCTGGGTATGGAGGAAGGATGCAGGTGCTAGAACAACATCCTCCAGGAAGGGAACTAAGGTTTGCATAAAAATCAACCTTAACCATAGGCCTAAAATAACAGCCCTTCTAGAGGAAGGCTTCATTAACCCCAGGACTCCATACCTGGGAGCAGAACTGTGGCCAGACCACATGGCAATGTTTTTGAAAGAGAAGTGGAATTATTTCCCAAACAGTCTTCTTGCCAAGAAACCAAGAAAAAGTAAATTGATGTAAATAAAACGTATTCATACAATCCTCTACCTAAGGGATGCCCAACTTTCTGATATTGTAAAATATTTACTTAAATGATTTAAGTTATATAAATATATGTGATTACATATTATAACTTGTCACAATGTGACAAACGAGCGATAAAAACAAATCTAAGAGCAACCCATAGACTTTGGTCTCTGTTAAGGGGGAAAGATGAGGGAAGAAGCAACAAGATGGGGAAATAGACTATTGTCTGAAGATGACAAATAGTATTTATCTCTTTCCTGGTAGAGGATGTTGATCCACAGTGATGGAGCACAACACTGTTCCTTCCCTGCCAAGTGCTAAAAAGGTCAAGGGAAAAGCAAAAGGCCACACAGAGGGACTAGGGAGATGACTTAGGGTAAAGGGCTTGAGATGTAAAGCAAGAAGATCTGGTTGCCATCCCCAGCATCCCCCACACACAGCATCACCCCCCCAGCATCCCCACACACAGCATCTACCCCTCACAGCATCCCCCCCACAGCATCCCTCCCACAGCATCCTCCCACACAGCTAGATGCATACCGAGAATCCCTAGTAATGCCGAGGCAGAGACTGGAGGAGCCCTGGGGCTCACTGGCCAGTCAGTCTAGCTCAATCAGCCAGTGAAGGGACCCTATCTCAAAAACCAAGGTGGAGAGCTACTGAGGAAGATGCCCGGTGTCAAACTTTGGCCTTCACATGCATGTGCATGAGCACCCATGTATGCGTGCACACCCCTTCACATGCATGCGCATGAGCACCCACGTATGCATACACACCCCCACCCCCCAACATACTCACACAACCCAACACCATATCAAGGCAAAGAATTCTCCAGGAGGTATGCTTCCGAGATAGAATTTCCATGTAAACGTAACTTACGTGGGAATCTAGAACAATCTGTGCACTTGATTTTGACTGAATTCTCTCAGGCAGCATGAGAACTTTTGCACAAACGTTTGGCTACTTTTAAGGTTAAAGTCCCTGAGTCAAAAGAACTGTGGTGATGGGGAATTAGCATGTCAGATGGGTGGTTTCATAGGAACTTCCTGCCCTTCTACTTGTATTCTGGGAAAATAAGTTCAATTTATAATGTAAACGCTGTACCATGTCTGGCTAACCTGTGCTACCTTTGGTGAGCAGAAGGTCTTTTACCCACCTTTAAAAATGCTATTAGCAAATACTAGGGGCCCTAGGTCCTGGCTGTTTTTTGTCTTTCACCACGTTTGGAGATGGGTGTTAGAAATTGAACCCAGGGCCTTATGCATAATAGGCCCAAGTTTTACCTTTAAGTCATGTCTCCAACCTTCTTTACCCAATTTTTAAAAGATCCTCATACTGGGTTAGTTGAGGCTATTTTCCTGCAAATGTATAATGCACTTTGAGCTGTTGGGAATGTGAGCTAAGTCCAGGCATTATGGAAATCGGCATGGAGGTTCCCACTCCTGGCGGCCAGTGCCATCTATGTCCATGACCTTCAACAGGATTCCAATGGTGGCAATTTCCATGTCACAATGTTGAAACAATGTTCTGAAGATTATTCTTTGCAGATGCAACCAAATGAAGCATTTCTTCCAAAGCATTTCACAGGATTCGAAAATGTTGATGTGCTTACCATTGGTCTGTTTAAAAAATCGTGCAGGCTATGGTAGTTTGAATGTAGCTGGCCCCCATAAGCTCATAGGGAGAGGCACTGTTAGGAGGTGTGGCTTTGTTGAGCAGGTGTGGCCTTGTTGGAGGAAGTGTGTCACTGTGCGGGCAGGCTTGGAGGTCTCTTTTGCTCAAGATACTGCCCAGTGACACGGTCCTGTTCCTGTTGCCTTCTGATCAAAATATAACCAAGACCATGTCTGCCTGCATGCCGCCATGCTCCCTGCCATAATGATAATGGACTGAACCTCTGAAACTGTAAGCCAGCCCCCTCAATTAAATATTTTCCTTTATGAGAGTTGCCAAGGTCATGGTGTTTCTTCACAGCAGTAGAAACTCCGACTCAGAAACACAGGCAAACAAAACTGGGCACTCTTAACTGACAAAGCAAAACTTCCTAAGAAGACTATGAGAAAGTACAGCGCTCAGGGTGGGTGTAAAGGAAGCCTGGGGCCAGGATTCTGCCTGCTGAAGGCATCCATTGTCTCCTTCCTTCTCTTGTAGGCAGTGACTATTAAGAAGCTGACTAAAGGAAGATGTTTTTCCTCATTTTTTTTTCTTGTTTTTTTGAGACAAGGTTTCTCTATTGTCCCTGGCTGTCCTGGAACTGCTTCTGTAGACCAGGCTGAGCCTTGAACTCAGAGATCTGCCTGTCTCTGCCTTCCAAGTGCTGGGATTAAAGGCCTGTGCCACCACCACCCGGTGCCTCACAATATAATTTAATGCAAACTTTTATCAGAGCACCCTCTATATAAAGATGCACATGTGCATCTCAGATCTTTTCCCTCCCTCCTTCCCCCCTTCCTCCCTCCCTCTCTCCCTCCCTCCCTCCGTCCCTCCTTCCTTCCTTATTTCCCTCCTTTCTTTTACAAAATGCATGCCGTGGACTTATTCAGATCAAAATCCCCAGGAACTTAGTAGAAGCCTCTGTGGCCACATTCATCAACAAAAATAAGCATCACATACACAGAAGGACATCCCACAGCAAGCCTCCTCAGGCCTCTCCCATTCCTTCCTCATCTCTGCCTACCCCGGCCTAGCGATGCCCCCGACACTAAGACTCCAGGTTAGTTTTGCACATTTGGAGACACTGACATTTGTGGAGCCGTCTCAGACATTGTGGACGGCTGCCTTCTACAAGTAGGGAGCTGCGTTCCGTGTCTGCTGTGCAGCCAGCTGTTGGCAGTGCACGCGGGCTCACATTTTCCACAGCGCAGCGTGCCTCTGATTGTCCTCTCAGAGGCCTAGAGCCTCAGACTCTTTCCTGTGTCCACTGTACAGCTTCTTGTGACATCGAGAGGCTCCGGGCTGTTATAAGACATGGATTTCCATGGACTGGCCTGGGAGACGCTCTGCCCTGGCCGGCTGAAGTGTCAGGCTGAGGCCTGCCTAGCTCACTGTCAACGTCCAGAGTCTTCTGAGAGTGTGGTAGCAGCCGTGGTTCACACCTGAGTCCGGATTCAGCGAGCCATTTACACAGCACAGACTGCGCGCAGGCAGCACTCAGAAGAGTACAACTGACGGGGGGTGGGGTGGGGTGTACCTACCACATGGCAGTTTGTAGAAGGCAGAGACATACAACCCTCTCCCAATGAGAAAGGCTCACTGGATATATGCCATCTAACCCAGCGAGAGCTGTGTGCCACTGTTTCCACATGGAGAATCTTCCAGAACAGAAGATAACTTAGATGTTATCTAATGCCAGTAACAAATACTTTATCCTACCACTATGGCCCTCACGTCCTAACTTTTCTTTTGCGAGGGGGGTGGGTAGTGTATCAGGTAACGTGGTTACTGATGGCGACAGTTACATAAAAATATACACCTAGTCTATGAGTTCCTATATTGTTGCCCTCCAGTCTCGGAGTTAGCAGTTATTCTGTTCTATGGAGAAAGAACCCAACTTCCTCTGACCATGTGCACTGGAGCCCGTGAGAGTGGGGAGCGGCACAGGGCACCATTTGAACCAGAAGCTCCTGTTCAGACGTCTGCTGCATGGCCCCCTTTGCTAGACTTTCCTTCTCTCCTTCAGTGGAATCTTAAACTGGGAGCCTTCCTTGGTTTTCTTTGAAAAGTCCCTTCCTGCCCGTAGGAATCTTGGGTATTACCAGTTTATATTGGATTACCCAGGGCAGGGGGGAACCGTGTCAGGCTAGGTAAATAAACACATCATTAAGGCACAATGCATGAAAACAACCCCCATGGCCGTGAAAAGGCCAATTTTAAGTGGAGATAAATGCTCCACAAATACCCAGCTCTGATCAAATTCCCCTCATCTCGGGCTGTGATTGTTTAATGCTAGGATAAACAAGACTATAGACTTAATAGGAAGAAAATGTCATAATCAGGAACAGTGGGTTGCACAGATTTCCCCGGCTCAAGACAGACTCTGTTCAGGCTGTGGTGACTCCCATCAGTGTGCCGGGGAGGACAGACCACATTCTTCACACAGTTATAGCCTCTTTGACCACCTCTGAAAGAGTAGGGCTGTCATCTCACATGGAAGGATGGAAGGATGGAAGGAGAGAGTGACTGGCCAGACGGAGGGACAGAAGACAGAAGAGGCAAATAAGAGGGACTGATGCATAGGTTAGAGGAAAATCCCTAGACAATGACTGGCTTCTACTCCCAACATTGGGGACACAGCGACTGGAGGCTCCCAGCCAGCCTAGCCGAACCAGTGAACCCCAGGTTTGGTGAGATGCCAAATCTCAAAAGAGGAGGTGGAGAACAATTGAGAAGACACCTAGCCTTGACTCTTGAACTCTGCATACACCTATATACACAAGGCATACACCACACACACACACACACACACACACACACACACACACACACACACCACCCCCATCCCCACCTACACCACCCCCACCTCACACACACCACACATACACACATGCATACACCATACACACACAGATATACACATACATACCATCCCCCACAACATACCACACACACCTCACACATGCACACACATGCATACACCTACACACACAGATACACTCACACACACACATATACCACACACATACCTCACCACACCACATTTCTGAGAGGGTAAATTGAGCTTCCTGTGATGACTCCTGTGATGGAGAAGGACACAGAGGTGGAACCAACTTCTGCTTGCTCTAGTTCCTGAAGGTCACCAACCTCCCAAGGGTGGACATTTGTGCAATGCAAGAGTGAAAGGTCTCTGTCCTCTCATTGACAGTTCTTCCAGGATGTCCTCACAAGAGACCATCATTGAAGGTGGGCTGGGGGGATATACCAGAAGAACCATATCTCACATCCTATGGACCAGGGTTTCCCTATCTTACAAAGAGAAGAGCCATATGTAAAGTGGGATAAACTACAACATTGACTTGGGTTGAGCTATGATTAGGTGGTAGAGCTAGGTATCTAATATCCACAAGGCCACAGGTTCTATGCCCAGGACCCAGGGCCTGGGAGGGGAGGGAAAGAGGGTCTTATTTTGCTCCCTGTTGTCCTCGCTAGGCTTCACTTCATCTCTCCTAAGCCACAAGCGACGTGTCCACCCAAAAGGCCCATTAGTGTCTCAGAGCACTGGAGCTAGTGCTGCGCTGGCTTATACAGGCCATGTCAGCTGCACTGTCTCTCACGGTGGTCAGCAGCTGCCTGTGGTGCTGTTAGTCCTGACTGGAGGCCACATGGGGGTGATTTTTGAGTCATTTGAAGAAGCTGAGAAGAAGCCACATGACAAGCCCTGCTCCTCCTCAGTCTTCTACTACATGCTGGTTGCTGCTCACATCATTCCCAGAGGACCTGCATGGAGATGGAGATACTGGCTTACCAGCATTTGGGAGGGGCAACTTGCTGCTCACTGAGGGGCTAGTCCCTGCCATACCTCACCTATGGGTCCTTAGTGAGAGACCCGCATCACCGATACTTATAAAATGAATTTTCCACAATGAAATGATGCAGTTGGCAATGGAGCCTGGGAGAGGGTGAGGCCAAAGGAGGGGGCTATATTTGTAGTGGCTCAAAGAGGAGGTATTTCTGGGGACTGCCGGCTGCTGTTAGGGTCCTGAAACCTCCCAGAAGGTAAATCCCAACTGCCTTCCAGGTTTTATGACCATGACCATGTGCCTTAACTTCTACAAGGCCTCCGTTTCTTATATGAGTAGCCATTATGGTGCAGATTAAATATATAAAACATACAGTAAGCTGTGCAGCCTCTGGCTTAGCCACCATCACCACCACCACCACCACCACTACCACCACCATCATCTTGACTCCCTCCCAGGCACAAAGGAATTCCAGACAATTTTAAAGATGCAGCTGCCTCCTTCCATTTGCCACTCCATCAGTATGCAGGGACAAAGGCTCTATGGCTAATTAAGTTGGGAAACAGGCAACTCTTTAGAGTAAACAGTGCTTGCTGAACCTTTGAGAGTGTCAGGATAGTAAGAACCATCTACTTAGGGTCAAGCATGTCTTCCCTCAGGATTCCACATGGGGCTTAATAAATCAGCCCCCCCAAACAGTCCATGAATGTGAAGTGCCCCAAATCAAACCCAAATATGTTTTGCAGTCTCATGGCACCTTGGGCTTGTCCTTCACCGGCAGAATTCAATGCTCTCAGCCTCGTTTCTTCTGAATTGTTCTGTCTGTGAATGTGGCTGTGAACAGGTTGTCTGGAAACGGTGCCAGGTTGGGGACCACAAGACACCGTCCTGTGTTCATTAACCCAGGAAATCGGATCTGTGGTTATCTCTCCCCCCTCCCCCGCCCAGGAAAGAGTGGTCTTGGAAGCTTAATCTCTTCAAATAATGAAGATTTTATCTGCACTGGGGCAGCCTCTCTGATTCCATTTGACTCAGTGATTCTGCATTTAAAGCCCCTTAATGCGATAATGATAATACCATCCCTGCCGTCATTATCCCATGGTGGCAGCATCATCCTCAGAGGCCCCAGTCAGGCTCCTTGGCCCTCTGGCCCTGCACCCTGCAGGACACACAGCCCTGCAGCTGCGGGCGCTTATTTACACACATTCCTGACACAAATTGAATTAATGAGTATAATTTGACTCAGCCGATGCGGTGTCCTTCCCAGATCTCTCTCTCTGCTCCTCCACCCTCCTCCTCTGTGTCCCACACCTTCCCTGGTGGCCCTCTTGAAGTGGGCTCAGGCAGACTGGGCTGTGGGAAAGTAGGACATGGTTTCTATAGAACACACACACATCCTTTGGTTCATTTAGGTCAGTGTAGGTGACAAGTTCCCAATGGGAGCAAAGCTACATAAATAAATGCTGTGCTATATTGTTTAAGGTGGAATGGCAAAGAAAAAGCAGTTGGCTGTTCTCTATAGATTTTTTTTTCTCCAAATATTTCCAATCTGAAGTGGGTGGGTGAATACCTGGGTGGGGAACCTGAGGTCTAAAAGACCAAACAAATACCAACAGCATCGTTTCCCCTCTCCATAGGTGATGCGTTAGCCTCATCTACCTTTATTGACTGCCAATGAACAGAGAAAAAGTCAAATCACAAGGCCCACCAACTCCTAAATGCAAATTCCAAAGCCGAGGAGCTAAAGGAAGCATGGGATGGGAATGCTGGAGCCCTTAACTTTTACACAGAGAGCTAAAGTAACCCCACATGAGAAACTTCAGCGTGGATGTGGTTAGATGCAGGAGGTCTGTTTATTGCCCTGGGCAGACCAACGAGGAATTTCCTGCGTGCTATGCCAGAATCCGAGCGCAAGTAACTCTGTCTGAAGCCTGTGTGATGAAGCCAGTGGCTGTCCCGTGTATTGACACATTGTATACCCCTGCTACTTGTTTCTGGCAGGGACCCTTCCTTCCACATTCTACCAAGTGTAGAAAAGTATTAAAAAGGGTAAGAGGGAAATTTCCCTCTAAAATACCCAAAAAGTGAATTCAAAGTGAGCCTCACATCAATGTGTTGGACTTTGTTCTTCCAGAATGCAAACACGCGTAGTGCCTCTACCAATAAAACCCTAACCTTGGACCCAAGACTGTTTTCCTAGGTCCACACAGCTTCAGCCATTGGCTGCTTTAATAGAAACGGCTTTCATGTTGAATTCCACCCAGAAAAGTAGATTTGGGGATTTTTTTTTTGAGGAAAGATTGAATTTATCATAAAAAATATTTCATCAAGGTCCCAGCAAAACGAACCACCTTTTTACCCAAACCACAAAGGCTGCAGATTCCGTTGCTGGGAAAGTTGGCCACGTCTGTTGGAAAGGTTAAGTTCTGCTGAGCAGTTTGGGGAAGGAAAGGATAGGAGATGGCTTTGTTCTCAACGGAAGCTCCGAGAAACAGAAAGGGCACTGCCCGGGCACCATCTCTGTACTGCAGATTCTCACGGCAGATTGACACGAGCTGACCTAAATAATGCTCTAAAAGGACCCTAAACCATGCAGCCAAACCCAAATTCACTTCAAATCTTCCATTGCCCAGAAAGGCCTCCCTACAAGGATGATGGATCAGGGGCAGGTTCCCTCTGTGCTAGTAACTTATGTGCTCCGTGCTCCGACTGAAAGCGTCACGATTTCCATCAGTACGATGAAAGAGTGTTGAACACACGCTTTCCCCTCCCTCTCCCATTCTAGTGGTTCCTGACCCGATAGCATCTTGAGGGAAAAGAGCTCATTTTAAAAAATATGGTGAGATAGTTGGACAGTCTAGGACAAGCGAGGGTGCCTATGAATTAGCTGCTGGGTTTTCTTGGAGCGAAAACACAAATTATTTTTTTTTCAAATTGCTTTAGATACTGGCAAGTTTTGAATTGTTATACGCGGCGTTAAATTTGACTTTTGGAGGATCTGGTCCCAGCCATCTGCATCTCTCTGCCGCACAGGCATCCCAGGCCCCACAGGCCTCAGGCTCTCAACTCTGGAAGCCACCTCTTCCTTATCTCTTCCTAGTTCTTTCTGGCACAGGGTTTCACTACGGAGCCTCGGCTGGCCTGAAATTTCTAACCCTCTTGCCTCAGTTTCCTGAGCTTTGGGATTCCGGCTGTGTGCTGCCACACCTGACCGCCCCCAGCTTTGTTAAGTTGGTTCTTCACTCAGCCTTTTCATATATTATTGGGGCCGCAGTTTATCCTAGGATTGCCTTTTCTGTTTCTTAGCTCAAAGCCATTTTGGTGGGGTTCGTTGGTGTTCACTACATTCAAGGATTCTGACCATGAAGTTTAGCATGTTTAGGTGAAGGCCCAAGTCAGGCCAGCTGAGCATCCGGCTCTCCTTTAGTAACCCCTACCATGATGAAGACTTTCTCCTAAGAGAGATGCTGACACGTCAGATATGCTTCTGTGGAGAGAAGCCACACGGAATACAGGATCCCAAGCCCAGGCTTTTTGACCTTGCTGTAATCACCCTCCTTGGTGTCAGACACAATCCCTCCTCCTCCTTTGCAGTCCCGGCAGACGTGGGTGCGGTGGAAATTGCGTTGCCGTGGATGCTCTAACAAGAGGCAGCACCTGCTGCTCTGCTGAGAGTGGTAAGGGGAAGGGCACTGAAGGATTTGGGCATGATGGGGAGAGGATGGCGCCAAGCAGAGGGGAGCGCGAGGAGACGACCGAAGAGTGTTCGGAGTCTGAGGGACCAAGAAGCCATTTGCATGCACGGGTGACATGGAATTAGCCAGAATTATTTTAATTCACAGTGTGGTTATGACCCCATCATTAGTCACTGGTCACTGCTTTCAATGGAAGCTCCACAGCACATGGTACGATGATCAGGAATGGTGTAGGGGAAGGGTTCCTGTGGCTTATCTCCTCCCCCAGGTCACCCCTATCCTCACTGTCTCCGTGGGGGCCATCTGTACAGTCCTATTTAAGGGACAGCAGGGACCTGTTTTTCTGACCAGTGAAAGCAAGTGGCTAAACTGTTAGCTTTTCTTCTACAACCTACTTAGCAAGTTGGTTATTTTCTCAGGCAACCTTCTCAGAGTGGCCTTCACACTTCAGGTCTCTACACACAATAGAGGCTCTGTTAGGAAGTCATTAGAAAAGGACCGGTTTCCCCTTTGTCAGCAGTTGCATATGGTAAGTAACGTCCTTAATGAGTCCTTAATGAGCAGAACTACTTTCCTCCAGCAGCCTGGAGGCTCAGGGGCTTAGAAAAAGGCTCCCAAGTTCACGTGATGAGGATTTTTTGGTACGAACAGCTCGAGAGGGCTCTCTTGGCAAAGCTGGAGCAGAGCAAAATTCTGACCTAAAATTGAAACTTAAGCTGCCATGCAGGTCTCAAAAGACACATGCTGTAAAGAACTGCAGAGTCAGGGAGGGGCAGAGGTAGCGGCCGGACTAGCAAGGAATCTCTTTAAAAGTGGAAAATCCAAGCAGGAGGGATTGCAGCGTCAACAGTGCTGGAAAGCTGAGAGATACATGGAGAACTCACAAACCACGCTTTCTTTTCAGACTGCTTGTCTCCTACAAGTTCAAGATAGAGAGTTTCCAAGTTTTGGAAGCTCATTTAACTCTCTCAGTGGTGTGTACGTGTGGCGTGTGCAGTGTAGAGTACGTGTGTGGTGTCTGTGTGTATAAGAGGTGTTGTGTGAGGAGTGTATATGGTGTATGTGTGTGAGTGTATGTGTGAGGTATATATATGTATGTGGTGTGTGTGAGTGTGTGTGAGTGTGTGTGGTATATGTGGGTGTGGTATATGTGTGAGGTGTGTGTGTATATGTGGTGTGTGCATGTGTGTGAGGTGTATGTGTGTGTAAGGTATATGTGTATGGTATATGTGTGTATGTGGGATGTGTTTGTGTATGAGGTGTGTATGGGTGTGCTGTGTGTGTGAGATGTGTGCGTTATGTGTGCCTTGTGTATATAGGAACATATGCATGCAGACTTCAAGGGTCAAGGCTAGGTGTCTTCTCAATTGTTCTCCACCTCCTCTTTGGCGACACGGCAACTCACCAAGCCTGGTATTCACTGGTTCAGCTTGGTTGGCTGGCCAGTGAGCTCCAGGGAGCCTCTAGTTTCTGTGTCCCCAGCGCTGGGAATAAAGCCGGTCATTTTAGTCCAGGGCTTTTTTCTGTGTTCTGAGAACTGGAATCAGGCTCTCATGCTTGTACAGCAAGAACTTTCACCAACCGAGCCATTTCTACAGGCCTACGCTGTGTCAGAATTGTTTTACACCAACCGAGCCATTTCCACAGGCCTACATTGTGTCAGAATTGTTTTACACCAACTGAGCCATTTCTACAAGCCTGCACCGTATCAGGATTTTAAGGACTAAAAAGATAGGTTCTGCTGAACGTAGGGAATCAAGTATACCTCTTAAGAACAGCACTTCTAATTGAGGGAGTTACATAAGGGACACAGGGGAATAAAGAATAATTACTTTTCTTTAAAAAAAAAACTGAGAAAGTGGTCTAAAATGGCATCTTGTAAATGGCATTCTTACCAAGATAATCCAAGCCAGAACTACATAAAATTAAATCACTTTAATTCTGGGAATGAGAATATTACTCTAATAAATTTACCAAACATGGAACAGGGTAAGTCTTTGAACAATGATAAGTCCTTCAGAGAAAACCCCTGCTAACTACAGTTACTTCTTGACTTTTTTGTTTTGTACTAAAAACAAAGCTGCTGCTGCTGGTGGTCACAGTGGCACACACTGGTAATCCCATGTTTGCCAGTCACGGTGGCACACATGGATAATCCCATGTTTGCCAGTCATGGTGGCGCACACTAATAACCTCAGGGCATGGGAGGTTGATGTAAGAGGACTGAGACCTGGGAGCCAGCCTGAGCTATACCACAAGGTCCTTTCCTCCCAAAGTCAAGGATTGGGCAGAGCACTTTTGTAGCTTGTGAGGACCCTGGCTTCTATCATTAGCACCACAAAGACAAACAAACCCCAAATGAACATCTATTTGGCAATCAATATTATGTTTTAGGATCAAAATGCCAGAGTTTCAAAATGTTATTTATTATCATCAAGTTTATGTTACATGGAAGCCTTAAAACACCCTAATGCAATGTCTGATTCTCGTTGAACAGTAGATAGTCCTTAGACAAACAGACAATAAACAAACAAAAACAAACCAAACAGGACAGGACTTTCGAAGGGACCCTTCTAAACACCTAGCAGTCAGACAGACAGCTCCCAAGAATGTTCATGCTCTCTTGTGTTTCTAGAATTACTCTTCCCACATTTATCATGAAAGAGCAAAACCCAGACTTGCTCAGTTACAGGACATTTTTCACGGTCACTCTTTCCTTCCTTACCAGACCTGGTGAAGTTTCCCATCAGGCTAGTCATTGAGCCTCAGCCTCTCCCTGCAGGTCTTTCCCTCCACCTGGCCTTCTCCATCACACTCGATGCTGCTCCTCCGCCTCTGCCCTTTCCCACCCCTGCATCTTCCTGTTCAACAGGGTTCTCGACCGCAGTGCACACTGCTTTTTTTCCTTTCGATGTGACACAGTGTTGGGGACAGACTTCCAGATACGAGGTGCTTTCTTTTCTTGCTACATCAGTGAAGTCGGCACTAAGAATCCTGTATCCCCTTCAGCAGGGATGCCAGATCTACTCGCTACTTTCAAGCTGTGCTGAGCAGCCAGTGACCTGGAGTTTCCCAGTCGGTCCCTTATCCTCCTAGGAGCAATTCCCCAGGAAGCTCACTTCACCCATGAAATCACCTCCATGATTTATTGGAGGCCAGATGCTACCAAAGCCTTTGCTTGACATTTTTTCTGTCCAAGCCTCTTCCACACTTCCACAGCTACTTAAATTTATTACTCCAGATATTCCAGGCCCTTGAACATCATTTTGTAAATGTTGTTCAGCAATGTGTCGGTGACTTCTCCTGGTGTGGTCTGGGGTAAGTCCATCAGATATATACTGGATATGCACTAGATTAAAGGCTCCTGGAATTAGGTACTCCAACATCCGTCTTATTCTCATTTTTGCTTTCTTTTTCACTACCACATTCCAAACAAATACATCCCATGAAATAGTGTAATATGCTTATTAACTAACTCTTTACAAATACAAATATCAGTGATATTCCATATATTCTCATGGGGTAGCCAGAAACCTTCAGCCATTCCTCAGGTAAGAGAATTGCATGGACTTGCCATCAGCTTCTTGAATATACTTCTCTAAGGAAGAATACTAATCCATCCATGTAGCCATCCCTTCCCATGTGCTGGTCTTTGGTTTGGCCTCTTCCAAATGCTAATGGATGGAAGAGTTCACTGGAGCCAGTCTCAAAGGCCCTGGACTCTAAGCCATTTTTGAATTGTTGGCTGCCAGGAGAAAGAGGAAGCTCCTTTTTTTTTTTTGGTTACAATTTCAAATAATTAGCTTCTAAAGTAGTTGGAGGAAAGACATTTGCAAAGGGGAGGTTACTTTGTATTTCATGTGGGTGGATTCAAGTTAACCAGCTGTTTTTCGACCATATGATAATGACTGGAGATTTTTCCAGAAGGAATAAGAGTCCTCTCTCCCTTAATTTGACCCAGACAACTTTGCCTTCCATGTCTGTAACTTGACAGATCAACTTTTCCATTAGTTAGACATTTTTACCCAAGTATCAGCAATCGAACTTAAATCACTTTTGGAAGAAGTGCAAATACAGGGTCCTATGGTTATCTGAAAGTCCAGAGATGGCCACGGCTCCAAGGAGAGGCCGTTTAAGGGATGCCCGCCTCGCCAGCAGCCCTCAGTTCAGCTGTGCTCCTTGCTCAGTCCACAGCGGACAAGTAACTTCTCTTATTCCGAGACAGCCCCTGGGAACTCCAGGCTCATACAGCAAACTTGGCAGCCCATATCTTTATTCCCAGCATTGGTTTTTATAAAGATCCCTGACGTATCCCCAGGCAGTCTGGCATGAGCTCCGTGCCCGTTCCTCACTGAGCGCCGCAGTTTATGAAAAGGTACAACCTTGGGGTCAATCCCAGGCTGAAGATCCAGAGTCTAGGATCAGAGCAGAGTGTCCTTCTTTATCTTTGTAATTTTTTTTAAATTTTAGTAAGTGTGTTTGCATGTGTACACAAGTGCACACACATGTGCCATTGGTCACACATGGTAGTGTTGGTGGGGTATATGAGTGTATGTACCCGTGGAAGCCAGAGAAGCGTGTCGGATCCCTTTCAACTGGTGTTATAGGCAGCTATAAACTGCCTGACATGGTTGTGAGCCGCCTGAAGTGCATTCTGGGAAACGAACTTTGGCCTCTGTAAGAGCAGTACATTTTCTTCACCCCTTTCCAGTCCTAGAAGAGTACTTCTTGAAAGAGAGAGGATGGGGGGCTGGGGGTACAAGGGAGGGAGACAGAAACAGGACAGGCAGATGATGATGAGAATCCACGGGACTTTGCAAGCTGCTTCTGGGTCATGTGGGTGGGAATAGCCCTCAGAGCACACTGGGAAATGTAACAGGCCTTTTTCCAGTCCTCCTCTCCCTCATCACAATCAGGACTCAACCATTAACATGGACACACATACACACACACTAATACCAGCCTGCCTAATCCCAAACAACTGATAACTCTCTTTTGCTATGTTTAGCCAAAGAAACACCATCTACTTACAACAGCCACGCCACTAAATCTGACTTCCACAGAGGCAAACCTGGCACCTGGAAACACCTATTTAGATCCTGTTTGCTGAACTGTCCATCACTAGCTTGGCACTGGAATTCACACAAAAGCTTTCTACCACCATTTATATAAACCAGTCATGTCCTGGCCATGGTTAATAGTATGTTGTCCGTCCATTTCAAGCCCCTCTTCTTATCTAACTTATCCTGGTCTTACTTTCTTGTATAGGTCTTGGCTTTCTCAATAACCCCTATTGCCTTTGCACAGGGCAAACCTGGAGATTCCCATCATCGCTGGGAGGGGCAGCCGCTGCATTGGTCACCTGCCAGCAGATAGGGCCACCACCCTCTGAAGACAGCAGAGAAGTAGGCCTCTTTGCACAATGTGAACAAAACTTGCAAAAACCCATTTCCACATGTTGTGTGAAAGAAAAAGCTCAAAACCACATGAATCAGACTCTGTGACCACCGGGACTGAATATTACAAACAAACAAAATCAGCGTGTAACATGTACTTTAATTTGCTGACAGATTTTTAAAAAAATGAACACGAGTGAACGACAAATGGTAGGAGTGCCACAAAGCGTCTCACTGAGGAGAAAAATAACCAACAATCAAGGCCACCTGGCTTCTGACACGCAGCACCTTTGAAAGAGAGGGCAAAACGAAGTAAGCTCCCCAAAGGGAGAGAAATGTGCACTGGGGGAGGGGAGAGCTGGTCTCCCAAAGTTGGTACTTTCCAATACGTTTTCCAAAAAAACTCTGTTGCCTGAAACCCCACGCCCCTGTGTTTAAGACTCCATCTCCTTGCAGGGCAGGTCACTTTAGAGAAAATGTAACATTTTAAGGAGGGTTGACTGGCATTTGGCAGATAGCTGGTTTGTTATCTCCCTTGCTGCTGTCTGCAGTGACAGAGGGAGGTGGCTCAGACCCTGGCGTCTAAGAGACTCATGAGAATCCCCATGCTTACTCCGTCTGGCCACAGAGCTTCCTCGGTCTAATCCTCAGTCTCACCAGACAGTGGCAGATTCATGAACGAACTGTTTCATTCATTACGTATGTAACTGCACATGTACAGTGTATCTATGTGAAATGTACACAGTCAACCCTCTACATGGGCACACTGTCTATCTGTGCATTCAACCATAAGTTGAAAACCTTTTTAGAAAATTGTGGGCAGGGGCTGGGGAGATGGTTCATTTCGTAAAGTGCTTGCTGCATAGACAAGAGGACCTGCGTTTTCTTTCCCAGGTATGAAGAAATGTTGAGCACGGTGGCACTCTCTGGTCATCCCAGCGCAGGGAGGCAGAGAGACAAAGGGATATATATGGTGGCACTCCCTGGTCACCCTAGTGCAAGGAGGCAGAGAGACAAAGGGGCCTGGTAGCACTCCCTGGTCACTCTAGTGCAAGGAGGCAGAGAGACAAAGGGGCCTGGTGGTACTCCCTGGTCATCCCAGTGCAGGGAGTCAGAGAGACAAAGGGCATGGTGGCACTCTCTGGTCACCCTAGTGCAGGAAGGCAGAGAGACAAAGGGCAGTATGAAGGGTTCTGGAATCAACACACAAGAACAGAGCAACTGTATTTTTGTCTGACAATGAGTAACTGCGTGAACTGACACTACTCACTGTTATTTACGTGCATATTCTCTCTGGTTTCCCTATTAGTCCCCAGCTACACGCTCTCTTTCTATATACCTTTGACTCCGCACCTCTGGCAAAAATGGAAGATCAGAAGTAACACAAGCAGGGATACTACAAACAGTGAACTTAACTGGCTAAATGTTTCAGGTTTCAGGTTAATTTAGTGCAGGTTGCACAGTCACACACAGAATCCATACTGAGTGGGAAGCGATACAGTTACTTCTGAAGCTCTGCTGAGAAGCAGGTAGGTGGGCTCCCACGACTGCCACTACCAAGAATTGGAAGCCACTTCACAGGATCTCCAACTTAAATACATAGACCCCCTGTTTCTTAACCAACGAGAAGAATAAGCACAAACGTATTTATTTTCGTGGTTGACCTCATGCTCCTAATACAAGGAGCATCCCAACCTCCATTCAGGCTTGAGTAAACCCTTCCTTCCCAGGATCTACACACAAAGGCCACACAGCACACGTGGAGCATCTCCCAGGAGAGACTGACCAGGGTGGATCAGTGGTAGCTGCGGTTCATTCCGTGCCTCCTTCCTCCACAGCTGCCCTTGAGACTTTTGTTTTTGTCTTTCCAGTCTGTCTTTCATACAAGTGTTAGAATTCTGGGGGTGGGTTGAGTTCTGTTAACTGAATAGTTCCTCAGGTCTGCGGTAGCCAGATTTCCATTACTATAACAAATTCCTGAACGATTAACTTGTGAATGTTATTGGCTTCACTGTTTCGATCTATGAGGTTGGCCATGTTGCTTTAATCTTGTGGCAATGCAGTGTATCATGAAGAGAGCACAGGACAGAACAAGCTCCCTCCTTCCCCAGAGGAAGCAAAAGAAAGTTGAAGGGCTGGACTCCCCTTGTCCCTGCAGGGACACAGTTCCAGGGACCTACGATCTGCCACTAGTGCCAGAGGCTGAGACACTGGGAATATGTTAGCATGTGAGGAGCACTCAGAATTCCAACTGCATCAGGCTCACGGTTGCGTCCACACTATTGAGAAGGTGGGTGGCTCTTGCTGGGTTTCTTGAGTGAGCTGATGCCTCCCCCAAACTTCTGAACCACTTACTACTTCTGAGGGGAAGAAAAACTCCTGAGGGGCTGTGCCCCTCAACATGTCAACATGTCACAAAATGTGTGAAAATACCTTGGGAAAGGTGAAGGAGGGCAGATGACCCCATAACAGACCACAGACATCAACCTGAAGACAATGCCCACTTGGCAACCCTGGTCCTTGGGAGACACCGAGGGAGGACTGCAGCTGAGCAAGGTGGCCTGCATGCCTTCTCAGCCTGCCTACTAGAGCACACACAGCTTGCAAACCAACTCAATGTTTTCACATTTCATGTGGGCATTCCCAGACCTGAAGTCAAATGGGCGATACAATCTAGGGAGAAAACTTCTTGGGGAAGAAGAACCACAGATCACTTTGACTTAGTGAAAGCAAAATGGCATGCCTCCACCATGTCTCCCTCTGTTGGCACTTAGTCCAGTGGGGTGTACACTGTATCCCCAAGTGTGCTTGGTAAGCTCACAAATAAATCCACTCCCATATTTAGGATGAGAAAGAAGGAGGAGGAGGAGGAGAAGGAGGAGGTGGAGGATGAAGAAGAGGAAGAAGAGGAAGAGGAGGAGGAGGAAGAAGAGGAAGAGTAGGCGGAAGAGGAGGAAGAGGAGGATGAACAAGAAGGAGAAAGAAAGAAAGAAAGAAAGAAAGAAAGAAAGAAAGAAAGAAAGAAAGAAAGAAAGAAAGAAAAGCCTGCTCCATGGCAGTAACTGGCTGGGGCCTGGTGTTTGGCACTGAAGTCAGAGTTAGCAGTTTGTACGCTTTGGAGTGTGAGGGCTTTTGCTCTCTTTTATTAGCAATGAAATGAACTTTAAAGGGAAAAAAAAGTTGATGAGGAGTAATTTTCCATGGCAAGCCACGTAATGTCTCTGGTACAATTCCCTATTTAGAAAGCCGAGCTGCCCTGAGGCACTTGGGACTACCTGGGATAGCTCACACAACTCCTGCCCAGGAGAACTTGGTCAAGTGTAGGAGCTACAATGTTACAGTGGAATATTTTAGAGCAACGACTTCCAAACCGGGCCTCCATACCCAGCTTTCTCTCTCCTCCCTCCCTGTCTCTGTGTATGCATAATTACATGCACACATTATCTTGAGGGACTATCATTTTAACAGACAACCTGGATGAGTCCAGTGTAAGCACTTACTGAGAAAAACTCACTTAGAATCTTTAAGATTCATTGGCTAAAAGAATCGGGGTTTTACATTGTGCAGAATATTTCTGTGCAGAAAGATTCAGACTCATTTGCCCTTCCAGGAAAGGAGAACGCGTGCTCTTGACTTCCCATAGGCTATTTCCACGACTGGAGAGATGGCGCAGTCATTCTAGGCTAGGCTCACAGCCATGGGCTATTTATTCAGTGTGACTAGGCTGGGCCACCTTATTCTGACTTGGCTGAGTACAATGTCACTGCAGGTCAAGAGATGTGGCGAGGGGGAGGTGGCATCTGACTGGGGCAGGATCTCCATCTCCTGACTTGGGAACAGAGGTGAAATGTGGGGCCTCCCTTCACACAGCCCTGAAGGCAGAAGCCCTGGGAACTGCCTAAAGAAAATGCAAGCACATTACTGCCCTGGCTTTTGATCCAGTTTCCCTGGAAGCTCCACACCAGCAGGGACCCTTGGGGACAGAAGTAAACTAAGAAACTTAGCTGTGTTCTACTTCAGTGTATTTATGCCGTGATAGAGAAATTTCTATTGCATGGTTGTTCTATCCTGGGAAAACCATCCTTATCAATTCTCCATAGCCCAGGGCCATGCCATTCACCATGATAGACAGACACAAGCCAAACTCTCCAGATCTAAGTGTGCTCCTGGAAAAACGAAGAGATGCGGTGTCCCTTAAAGGAATGCTGTGTCTTTATAAGAGTCCACGGGTAGCTTCTTTGATTTCACAAATGTTCACCGAGACTTCCTGGGTGGCGGCTGGGCTTTTCCACACCACACCACACCACACCACACCACACCACACCACAAGGTGCCGTGGGGTAAGTGAACCTCTGACAGTGGGAAAAAGGCCTTTTATTCTACAGCCCTTCCTTCCCTTTGCCTGCAAGGGCCTTCCACCCTGTGAGAAAAACTCCAAACAGGACAGACTAGACAAAGAAATGTTTAACCCCATTGGTGGGGGAAATCTCAGCAGACACAATGTATCTTTTCAATGACTGAAGATTTTATGAATAGACAGAATGCTTGCTGCTATTGCTGTCCCTGGCTCTGGGGAGGAACACCATTTACCATTAGATACTAGTTCAGTCTCAGAGTGTCCAAGAATTAGGTTCATCTGCTAAAACCCCACTGTGGAGTCAACTACAAAGTCCAGTTTATAAAAATCACTAGACACATTCTTAAAATAATAACTTCCAAAAAGCATCCTTTGTTCTGGATTGCTTCTTATCTTGGGAGTGGATGTAGCTTGGACATGCTTGCAATAGTGCCCCTTGGGACTCTTCCTTCTCTGACCACACCTAAACTCAACCGCTGTCTCCTTTGATGACACAGTTCCTCTGGTGACTGGAGCGAGCCCTTCTGAGGCTTCACGTGGGATGTCAGACTAGTTCCGGGCACGCTTTAGACATTTGTCTGTCCAGCACCATCGCACAGTGTTTAATAGGTCCTTGCTACTACTCAGAGAATCAATAGACTGCCGAATCAGGCAGCAGGTGAGATGCTGCTGTGGGCCATGGCTTTGAAAGCCACACATGGTACTCTTACGCCCTTACCATTTGGATCTCACCCCTGAGGAAGACCAGAGATGCTAAATAGGTCTTTGATGAAATCTCTATCGGTCTTCTCAGTTGATGCCAAGCGGAAGCCTTAGTCTTACCTAGCTGTGTTGTTCCAAAACGACCCATTTGCTTCCTGCTGAAACCACTCCACAGGAAGGAAGAACATGCCACAGTTTAAGTAAAATACAAGGTTTTCACACCAAGCGTTGTGTAATTTAACCAAATTGGAGCACTTCTTGGCTCCTTCTTGATGAGAACAGCTCATTGTCTGCAAGGATAGCCATGTGTCACTTAATGAAGGGGACATCTGGGAGATGAATTCTAAGGTGACCTCTACATTTCCCTTCGAGAGTACCTATATATACCAAGATGACTAAGATATGATGTCACCAGGACATATGATACCATGGGACTGTCTATAAATGTATGGTGTCTTTTGTTGACTGAACTATTGTCAGCCAGCATAAGACACACATGACCTTTGCCCCAGGCCTGGGGAGCTGCGAGCACCCTACTGGCTCCATGATGAACTCAGCCCCTCTGTAATCTGAAAGTCAGACACTTTATGAGACTGCAACTTGGCAAGCAGCCTGACTCACCACTGGAGTTACTGAAGCCAACATCCACAGAGCAGGGCTTGCTAGAGCAGTCAAGCAAAGGAAGCCTTGGCCAAGGAAGGGTTTTGTTTGCCAGTCGGGCACCCACTGACCCCATCCTGCCAGCAGTGGCTCTCTGCTATTTTAGACATTTGCATACTGTTTGATTCCTTTCTCTACAGACATCAATGAGGGGCATGCAAGGCCCCTCCTGCAGGACAGGGCCAGCATTCATGGAGGTTCCGCACACTTAGGGGTATTGGCTGACTCGTTTACCAGGTAAAAGACAAGTGATAATAGCTCTGGGCTATCTCATGAACAAAAGCTCTTGGACATGTTTCTAGACACAGGGGTTTGTATTAATTTCTGGAGAGCAATGCAGAGCCGGTTGTCAGGATTGCCATGCCTTGATGCTCAGTTAATCTCTTCCTAGCCCTGCTTCTGTTTCCAGTATTGTAAACACCCTACTGCACACTCAGGAGGCTAAACATCCACTCTAAGAGAATATGCCCTATAAGAGATGTATAGTATTAGTGACAATGACAGTCTCACAGATAATTGAGACCTAGGTTTGTACATGTTGGTTTGCATCCAGAGAGATGCCAAGACAGAGCTGGACAGAGGGTTTCTGGCTATTTGGGAAGGAAACACAGAGCCTAGAGAACGGGCCTAAAGTGGTCAGTCAATGGTGCTTCACTTTACAAGGAGGGATGAGCCTAGCTAGTGAGGCTCCTAGCAGCTCCTAAATCCTAGGGCTTGGAACATTCTCTCTTGGGGATCTAAGAGGACTCTGACTATGTGTAGCCAGCATTTATGGGGTGGGCTCATACAGTCTCCCTTGGGAACTGAGGAGGCTAGTGCTATAGGCCATGCCAAGCCCTTTTTCTCCACACCGGATGTCATAGAGTTCAATGACCTAACTGGTCATTGTTAGTGGCTCAGTGTTAGACAATTGGGCGTAGGTAATGTAAAGTAAAATCAGAAACAACTCAAACAAATATAAGATCTCTAATCTCAGCCTCTCTGGCTGGCTTGAAGAGATGAACACACAGAGAGAGATTCTGGCACCACCAAGTATCTGGTTACTAGAGTTCTGAGGCTGATATTTTACAAGTGACCAGTTAGCAATTAAACAGTTAATCATATACTTAACACTGAACCTGTAATCAGCACAAGCTTTGATCATGATGGCCTCAGAACCACTCCCATTCTGTATACAATTACAGTGTTGTACACAATCAGCACACAACCAGGGAAATGTGGGCACACCGTGTAAGTCAGAGGACTTGGGGTGACATTTTCCACGGTATTTAAATGTCTCATACCACTTCTATGGACGAGGCCACCTCTTCTAGCTGCGCCTGCATTGGCTCATCTACTGTTAAGTTCTGACGCAAGCAGATGGCAACAGGCTTTCCTGAAGTTCACTGTCACAAGACACAGAGAGCTGGTTCATTCACCCGTGCACAAACACAGTGGAGAGACACACACGATTCATGGTACTGACCTGCCCTTTCATGTCAGGGGCGATGGGGATGGTTGGCCAGATGGTTGAGTAGACACCAAAAAACACCAGCCAGATCAGCATGCTTCCCCACACTGCCAGGTGACTGAACTGTGGAGGAAACGCAAGCTTAGACAGGGATTTCTGCTGGCCTGGGCAGCGTGGCGGGGGTGTGTGTTTCCACTCCAGCTCATAAGCTGTCCAACCCCCATCACACATCCTTTCTTGATGGGAAGAAACTGAGGATGTACTAGTTACTGGAGAACTCTGCCTTTCTCAGTAAATTCCTTGTCTTAGGATTTGTAATGATGATGTCTAATTAATGGCGGCTTACACTGTCCTGAAGAGGAAGGTGCTGTGAGTCTCACCTTCTTCTAAAATCCATGCCCTAGTCATGACCCACCCAGCCCTGGGCTTATCTCAAGGGTCTGCTTTTTGAAACAAGGGTGCAGCCATCTAGTGAGAGAGAGAGAGGTGAGTTGGATAAACGGACAGAATATTCTTATCACCTAAAGACAGCATCTGTCCCTTTTATTGCAGATTATTTAAAAACAACCCGGAATGGCTAATACCTATTCTCAAAACTTGAAATATCATATTTGATAGAGTTTTAAAAATCCACATACAATTGTTCACATTCACAGGTACAGTGTGACACTCCAACTCATGTTTATAGGGAGCAATGACCAGACCAGGGTAACTGGCATATCCATGTCCACAAAACATAATTCTGGATGTGGGGACCATCCTAGTTCTTTCTTCTAGTTGTTCTGAAAGTGGGCACTCAGTATAGTTACCCCATATCCTACAGAATACTAAAGCGAGTCCTCCCACCCTGCTCCACTCTGCACCCCCAGATCTCCCTGTGTGTCCCTGCCTCCTTCTCTTCCTTGGCTCTAGAAACTAAAACTCTATTCTTCACTTTGATGGGATAAACCTTGGGCAGCTTATGCCCCTTTAAGTTGTTGGTCTTTCTCCTTTGTGCTCTTAATACAATCCCTGACTTCTCTCTTTACAGCCTACCCTCCCCTCTAATCCCTCGCAAGCTCTGCCTTTTAGGTTCTAGTTTTGAACAAGCACTTCTATATTGCAACACTCACTACCTCTTCCTGCAATATTCCTGGCTAAGTCGCTATTCCCACTTCCCATCTGCCATCATCCTTTAAGAGATGCCCTGGCTCCCTGGTGACCTTCTGTCAGGAGGTAAGTGAGCTACAGTTATACCTTGGTAAACAGACACTGTGAAGTGTGGTTGTTACCCCATCTTGGAAATACTAAAAAATGGGATGCTGATAGAATGAACCTGGATAGCTATGCAAATTGTATTCTTTAATCATGTGCAATTGTTTCACAGAAGTGTGCTTTAAGGACTCAGAACATGAGATCCAAGGTGGAAAAAAGATGACAAAACTGTCTGTGCCACATGTGCCCTCTTATTGGAGAATGCACACAAAGGTCAGAGTGTGAAAGACAGCACAGGAGTGCCATAGTAGAGTTATGTGCAAAGGCTACATTTCCTGATTTCTCCATCTGTATGTTTTCTCTCTCTCTCCTCCCTCACTCTCTTTATATCTTTCCCTCTTCGTCTCTCCCCACCCCCCTCCGTTATAACGAGAGTTTTCATTTCAGGCAGATAATAGTAAACTTGCTAGGCACCGAGCAAATAGAGCACCAAGAATAGTTGGATTCCAATTTCCAAATTGCCTTCATAAAGATCAAAAACAGTTTTACTTGCAAAGTTCCACACAAGACAACTGTATAGTGTTTATTGTTTCCCCAAGGGTTAAATGGAAGTGACTGCATACAACTATCTACCGTGGAAAAAGAAATAATTCCAAAGACAACTCACTTTAGTCCAAGATGTTGTCTCCAAACCAGCTTTCAGACAAACTGTAACCACAACGTACTGTGAAAAAAAAGAGAGAGTTTGGTGTGACGCAAGTATTTCTCGACCTGAAGTCTGAACTTCAGGGAATCTGATAGCCCATAAAGACATGGAGTATCTCATTTTAATGTGGAGAGCCTTGCATAACTGGGGAGGCATAACCCACATGTGTGCCCTTTAGGGATGGCTCAACAGCGCCAAACTTACCGTGTAGACAATATTTCCAACAAACAAATAGTCTGTGGCATGACCGCTGGCCAGCGGAGTATCTGGAAAACAAAAAAGTGCTGTTAGTATTGAGAAGGCTACAGTACAATCTGTTGTTTTTTTTCCCCCAGAACATAGAAAATGGAGCAATAGGAGCATCTCTCAAAGCCTGAAGTCATTTCAAAACAGACTCCTTCGTAACTCTAAAGGTACTTTCTCATTATAATGGTATTGTTTTATCAGTTTATGTTTTCCTCAAATGAAAAATACAAAGTGGCAGACCTTCAAACAAAACTAATGGTTGATTTGCACTGAATGTATAGTTTTCTAAAATTAAGTTATGGTGTGGGAGATCCTTCTGTCTATGTGTTGCTTTTATTGGTTAATGAATAAAGAAACTGGCTTGACCTGATAGGGTAGAACAGAGCTAAGTGGGGCAAACTAAACTGAATGCTGGGAGAAAGGAGGCGGAGTCAGTGAGAAGCCATGGAGCCCCACCGGAGACAGATGCCCAAACTTTACCCGGTAAGCTACAGCCTCATGGCAATATACGGATTAATGGAGATGGGTTAAATTAAGATGTAAAAGTTAGCCAATAAGAATCTAGAGCTAATGGGCCAAGCAGTGATTTAATTAATATAGTTTCTGTGTGATTATTTCAGGAGTTTGGGTGGCCGGGAAACAAACAAGCAGCCTCCTACAACAAAGTTATCTTTCGGTCTGGCTTGAAAACAAGCAAACAAGGACTGGCCTAAGAACACACCAAGTGCCTCCGCCAGAGGCACTTCTCAAACCTTTCTCTTTTATGTTTTGCTAACATGGGGCTGTACAGCATCAAAGCTAGTGCAAAGTGACTGATTCTATTTAGGGAGATATTCACTGTTCATGTTCTCTCTCATAACCGCATGAGCTTCTGGGAGTCAAAGAGATCCAGTGAGAGGTGTTTCAAGCACAGCTAGGACTTTAAAGCTTCATTTTCACACTTCTTTCTTCCCAGGAGTCCCTAGCAAGGTCCCTAGCAGCTACGAAGGCAGAGAGACCCTGCTTGGTGACACCCGCTCTGTGGAAACCTGATTCTGAGCCCGAGTGTGCTAAACTAGTTTCAAGTCAGGAATGGCTTCCCATCTCCTTCCCTCCTTGGCACTCGGGTTCAGATTGGGAGGAGGGGGCGGGAAACAATGACTAGAACACACGAGCCAGGTCTCAGGGATGTCTGTGTTCACATTTCCAGCGCAGCTGCTGCTGTCCGCACATATTTGGGCTGACTTACTCATCTAATCTGTTGAAGATTCTGTTTATTTTCCTAAAAAGGTGTGCTAATCGGATTGAGTTCCAGGTGAGTTCCAGTTGTAAATTGGTCCCTGGGTCCAGCTCTAGGGCATAGCTTTGCTCCTGGCCCTGAGAAGTCAGTCTGTGGCCAGAGGAAACTTAAGCACAGAGTGGCAGGCACCAGGACTACATTAACCACAGTCCTGAACTTCCACAACTATTGGTGGAATAGGGTTTTTAAGAGTTACACTAGGAGTTCAGAAAGAGATTCCACCACAGCCATAAACAGAAAGCTCTGGGGACAGAGGGGAGAGGTGATAAAGAAAGGGGAGAAGGTGAGGGAGAACCTCAATAAAGCAAGCACAGAGAAAGTTGGAAAAGGGAGCCGCTAAATTAATTTCAGTAAGACAACACACTGACCTGTGGGCTGAGTATCCCTCATCTGAAAACCTAGAATCTTAAGTGCTTTGAAATCTCACGGAAGCCTTTTAGGTTTTGGGTTAGGGACAGTCAATGAGTGAAGTGTATGTTAATCATTCCACAGTTCAAAATCTTTGAGCAAGGAAATGCTTCCGGTCCAAGTTGGAGATACTCATCCTGTCCTTGTGGACAGCCGTTCTAAACTGAGAGTGTCTATTTCCAGAAACTGGGTCTGAGGTTATCGTAACAGTGGATGCAGCACTTCAAAGCCATGCTCCACTGAGGGTCACGTGACATGAGACAGGGGTGGCTTATTTAACAAAGATCATAGCCATGAAAGGAGTAAGTTCAGTCTCTTATGACTCAAATCTACCCTGTGCAAGGCACTGTGGGAACTGGGAAGAGGAGGCTCCCTCCTTCATGGAGTTTGAATGACAGAGGGGGAACAGAGCATACCCAAATGAACAAATTGATATACAGTCAGCTATGAAGAAATTTAAGATATACTATTAGAGAGAGGTAACACATGAACAGATTGGAACGACAGAGGGGAGTTAATTCAATGATCATTAAAAACAGGCTCTGGGAAAGAAAAGGAATGGCTAAGAATCTTAATGAAAACAGTGCTTGACCAGCTCAAGGTCTATCATGAACACCAGGCTGTTTGGAGATTCAGGGAGAGAGGAAACAGCCAGAGGCCAACAGAGGCAGGCTGTACCAAAGCATCTGCACTTCTATGGTAATTGTGGCTGATGATGACTGGTGGATGCTGAGCCTTTGGTGAAATGGTTTTGAATATTCTCAGAGGAACAGTACAACTCATGGGCAAACAGAATAGGGATGATGACAAGTACGGTGCCAGTTTGGCAAGGGATGGCGGCCAGCTGTGCCGGTGATGAAGGGTGACACTGGTAACAGCAGAGCTGCACATCTGCCATGTCAGCCGCCGGCTCCATTCACTTGTTTACCTTTAAATTAATTGGAAAAAAATCTGTTCAAAAAGAAACCCCAGAGGCTTGGGAGGAGGAGGAAGGGAGAATGAGATGTTGTTCAATGAGAACAGAGCTAAAAGACTGAGGTGACGAAACAGCTTTGCAAAAGCTAGACCAACAAGCTCAGTGTAACACTAGGGTCTCTATTTCCACCTGGAGAAGGGTTAAAATTTCAGAGTTTACTTATGTCCATGCCTGTCTCACAATATAAAATTAACAGAACATGATCACAGGGCCCAAATAAATCTAACCTTTAGAATAAATGAACGAAGCACATCTTTCTAGCCCCAGATTTAAAAATGATCTCAAGAAAAGGCACCACAAGCGTAGTGACAAACCAGGGCCAAATAGAGAGAAGCAAAACTAGAAAATTTTGTGTTTCAGATAACACCATCAAGAAAATGAGAAAAAGAACAAAAGAATTGAGGAAACATATTCATCATGTGTCTGGTGAGAAGCTTGTGCCTAGGACATCGAAACACATTCATCATGTGTCTGATGAGAAGCTTGTGTCTAGGACATGGAAAGAACCCAACAGCATGAAACTTCTCAATGTGAGCATGGGCAAAGGACCTGAATAGATAGATTCAGCAGAGAAGATACACAAATGGCTGACAGGGAGTCAGAGAAACTCAACATGATTGGGAATAAAGGAAACAATCTCAAAGCCATTTGAAGAATCACTTCATATCCACTAGGATGGATATACCAAAAATGACAATCAAAGGGTCATAGACAGGCAGTGGTGGCGCACACCTTTAATCCTAGCACTTGAGAAGCAGAGGCAGGCTCTGTGAGTTGGAGGCCAGCCTGGTCTACAGAGGGAATTCCAGGATAGCTGGGACTGTTACACAGAGAGACCCTGTCTCACAAAACCAAAAAAAAAAAAAAAAAAAAAAGAGAGTCAATGACAGTGTGGAGACCTGTAATCATTCATACACGGCCGGAAGCTGAGTAAGCTGTGCAGACATTTTGGGAAACTATTGGCACTTCCTAAAAAAGATTGTGCACATTTATTACATGGCCCAGTAATTCCCAAGAAAAATGAAAATGCGAACAGAACACAAAAGCTTATACATGACTGTTCATAGCGGCATTATTCACAACTGCCCATGAAGCCTAAAACAATGAGCATCATTATTCCTCAGCCACAGTAGCCTATTCATAATGCAGATGTCCATCAACCAGTGAATGAACAAATAACTGTCCATCACTCAGTGAGAGACGCATCAATACAATAGAGCATTATTGAGAAATAACAAGGAATGAAGTACGGGTACATGCCACAATACGGACGAACCTTGAAAAGGGATAGAAACTAGGATCAAAAAGCCATATGTTGCATGCTTCTGTTTATATAAAACGTCCAGAGTGGACAGATCGACACAGACATGCTGCAGTTGCCAGGAGCTGAGGGTTTGAGGGCCGGGTGACAGCTTTTGGGGGTGATGAAACATTTGAAAGTTAATGACGATGACGTGGTTGGGTTGTGTAATGGAATTATACCTTGAAATGGATGAACTGTTCAGTGTTCATACAGAGATACAATTCTATAATGATGGAGCTGCTACAGGGACTTGGTTCACTAGTCACACTGGCCACATTTCAGAGGCTCAGAAGCTGCATGTGGCCAGTGGCTACTGTACTGGGTAGCAGATACATACGCCATCCTCCCCCCACCCCCCCTGAAGTCCAACTGACAATACGGGCCAGAAAGGCTATGTCAGAGGTACTGAGAAGTGACAGAGACTGGCAAATATTTCGAAGTAGAATGACAGCATTTGCTCACAACTTAGAGGGAGAGTGGCAGGGAGCGTGAGGGACCTCAGCCTGAGCGGGAGGTAAATGGGTGGCTGTCTGGTCATGGAGACAATTGCCTAGTCTTTGCTGTAGGAAGATTGGCTGGAGGAGGAGCCATGAGGACCCACAGCAGCGTTTGCAGTTCATGATAAGAACAGCCAACATGAAACATGACCGTATGCAAGAGAAGAACTTTGGCAAATGAGGCAAGGGAAGGAATTAGCTTAGCAGGCAAATCCTGGTCATGAGAGTTAGGAGACGCTGGTACAACCTGGCTTTCTTACCCCAGTTCTATTGGCAGAGAGTTTTGGTTTTGGGTTTTTTTTTTTTTTTTTTTTTAGATTTGAGACTGAGCTCTACAAGCCTCGTTTCTAACACAGAGGTTTCACGGAGGGACAGAGATTAAAGAGGAAGATACAGTGATGAAATGATGATGCCTGAAATGAGCCCTAAGTTTCCCTTTGGGTAGGAAATGCACGATGCTCTTAGCCCCTGCAATCAGTGGCAGAGATGCAAGCCTCAGCTCCTCTTCCTCTACTAGGTCCAGATGGATTTCCCAGTCTACCCATCCTGTGTATTCACAAACACAGAGAGTTTAGCTGGGATGAGCTGTGATCTGGAGCCTTGATGGTCCATCTACATTAAGCCTGGGGAACCTAGAAAAAACTCTGGCCAGGTGGGAGAGTTAGATGGAGAGGAAGACTAAGCCAAAACACAAAGCCTGCAGTCCTGGTCTCACAGCTTTGATAGTTGTTTGAGTGTTGGGACAATCCCCAGGTGCCAGCGTTACTGACATACACGACCACATCTGGCCTGACATTTATTTTCTTTTATCTGCGGTGCTGGTGACAGAACTCAGGACCTTACACATATTAGGGAAGTGTTCCTTGCTGAGTTCTGACTCCCCTATGCCCAGTCATTGTTTTGTTTTGTTTTTGAGACAGGGTATTGCTGTAGCCTTGCTGGCATCAAGCTTATTACACTTGCCTCGGATTCACCAGGGTCGGAATCACAAGTGTGCAAGCCACACTCACTCCGAGTCTCCTTCATTGTCAGTGTTTCCAGTGGAGGCTGATTCATGGGACCAAAAGAGATTTGAAAATGCAAAGCATTTGTCTACTACAGAGGGTGCAGAATACAGTCCGCATTTTATGCACACTGTGAAATAAATAGGGAGGGATAATCTGAGAGGAGGGAGGGCTGACCTGAGAGAGGAAGGAAGACTGGCTTAGGATAGGGAGGATGATCTGAGGAGGAGACCTGGCCTGAGGAAGAGGGAGGATTAACCTGGAAAAGGAGACCATTCATCATCAATTCCTAAAGCCTACTGAATGATTTCCACGGGGTGAATAAAATAGTCAACTTACTATGTACTTGGCTTGACGCAGCTGAGTCACCTTTAGATTGAGCTGCAGCTAGCTGTATGTGACAGACCCACTGTCCTGATGGTGCTCAGGCCCTACATGAGGGAGGAGAGCTGTCCTGGAGAGCGGGGCACTCTCTGAGACACAGACAGTCTGAGGTGTCAAGAGGAGCCCCATGCAAGCAGCTTGGGAGTCTGTTCTTCTAGACACAAATTGTTCACAATTTTTTACGGTGGGTTCAGGGGCTAGCATAATGTAGGCTTAGACAGACGAGGAGTGGAGGCAGCCATTCTAGCAAGCTTTTGTGGACAACTGGGACAAAACCATACTGGCTTCTGTATTAAGTAGTAACAGTTCCTAAAACGTTGTATGCAAAATTTCTTTGAAAATAGTTGTGGGAAAAGCCACAATTTATAAGAAAACTATGTCTCGTTTTCTGAACAGACAAAATGATCAGGGAACCCCTTTAGCATCCTCCAAAGGGGAGACTGACGACACTTCACAAAGATGCAATTAACTGTTCATTAAAAACATCACAAGCCACAACATTCAGGAATGGCTCCAACAAAAGGCGAAAGGTCCTAGCAGAGTGCTGTATGGCTAAAACGATAGAATGTGGCAATCACGAAAGCAGATGGGAGGTAAGTATGTGTACTTCTGTTGGAGTAAGAACCAGGGGGCAGCTGAGCGACAGCCACAGGCATCTTGTCCTGGAGAAGGCATTAGGGAGCAGTCAGGAACACCGGCCTCTTCTCCTGCCGTAAGAGCATTTGCCAAGACATTTTGGTTGGAACCAATGCCAAGTCCCCGCTGCCTTCTCTTCCTCTGCTTCGAAACTTTCAGCAGACCAATTTCAGAGCAGAGCAGACTCCAGACTCTCAGGCGGGACCCCACCCCCTGCCTAAGCAGCTGGGCCTCTTAAGATTCCAGAGGCTCAGAGAAGCTGCAGACGGCTTTGCTATATCCAGAGCAAAGATATTGTCCAGGATTCAGATAACTTTTACAAATAAACTTTCAGAACCGAACCTGTGGACATGGCTCCACTATCGCTATTGCCAGCACCATTATTTCTGCTCCCAACTATATATTCATAAAGAGGGCATTTACTTTCTTCCGTCTCTATTGAGAGTGGGGTGAAATGTTGGAAAGGACTCTCTAAAAAGAAGGGTTTATACAAGTGGTAGCGATTATAATTACATTCATGACGGTGCTGGGTTAAGTTCCTGGTTACATGAGCCTTTGGGTTTTCTTCTTGCTTTGCCATCTCAGCTGGATGAAGTTAAGGATATGGAACTCAAATTTCAGTATCTTTTCCTCCTTGTGTTTACTAAAAATAGACTTGAAAAGGGAAGTTAAAATGAGAGAAGGTAAACTTGATGGTGACACCTAATATCAATGTGGCCACGGACAGGTTTTTTTTTTTTTTTAATCTCTGGTGCGCAGATAATGAACATTCCCCAGGCGCTGGTACCTGGACGGGGCCCCTGACAAAATCCTGCCAACAGTTATGAATAGAAGTGAGAGATTCATTTAGGAAGGAACAAACAAAACTCTCCGGCTTGCGTGGAAGCTGAAGCTGAGGGAGAGCTCAGGGGCTGTGGACTCAGGGCAGCCTGTGGGACCGAACCCGACGGCTGTTGGCACCAGGTGCAGTGCGACATGCAGATGTGGAAACCACTGCCATGGAGGAAAGCACTCACACTCGGAGATCCCTGTGTGGGAGGTCCAGGTACCCGACCCTAACTCCATTTCCTTCGTTCACACTGGCTCTTCCCAAACCCCGCAGTCCTCTCTAAGCACAAGAATGGCTCTGGGGAGGCTGTCCTGTTAAACCCACTGGTACCCACATCAGCTGACAACAGATGGAGACAAAAGCTTGTATGCTATCCTCTCTCTGCCTAGAAAGGACTTGGGCTCAGGACGAATAGATGGAGGGTCTGATGCATGGTCCTCACACAGAAGAAAGCAGGTGGCTGTCACCTACACTGTGAGATCTCAACAGCAGCTGCGCCCCTCCTTCCTCAATCTCTCACAGATGGAGCCATCTCTTTCCCACCAAAAGAGCACATGCCTGTTTCCTTGTTAAGGGCGGTGGGTTCAGCCACTCTTCCCTCTTTGAGTGACAGACATCTGTGTCCATGAGGCTCCCGAGCTGAGGCATACAATGGGAGTGAGCACGTTGGTGGCTTGTAATTTCAGCTATTTGCGAGGCAGAGGCAAGACTGAAAGCTCAAGGCATTAGCGAGTGAGTGTGGAAACCAGAGTCACTCGGCCAAATTATCAAGGTTCTGAATTAAAAAAAGAGAAACAGTAAGAAGTAAGAAGAGGGCTGGGGATGCAGTCCAGCAGTAGGGAACTTGCCTAATATGAGCAAGGCCCTAGGTTCACCCACTACCACCCCAAATAAAAAGAACATATTCTCTTCACTTGATAGACTAGAATCATCAAGACTTTTATGTTGTTTAAGACTTCCTTACAATGGAAATCATGGGTCAGAGGGGTACACAGGAAAATTCCATGGAGGTTCCCATTGGAACTTGCAGGAGGAGAGGGCAAAACATGGGCCAGAACCTTCAAGGGTTCTCAGAGAAGACGTGGTTAAGGTGCCCTGAGCACGTTTAGGATTGGGAAGCCTGAATAATGTCAGCAGATCTGGACCATAGTGGTATTCCCTGGTGCTTGGAGCACTGGCCCTAGCTAGCATAAGGAGGAGTACGGGTATACAAAGAGAGCATGATGAGGCGACGCCTGGAGGCCTGTCTGTTTACTGAGGGCTTGTCACCAGCCTCCCACAGAAATTAACCCACCCTGGAGGAACAGCTTCTCCAGGATCAAAGGCTTAAGTGAGAGTGCCAAGAGCACAGAAAACATACAGTTAACACACTCCTGACCAGCACACGTCTCTGACCCGCACACACCTCTGACCGGTGCACACCCCGACCAATGCACACCCGATTGGTGCACACCCCTGACCGGTGCACACCCGTGACCAGTGCACACCCCTGACCAGAGACTCCCAAGTGGAGTGCATCCTGGCTGAAGATACTCCCTTGAGCTTTTCGCCAAACTACAGAAACAGAAAAGTGGAATGCTGACTTACACCCGTTTATTCACTTAGGTGTTTGCCTCCGTCTAGTCTAGTGCCACATTCTCAGAGTGTCCTTATGGTCTGGAAGGCTAGGTTTCCTGGGAATACATTCCATCGGACCTGGGCCTCCCTCTTCAAGCCTTCCCTGGCTGTGAGTTCCAGAGCAGAAGGGGTCATGTGTTCTGTGCATCTCTAGCATGTGGGAGTCCCCTGGTCTAGAGAACGTGACCGTTCCTCTGCTATGTCTCATGAAGAGGTGTGATTGAGTTTAAGAGCTCACAGAATGCTGGCCGACTTTGCCTAAATCCAACTCAGTGCGGAATAAGTCATGAGTGTTTATAGGATGCACATCGGAGCTCATAGCAACAGTGACAGTCATACTATTATGGGCTAGCATGATCAACGGTGTCACTTCACAGCATCTGCGACAGACCAGTCTCACAGCAGTGACACATTTGGTGCATAACTGCCTTCTCCATGTTGAAAAGCCCCCATTTCTTAATCAGTGTCAATACTGAAGTATCTCCATGCTACATTTTCTCCTTAAAAGTGACTATTTCCTCTGTGGACTTCAGGGAACTGAGGTCATCACTGGAGTAGCTCTCTACCGCTGTGATAAAACACTACAGTCTACAGCAATTGGGGGAGAAAAGGGCTTATTGGTGCACAGGCTCTGATTACAGTTCATCACAAGGGGAAGTCAGGGCAGGAACTCAAGGCTTGAACCTGGGGTTCGGAACTGACACAGTGACCATAAGGGAATGCTGTTTCCTGGCTTGATCTCAGGCACACACTCAGCTCCCTTTCTTATACCTCAGGACCACCTGCAAAGGGATGGCACTGCCCACAGTGGGCTAAGGGACCTCCCATATCAATAATTAATTAAGTACCCCCCACCCCACAGACCTCCTTATAGGCTACTCCGACAGAGACATTTTCTCAGCTGAGGTTCTTTCTTCCCTGGTGACCCTAGCTGTGTCAAATTGAAAAACAAAAACCAAAAACCAAGACCAAACTAACCAGCACCAATATTTTAATGGAAGTTTTCTCTTCTGGGAAGTGCATTCCTTTTTTCTTTTCTTCCTTTATAAATTTCATCAAGGGAAATCAGAAAAATTTCTTTTTCAAATCAAAATTAATTTTATGTTCTTTTGCCAATAATCACATTCCACTTCAAGGAGGGCCGTTCAGCCGTGTAGGCTGGAAATGCCAGTGGAAGCCTGAGAGCAGCCAACATGGCCCTTGAGTTGTGGGACCTGAGACCATGCCATCCATAATCTTAACCTATGGAAATGTTCAGATCAAAGCGGTGGTGGATTTAGGTAAATCACATCGGGTGCTTGATGGTAGGACATTGAGAGAAATCTAATTTATTGATTTTCCTGAGAGGAAAAATTTATTTTGAAACTTGGAAAGAGTCATCACAAACTCCATGAACACGACTGCTTTGGAAGTCTATCCAAAACCATGCAAAAATAAGCAAAGGAAAATTCTTGGAAACATTCTAGAAAATGAATGACCTGCCCACACCTTAAGAATATTTCTTCCCTAGATCAAATTGCTCTGGCAGAAATGAATAGAGCTCATAGGTACCTGAGCCTTTTGCCACCAATGATTGGGAGGGGATTTTATAATAAAACTCGTCAATTTTGTGATATAATTCACGTGGTAGCATATGAAGATGCAAAGTCACTCTAGAGACCTTAGTCCTGGTCAAACAAAGGTTCCTCTGGACTTTGAGTAGGGGTGAGGCTGAGGAAGGGCTTCAGGAAACAGCTGAGGAAGGAGGGAGGCAGGCCTAAAGACACTCTGTACTAGATGGGGTCCTTAGCTTTGGAGAGCATCCAGGATTGTCTCAAATTGGTACTGTGTTCCTGTACTCTTGGAACTCCATACCAATGCAAAGTATTCATCTCTATATCATATTCTATTTTTTGAGAAATTGACTATAACCATTAATCACTTGTAATCAACCCTTTTAAATGAAAATAAACATTTATAAACAATCATTTTGGGAATTTGAGTGTAGTTTTCTACAAACTGCTTCCTACTGTTTGTTGGGCAAAGTAATTTTAGGGGTTCATGGAGACCTTTCCGGAGATCTTGTTTCATCAAAACACATTAGCCTGAAAGGAATCCACAGGTTCTCATCTTCTGTGGAAATAA
>PVIU01001646.1:0-135999 GCA_004026605.1 Ondatra zibethicus
TAACCTGTGGCATAGATTGAGAGCGGAAGTCTAACCTGTGGCATAGATTGAGAGCGGAAGTCTAACCTGTGGCATAGATTGAGAGCGGAAGTCTAACCTGTGGCATAGATTGAGAGCGGAAGTCTAACCTGTGGCATAGATTGAGAGCGGAAGTCTAACCTGTGGCATAGATTGAGAGCGGAAGTCTAACCTGTGGCATGCCAGCCAAAGTCAGCCCTCAAATGTGTTTTCAGACAGTATTATGTGTGAGTGGCCAGAATGTTTATCTAAGTACATTTCATATAGAAATCTGGATTCCTGCCTGGCTCCTCACATAAAGAATCTGGGCAGTTCATAACATTGGGCCCAGTCTATCACACTGACAACTGGCAGGACCACAGTCCCCCCATTTAGACTGGGGTGCGTCCTGCAGCTCTAATCCTTGTCTTCCCACCACCTGGCCTGCTGCAGCTACTGCCAGTACTTCTGGTTCCAGAAGAGTTGTGTATATGTTTACTAATTAGTTACTTTCCCTACTTGAAGGTAAAGAGAAAACATTGCAGAAGCAGCAGTTCCAACACTGCAAGCCCACATCCTTCCTACCTGGAAATGCCTGGGCGCTGGTGCACTCACTAGCTGACCACCAGGGCACCAGTTCCTTTAGAATTATCAGTCCCTTAGGGATCTGTTGCATGCTTTAAAGGCGAACTGTGACCATGAATTGTCTTAGTCTAAAAAAACCAAAACCAAAACAAAAAACCCAGACCCTAGTCTTATTCGTTCTTTTTATTATTCCAAAATTAAGTTTGCTAAAATAAATAAATAAGTAAATGAAGGAACTTGAGCTGCCAGACAGAAGCGTGACTCTTTCACACTTAGGATGGAGGAAAACCATCATTCTACATGTTGTATATTTTTATAATGAGGACCACAAAAAATGCAGAAGGAAATCTCAGGATCTTTGGAAATCAAAATGAATGTGCATATTTTGCACTAGCTGCAGTAATTACTTTACCACGTGAGGCCCAGGGCAGGTAGTAATGTGCAATGCCTTTCAACTTGGAGCCATCTCAAAAAGCAAACAGAAAAAAATCCTGACCTCTGACCCTGTTTTGAAGCATTACTACCTGCCTGGGTAGTGTTTGCATGCTGAAATATTTATTTCCTTCATAAAAAAATCTATCTGAATATCCAATCTTTCAGCAGCAAAGACTCCTATTTCCATGTCAGCAGAAGCCCTTAAGTAATTTGGGGCTATGATCTTAACACTGCAAGCTTTACCCACTTAAAACTTTGCCAGCTTCTAGCTGCATATTTTTCTCACCAGCTCCTCATTTGCAAAACACAGCAGAGATTCAGGTGAAAGGTGATGAAGTTTCAACAACACACAGCCCAGTTAGGAAACTAAGTTTCTTGGGCTTAACTTCCTGTCACTTGAAGAAATGAATTTGTTTCAGTTTGGGCAAACAAGTTCTTGCAGAGAGATTTTGTAATAGCAGCTACTAGGCAGGGTGTGGGTAAGGAAAGCCTCTGAACCTGAGGGAGTCACCTCCAAGAGCACCACTGAGGGAGCAGCATCAGAGCAGGATCCAGCTCTCACTGTACCACATGGACAAAGACGGAAAAATAACTTGGGATTTATACTGCAAGAAAGAAAAATCTAAATGCCATATAAACCACTACATCAAATTCACAAGTTTCCTAGGATACAGAGTAAGTTGGCTTGAGCTACACAGCAACGTCCTATCTTGCCAACGTCGTCCACCTTATCGGCAGATTTGAGTAAACAGAAGAGACATATCAGAGGCACACCGTGCCCTTTTATAAAGGTATAGTCCCCAATATACAGGTGTAATCCTCAAACTTCATCCACAAATAAGGTTGAGATTAATCCCAGGCACCCCTGCATAATGCTTTCTAATAATGGGATGAAGTGAGGTTCGAGGAGCAATGTCTTGAAACTAGGCTCTTAGGAAGTAGAAAGGTTTCTGTGTATACCTTAGGGGGAATTATCTTTAAAAAAAAGCATAGTAAATGGAAAAGGGATGAAATAATGTTCTGTGAAAAGGAATATAAAACCCAAAATATAGAACTACTTCTCAGCATGTGCTAATGCTAACAGACCGGTGGTAGGATTCTGAGTACCTTTTACTTTCTTTTGTGCTTTTCTATGAGTTTCAAATTTTATAATGAGCATTTATTAACTTTAGAAATGGAGGGAAGTGCTGAGCATTGAAAAAGGAATAGCTGAAGAGCACATATAGTCAAAAGCTCAAAAACTATAATTGAATTTGGAGAGATGGCTCAGTGGTAAAGGCACTTGCTGCCAATCTGAGACACACATGGTGAGAGAAAACTGACTCCTGAAGCTGTCCTCTGACACACACACACACACACACACACACACACACACACACACACACACACACACACTATAGCACAACACACATATCATTGTTGTTGAAAGTAAGAATTACCTTCCAAAGGGCTGGTTTAGAACTTCAAAATGGTGTCGTAAGAGCCCTGGACTTCTGGCTGTTGATCTCTGCTATTCCTGAGAAACAGCACCTGCCACACGTTGGTAGCTGAGGCTGTGCTACCCTGAGAGCACTGACTGAAATGACACAATACTGTCTTCTCCAGAGCCCGTGCTCCTCACTGTAAAGTCAGCCCTATTGCTAGGGGAGGCATTTGATATAAACCAGGGCTAACTACAGAATGCACAAAGAATGAAGAAAAAGGAAACTTTACAGTTTCCAGTAGTAAGATGGCTAATTCCAGAAAAAAAAAATAACTGAAAGAGCAAACATATACTTTGGCTCTAAAAAGTATAAACAGAAATGAACTTCAAAGATAGAGAGAACTTGCAAACAAAAGCCTTGATCCTTAAATTGCCAAAGCCAGGCAAACCCTAGACAAACTTCAAAAGGGTCAGTATCACTGTAAAGGTAGGAATGGATGAGTTCTGCCAAGAACTGTTAACTAGGGTTAGAGAGCACCAGAAACACCGCTAAAAAGAAAGATGGCTGAGGAGGTAGCTTAGTGCCAGAGCGCCTGCCAACAGTGTTAGGCGGAGGGGGCACCCCAGTACTACCACACAATAAAAGCAAAACTGTAAATGAAACACTAGCCAATCAAGGCCCCCTTTCTATCAGTTAAGGATCAACTAGGTTTTACCTAGGAATGCAAGGATGGTTCACCAGTATCATTCAGCAGCTCCCTCCTCCTAAGTAAGGAAATTAAAGGCACTACATGGTAGAGAGTAAGAATGCCTTCAGTTAGTAAAGGTGCTTGTGTTTCTCCTTTTGAGAACTGTTTGTCCTTTTGATGAGCCCATTGATTTGACTGTCGGTTTTCTATTCTTATTGCTTAATTTTTATAGCTCTTTATATATTCTAGATATTAACCTCTTGCAAGCAGACATCTATATTTTAAAAAGAAGGGGAAGCGCAGCCGGGCGGTGGTGGCGCATACCTTTAATCCCAGCACTTGGGAAGCTGAGGCAGGCGGATCTCTGTGAGTTCGAGGCCAATCAGGCTCCAAAGCTACAGAGAAACCCTGTCTTGAAAAGAGAAGAAAAGAAAAGACGAGAAAGAACAAAAGAAAGAACAGACAAAGAAAGAATGCTCTGAAAATTGAATATTGCCCAGGAAAGAAAAGGCTGCCTATTTCCCATTTGTCCACAAGAAACATCTGCAAACACACGAGGGACACCCGAGAAGAGCACTCAGCAAACTGGTCAACGGAAAGCATCGTGTTCGGCCCAGGAGAGCAGGAGTCCTTGCTTCTGTGGTCAGCTCAGAGCAGAGAATGAAGACAGGAGGAGGCTGCCTATGGCTCACGCTGACAAAACAGCTGGGTGCCATCTCATACGGTTCGTTTCTAATAAGTATTCCATATTGCTTTGATTTCTTAGAAATAGATTTTTAAAAAAAATATACTAGGGATCAAACCCAGGCAACACATTCCACATACCAGGCAAGCACTCTTCCTCCAGCCTACATCTCAGCTATGTCTTTTCTAGGGACTATAAAGTCAGGAAGATGATGTCAGAGCTACTGGAGCAGGCCACTGTGTTTTCCATATATACATCTGGAACGATCTTAGCTTTGGGAAGAAAGCTAATATTTAGAGTGTACAACAATTAAAATTTCAGCCATGCTTTAAAAATCTACTCATATGTTTTTCCATATAATCCACAGGACTAAATGTTCATATGAAAGATTAAATCCTGTGTTGTAATGGCTGCTCTTGGTTGTCAACTTGACTACATCTGGAACTAATGAAAACCTAAGGGGCTGAGGACACCTGTAAGGGATTTTTTTACTTAATTAAATGATTTGGAGTGGGAAGACCCACTTCTAATCCAGATCTTTGAGGTGGGAAGATCCACCTTTGATCTGGGCCACACCATCTGCTGGCAGCCTGTAGAAAGGACACAGAAGAAGGAAGTTGCTCTCTAGGCTGCTTGCTCTCACCTCACTGGCAAGTCCATTCCTCCACTGGCATTAGAGCTTGATTCTTCAGGATTCCGGTGTATAGTGAAGACCAGCCGAGACATTTGGCCTTGTGAACTGAACAACTACTGGATTCTTGGACCTTCTATTGGTAGGAAGCCATTGCCGGACAAGCTGGACCATAGCCTGTAAGCCTTTGTACTATTTCCCCTTTAGGTGTGTACATATACACATACACTTATTGTAGTGTTTGAAAGAAAATGGCCCCCATAGGGTGTGGCACTATTAGGAGGTGTGGCTTTGTTGAAATAGGTGTGGCCTCGTTGGCTGGTGTGTCACTGTTAGGGTGGGCTTTGAGGTCCCCTATGCTAAAGCTATGCCCAGTGTGGAACACAGACTCCTATTGTATTCTGCTGCAGATCAAGATAAAGAACTCTCAGCTCCTTCTCCAGCACCACATCTGCTTGCACACCACCCACCATGATGATGATGGCCTAAACCTCTGAACTGTAAGTCAGCCCCAATTAAATGTTTTCCCTTGTAAGAGTTGCCTTGGTCATGGTGTCTCTTCACAGCAACAGAAACCCTAAGTTACATATATATTCATTTTATAAGTTTTCCTCCTCTAGAGAACCCTGACTAATACATGTATGACAGCAATACATTCATTAAGTGTTGCACAGGTTAGAAATATTAAAGATGACATAACATAAAAATTAGGATAAAACAAATAGAACTCCACTTGGCAAAGTTTTGTATATTACTTTAAATAAATAGCAAGTCTTAAACAGACCACCTTTACGATGTTTCAGACAAAAGATTAGAAGTCAAGTCAAGCAAACCTTGCTAAATGTAGAGGCACAAGCTTTGGGAGCTAGTCAGGAGGTCATGAGTTCCAGGCTAACTAACCCAGTGAGATTCTGTCTCAAAAAGAAAGGGGGGGGGCAATTGTATTTTTAAAAGGTTACCCTGGCTTTAGTTCTCTTTTTTGAATTCTGGTTTTATCCGCTGTTCAATGTGTTCCATATAAAAATGCAAGTGCAGCATGCTCAGCTGAAGTCAATTTAGAAACAGAAAACACACAGAAAAACAAATCTCTGCATTAAATACACAAACAAGTCATGGAGCGCTGATTCCTGGGAAGCGTCTCTATAAATAGTCTGACATTATTACAGACCCCTCTCTGCATACTCGTCAGGGAAACACTGCTATGGCGACTGAAGACATCAGTAACTTTGACATTTCTGGATGTAACTTGAGGAGATTATTTCATCATGAAGGATTGGGATGGAATATCCTAACCAACAACTCAATATCAAAACTCTCCATGCAACTCCAAAACAGTGTGGAGTGACATTTAAGAAAATCCATTTATCACCACCCAATACAGGCTGCTTGTTCACAAAATGTCAGTGACAAGGCTGGGGCACCCTGACTGCCAGGCAGTGAGTCCAAACGACAAGACAATTTTAATACAGCATCAACTTCATTTCCGTATATTCTAGTGCTGCCCTGGACTTCAGCCACTGCTGGAGTTGTGATTTCTAGGAGCAGTCATACAAATCAAATGCTTCTCTCCTCCCTCTCAAAAGATCACGAGAAGTCTGCATAATCTGTGCAGGCCAGAAATTGATCCACAGTGAATTCTTCAAAAAAGGTATTTACACACACACACACACACACACACACACACACCCTCTCCCTTCCTCCTCCCACCGTGTGTGTATATCTGTCCACTCTTGTGTGCATCACAACTGAGCATGTGGTCCCAAGGACAACCTGCAGGAGCAGATTCCCTCTCATTCCACCATGTGAGTCCTGGGAATTGACCTCATGTTGTCAGGCTTGGCAGAAAATGTCTTAATCCATGGAGTCATCTCGCTGACCCTATTACGGAGAATTCTTGACGGCTTTCTTACGCTATCTTTAAAAAGTAGAGCACCTTGATTTTGCAGAATACCGAGTTAAGAATTCAAAGGATCCCTTTTAATAGCTATCGAGGCAACAGTGACCTGATTGATATATTATTCATGTTTAGAGTGGTTTTCTACAAGCTACCTCACGTGCTCCTTAGAAGAGCCCTGTAGGGTTAGTCATGCTTCTTCAGCATCCGACAGGTGACAACAGCGGAGGTGTAGGAAGCCTGGCTGTGTTGGCTAAGGTCTCAAAGAAAGAGGGGGCTGAAACAATGTCAGTGTCAGGTGAAGAAGCCCTTGCTTCAGAGGTGACAAACTAGGGTTCTAGCTGACCGAATAACACTCAAAGTCTACATATCTTATATGCATATTATATATGTAATTTACATACATATTTAAATTTTTGGCATCTCTTGACAATGGAGAAGCACTCACCCACATTCTAGAGAGAGTCAGTGCCAAGAACTCATCTTCACCCTTCATGTAAGTCATAGCACTCTGCAACTTACTGCCTGGTCCACTCTAGTTGCTCTGCATTTACTCTGGATAAAGTCAATTACCTAAGTGTAAAAGGTTCATTTGGAATGTCACCCAATCAGGAGATGCATTCCACTCACTGTGAACTCCTCCAGGCTCTTTCTGGGCACCAATCCTCTTCCAGCCTGTCCCCATCTCCCCCATTTTCTTTAAGTCATCAGCATTTGAAGTTGAAGCCCTGACCTTGGTCAGAGCCTTTCCATCACAAGCAGTAAAACTGACCTTTGGGAGAGATGGAGCTAGAAACAACATCCATATTTGCACCCTTTATCTACAAGGCTTTATTCTGAGGATGTTCAAAACTGAGATATTACTTAACCAGAGAAAGATGCACATGAATATGCACAGCTGCCAGAGAAGATGCCAAGATGTCACCGCTGGAGGCCTTAAAGAGGCATGCAGGGTGGTGACCAATTAAGACTGTTACATCGCTCCAGATGAATCTGTCTGGAAGTAGCAATTAAGTGGGAGTGAGTCTAGTTAGCTGCTTCTGGGAGTGTAAGTATGGCCTAGATTTGATCAAGTTCATTCCCAGCAGCCAAGGTGCCAACACTCCACTGTCACTGAAGGAAGAGCACCTGGGGTCAGCGTCCTGCTGAGCCGTCTTGCCACTGCTGAACTCTGAAATGGCAAGAGCCCAGCAGCAAAAACAGCCTGCATTCTCCGTGCCAGGCCACCTGCTTTCTGTCTATGCCTCATGGTTCTTGCTTAGAAGGTGAACCTTATTTTTCTAAAGTTACTTTGTGTGGACTTAAGTTTGAATTAAAGCAGAAAGTTTTGCAGGTTTGCGAGGAGCTAACTCAATGCCTCCATTAGCCACCAAACTTAATTAAGTCCCAACCTGAGAGAGAGCAAAAGGAAAGACAGAAACAAAATTCATCCCCTTTTCTAAATTTTAAGGGACCACGATACAACTGGAGTCACAGTAACAGCTCCACCTCCACCTGGCTTTAAGGTGGCCAGCACAAGGGCTCTACCTGGAGGTGGGGGGTGTTTCCCTCTGCTCCTTGTAAACACTCATGAGGACACCTCCTCTTTCCAAAGTTCGCACTTCCTAAGAAAACCGGCTGAGGCGACAGCTGGTCCAAACACAGGATTGGCTACATGAGTAGTTGTATGCGCAGCCTCTGGGAACTCCCCAAGGCTTTTTCACCAGGGTTAGAGTCCTCCGTTCTCAGTTTTACTTTCCTCTTCTAAATGAGAAACAGTATTTCTTTATTCGTAGATGATCGTAAAGATTGGAGACGACATGAAGAGAGCAGGCTTGGTAGCACACACCTGTACTCCCATCTTTTAGATTGTGGGTACAAGGCCAGCAACAGGGGTACTGAGTCCAAGGCCACCTGGGCTACCCAAGTGAGACTGTCTTACAAAGAGAGTGAGAGCAAGCGAAAGCTAGATCATATGAAGAATGCACTTCAGCACTGGCTAGGTTTCTGCTATTGTTATTATGCTATTAAACAAAGGGCAAAGCCAATAATAGAACTCCTTGTCACCACATTGTTGGCTCAGTGCCCCTTTCATCAGGCCACGCTTCAGGAAGCTTCAATTATAGATCATCTGTAGTTACACCAAGAGCCACATGGAGGAGAGATAGAGAGAAGCAAAAAGACATGGAAAGTAGTTGCTTCCAAAGGAAAAAACACTGGTAACTACCATCCAAATCTGTGAGATTTGTAAACAGCACACATCCCGTGACTGCATCAGCTGGATCCACAGAAAACATATTCAGCCCTGAGCTGTGGCTCTTCAGGAAGTAGGACCTGCTTGGTCCCTGGCCCAGTTCCCAGGGAACGTAGTTAAAGCTATCAGCTGCGGCAGCACTGCGACTGAGGACTCTGGAGGAAGCCCCATCAGGAGGCCTTCCAAAATCACCTACTAGCTGTTAGCAGAGAGGCCATATAGAAACACACATGCGCGCACACACACGTGCATGTGCATACATACATGCATACATATACAGAGAAGCATAAACACACACGGAAATACACA
Organism: Ondatra zibethicus; assembly: GCA_004026605.1. NCBI lineage: Eukaryota > Metazoa > Chordata > Mammalia > Rodentia > Cricetidae > Ondatra > Ondatra zibethicus. The sequence goes on from PVIU01001646.1 coordinate 8,882, forward strand.
CAAACATACATATCAGGAAACCTCAACAAAAATTCCACTATGGGAAATACAGATGTTTTAAGAACAAACACAAACAGTCAAGCTATCAATGGAAATGTCTGCTAGAACACAGTGAAAGCCAGCTTCGGCCTACTAATGGAGAGATCTCTAAAGCAGAAATGCCAGTGAGGCTGCCTTAAAAACCCCACGCTCATACTTGGTTAATTGCACTGTGAATTGGTGCAATGCTTTTGGAAATGACCTGTGATACATGCAGAAAGTTAGAAAGACATTCATATCTTGTCACTTAGTCATTCTCCCTTTCAGTTCTGAGGAATGAATCCAAACTAAGGAAAAGCAGGCCATGAGCAAAGACCTAATGTGACACTGCTTTACAGTGGAATCAAATGAAGAAGGGCTTCGGTGCCAGCAGTAAGGAAGTGATTCATCCCCTGGCCGGGGCATCCTGCAGCCATGATAAACCCCAATGAAGAACATGCCTCTAAAGGTCTGTGGAAAACCACAGGGACCTACAGCACTTTAAAACTGCACAGTGATCAGGTGCGGCACGGAGGCACATACTTGTAATCCCAGTAGCACTTGGTAGGCAGAGGGAAGTGGAGCTCTGTGAGTTTGAGGTCAGCCTGGTCTACACAGCAAGTTCCAAGACAGCCAGAGCTACAGACTAGAGAGACCCTGTCTCAAAAATAAAATAAAATAAAATAAAAACAGAAAGCACAGTAATCAAGGACCCAACATAAGAAAGTCCAATGTATCGTTTGTTATTAACCTTCCTTTATAAAAATTTTCTCTTCCAGAATTCCTCTACATTTTGTGACTTAGCATATCCTGAGACAGCATCACTGTGACTTAGCATGTCCTGAGAAAGCATCACTGTGACTTAGCATGTCTTGAGAAAGCGTCACTGTGACTTAGCATGTCCCAAGAAAGCGTCCCTGTGGCTTAGCATGTCCCGAGAAAGCGCCACTGTGACTTAGCATGTCCCAAGAAAGCGTCACTGCACTGCCTCTATCAGCATACACAAAATAATGGCCTAGCACGGATATCCCACTTCACATGAGTTTCACCTGACCAGCGCCATTTTAAAATATGGAATCATCTGTCAACACTGCCAACTCATGTCCACGGCACCTACTGCAAAATGTGAGGACCTGCACAAGGCAGCAACTTCCCGGAGTGAGGCTGTCTGCCTCCCGGAAGGGGAGGGACTTGGTCACTTGCCGTGGCTAACACAGTTCCTACTGTATGCTCTTCTTCTATGTCACTTCCCAACTTTTAGTCTTTGTTATAAACAAACTAACAAATATCATGCAGATTTTGAGTAGTCCTTTAAACACAACTCACTGCATATTAAACTTGAGCTTCAGTTTTAGTGTTAATTGTGTCATGGTTTCAATCCGAAATGTCTTCCCCCGATTCATGCTTGGAAGTCCTAAGCTTGAGGTGCTACTCTGAAGGCTGTGGAACCTTCAAGAGGTGGGGCCTGGCTAGCAAAAGTAGGTCACTGAGTGGATCTTCAAAGGTTATATATCCCTGGTTTCACAGCTTGCTCTCTCTGCTTCCTGGACATGTGAACAAGCCACCATCTCGACACTCTAGTGCCATGCCTGCCTAGCAAGAACGGAACCCTTCTGAGGCTGTGAGACAAAAGCACCCCATTCCTCCCATAGGTTGTTTCTGTCACCATTGCTTCAGAGCAGGGTGAGTGTAACCACCACAAGTCACCAGAAAAGTAAGGGTGAACCAATCCATTGTTGTCCTCTCTATGGCACAGGCAACGCTAAGTAAGGACCTTCCTTCCAACCTAAGGATAGCTGGGCCACCTGTTCCCTCATTCCTCAGTCAGCAGACACTGCCTTCCAGTTTCTACAAAGCTGGACCCTGGCAATCCCCAGGCCTAATAGAATAGCAGAGGGAACACGCTTTTAGGTGGAGATCACAGACATGTACCCCTGGCTGATTCCCCACACAATCACTTTCTTTGTTTCTGGAGATAGGGATCAGGCAGGCTAAGGAAGATGCTTTCTTCCTCTATGAATTCTATCTCAAGTCGGAGAGAGCCATGGTTATTTGCTGGGGACAGACATTTGTATTTTTCTCTGCTTGGGGCGGAAGGCAGATTATGAAGAGAGACTGCACAAAGGCGCTCTCGGAACTACGGTAGAGAGACACAATGTGGGGGAGAATGCCTGGGAACCAAATACTGCCCCACCCCCCGACACACACACACACACACACACACACACACACACACACACACACACACTCAGATACTCAGACACAGACAAACACACAGGAGTCAGTTACCGGTATGTGTTATATTCGTTTATGTAAGTTCCCATAAAAGGTCATAATTTTGGTTAATAAACTAAAAGAAAATAAGCAAAAAGACTTATAGAAATGACAAAAAAGAAAATGTGCTCCTAATCTACCAGTCTAATGCAATGAGTGCTAGAGATGGAAGCAGGACCCAGGACCTCAGTAAAGCCAGGACACTGGGTAGAATGCCCTTACCTGCTTCCTGAGGTTCAGAGAACAGTTCTTCCGGCAAGAGAGATTTATTTCAGATAAAGGACAAATGCTGTCCTTTAATTAACAACATCTATCTCCGGGACAAGCACATCAGGCAGACAGTACAGAAGATTCTGTTAATATAAAGGACAGATGGCAGCTTCTCCCCTGGGACATTTGAGGCTGCCCCAGAAAAACACATGATTTTAAGAGGCTTTGGGAGAACCAGTCAGGAGACAGGAAGGCTTCAGTGTCCCATTTACAAAGTAAACCTGAAAGTATCTCGGAACTGTTCTGAAAACCCTTGGAGAAGAGCCAGGTGAATCGGAGAGGAGGGTCATACCTTCTGCCTCACAGCATGGAAGTAAGGACTCTGTGCAAGCTTCCTCTCTGCCCGGCCCAAATGACACCAGATAAAACGGAGTTTTAGTGGGAAATACTAGCACTTTGGGCTTCATGACCCAGAACGACACAGTGGAAGAAAACTTGCAGACACTCTTATGCTAATATTGGAAACATCCAGCCAGGGCAATGCCACCGGCTGAGTACTAGATCTGCTTGGTAAGGGGGCAGGATTTGGTCCCCAGCTCAAGGGGAATGCCTCTTCTATGGTTCTCATTAGACTGACTCAACACCCACATCCTGTTGCTACAAGATTCCTAGCGTGTGTGTGTGTGTGTGTTATACCTGCCTAACTGGTGCTAACATTATAAAACTTACATCAACACTTCTTGTCCGAGTGTTGATGTCCTGCTGGGAAGGCTCTGAGAGCCGTCCTGAAGCCACAATTTGAGACTGGCTACCGCCAATTCTCGTCTTAGTCTGCTGCTTTTAGATGGCAGATCTCATTAGCAGCATCTGCAGAGTGGGGATTATTACAGCACTGTACTTGGTTTCAGGCTGTTGGGATTGTTCTCACACAAGGAATTACAAAGTCCTGTAACCCTGACAGAATTTAGAGCTGAAGACTTAACTGTGTGGAATTTGGCTACTGATACCCCAGACAGCAAATTGGGTTTTTCTTGGGCTGCACTGCAGCATGCAGATGCGGGAAGGAGCAGGCTCACCAGTGCCACGGTGAGATGTGTCATCTGCTCTGGGAAGGAACAGGCTCATCAATGTCATGAGACCTGCACCTTTTTTTTTTTTTTTACACAGCCTGATTCTTGAACTGGATTTAGTAAGTTCCCAGGTGCACATATAACAGGCGTAAGTATGCAGTATGCATGGACATATGTTAAAGGTTGCACTGAACAGAGAGTACACAGTGAATTTCTTTTTAATGTATGAAAAATGTAGAATACTGTGTGAATGCACACATATATATTCATTAAACCAAATTAGTACAACAGCAACTTCATAAAGTTTGCAGCGGTTCTTCAAGCTCAACTTGGCATCACATAAAGTGCATATTTAACCTACACAACTACATTTCTGTAGATTAAAAAAGAAAGAAAGAAAACATGCACACAAGCACAACAATCCAAACTGGCTTTGCTTGTCTCTAAATTAATCCAATTATTCAAATGTCAGTTATATCTGCCACAGTCTGGCTCCTTGGGCCAAACCAAACTGTTAAAAATTAAAACTGTTTTACTTCGTTTAGTCTTTCTGCCTTTTTAGTGTAAAATCCACAGTCTCGACAAAAAGTTGTGGGATTTCACACCCAGTGCAACACAGCCCTATTGCTGTCATCCATGCATAATTCACTTTGGAAATATGCATTTGCTTTAAAATATTGCTAAAATATACATGTAACATATGCTAATTTCTCTGAGCTGGCTCGTACACTTCAGTTTCCAGGTTATATGTAAGCTTCGCCAAGCGCACACACTGTACATAAAGGGTATAAATGAAAGGAAGTATCTCTGTCCCTAGTTTTCTGTCTCCAGCCTTGGCCAAACTGACAGCCCCAAATCCCAGCACCATCTAACACGCCCTTCCCGTGGAGAAGACAGCCTGTTCTCAGAGTCTTAATTACATCCCAGCTGACTACCCAGCATTGCCAAAACCAGGCAACAAACGCTGGCCCTTCACTCACAATATGGTCTGCTAAACAGATTTCTGGTCACACAGAAAGAAACTTGCACAACGTAGGGGAAATAAAGGGACAAGCAGGAGATCAAGGGAGAGCACAAACAGTAACCTGGGGGATGGAAGAGAGAGGCAATTCATCCCCACGGTGCAGAAAAGGAGAGAAAAACCCCTTCCCAGAATCCTCAGGCACTAGGCAGCAGAATTTTAACAAAGCTGTCCTTGTACGATGAAGTCACAGCCCTACTCATCTAGCCAAACACTGCTGCTCAAGACGGGCTGCTGATACTAAAGTTCAGTGGATTAATGATTGTTAACTAAGACGTAACCACCCACATGGATCAGGCCATTATAATTACAGAAGAACAGCATGAAACTTTCTGCCAGTGCAAATGGTATCATATGTTTTCCTGGCTGGCTTTTGGGGAAGGCTTTAGCTCATTTGACATGGCAGAAAATGCTACAGCCTTAACTCATATCCCATATAATCTACATAAAATTAAGTTTTTTCCTTTTCGTGATTGTGTCACATGGATATGACAACAAAGATGGTTGCCAAATTTAGCAACTATCTTTGGCTTGATCTAATTCTATATACAGGCAAATAGCAAATCTTTTAGGAGCTTTGGAAGGCGGTCCTCTCCAGAACAACTGAAAGCAAGACCCACAAAAGCAGCCGAGAGTGCCCTAACAGAGAAAGCTCTGGACTGGGCACTAATATGCTGTGGTCTGAGAAAGTGGCACTTTCCAACCTGAGCTCCAAACCAGACGCCACAAACCTAGTTGCCTGGAACTTTCCTTACTGACGTTAGTATCCGAAATGGTGTTTCTGGGGTGCCGCTTACTCTACACAGTGGGAACAGTGCCCTGGCATTTTGTATCAAGCAACCTGCTTTGCACATGGGTGGTCCTACATTTTACTAACAGTGGTGGAAGGTCCTGAAGAAGGCAGTAAAGTGATTCAACTGGACAAGTTCTTAAGAACACATCCTCACCGAGCTTCAAAGGAACTGCACAGTGTGAGGTTAGCATCCTTCTGTTTAGAATTGTGAAACTCCTACCTTCAGCATGGTCCTATGTTGTTGCAGAAAAAAGAACAGACAGAATGAAGGCAAATAAGTACTTCACAGGCACAACAATCCTGCTACATCGCGAGAACACAGCATCTTTAGGGATGGTAAGACTGGGGATCCACAGGTATGGGCAGGCAACAAGAAGCTGTGGTTTGAGGATGCAATTTCTGCTCTCATCCCTGTCGCTTTGACACAGTGGTCCTTGGGTGGGCACAGTGAGAATCCTAAGGATGCGTTTAGTAGGTGTTAAATGGAAAAGCTGACCACTAAACCTGCTGCCCAGTTAATCACCAGCACTGTCGCCACCAGACCCTTTATTGATCCCCTCTGATGATGCCACTAAGTCTCATCACCCCGTGTTCTATAGAAGAGGGTCCTCACTGCAACAACAGAAGAAAACCATTACCTACAGTGTCAGGAAGTGATTCCACCCGGTGTTCTATAAAGAGGAGAAACAAGGAAACCATTACCTACAGTGTCAGGGAAGTGATTCCAGCACTCATAACTTCATTTGAGGGTTGTTTATAGTTCTCTGTTAGAAAATGCTTAGTGGGGAAGGAAAGGGAAAAGCCTCATTACAATATAACCTGAATGTATCCAAGTTTACCTCGAAAATCAAATCTAATGCCTTATCTGTAGTTCTAAATGAAATCTTCATCCTATTTTATCCTTTGAGATGATAGAAAGCTGGAAGAATAGAAAACAAAGGGTTCAGTATACTTTAACAGTGCTGAGTAAGGGCCAATCCAATGAGTCATTATCTTCTATGGAACTTAAATAATAAAGATTTGGCATCCTGTTTCCCTTACAGAGGCAGAACACATTCAAATTGCATCTTGGGAATTGATACAAATCATCCTTTGGGGATGAATTCACCACAATTTGAAGTCTGGGAAGGCAACCAAGATATTTAACAGAAAGAACCTGGACATAGTTAACGTAGGCTTAAGCAAGAGATTATATAAAAAAAAAAAAAGAAGGAGGAGGAGGAGGAAGGGGAAGAGGAAGAGGAGGAGGAGGAGGAGGAAGAAGAAGAAGAAGAAGAAGAAGAAGAAGAAGAAGAAGAAGAAGAAGAAGAAGAAGAAGAAGAAGAAGAAGAAGAAGAAGAAGCAGCAGCAGCAGCAGCAGAAGCACCAAAGCCTTTAAATGGCAAGCCAGAGAATCAGGTTTTACATTGTGCTGAGCGGGTATTTCTCTCTCTGGCAATGGACACAAACAAGCAATAACTAGAAGAGAAGCGGAACAAGCTTCTTTGTGGTCTGTATCCCTTAGCAGCACCCTCCTTATGGCATTGGTCTGGGTGGGGCTGAAAGCATTTGCTAAACTACGGCCCAAGGGCGAAATCTTGTTACCTGTTTTGTAAATAAAGCATTTTCCTCCATAGTCACACATGTATTTACATATTGTCTGAGGCTGGTTTTTTCCATTATAACAAAACACTTGTAACAGGTTGTATAACGATTTCCTCTTTGGCCTTTTAACAAGTGTGCAGGTTCGGAGACCTATTATGATCCATATGGCAAGAAGTAAGTTTGCTCAACTAATTCTGAGTAATCTATCCTTTGGAAAACTGGTTTAAAGTGTGCAGAAATACAAGTTTCTTTATATTCTGACAAGTTTTACATTCACAACAGGGACCAAAAGTCCAGAAATGGAGCTGGCATCATCACTAGGGACAATGAGGAATTTGAGCTATCTACACTAATTCCGGCTCTGAAAACTCTACTTTCCAATGTAAGAGCAACTGAACAGGGACCCAAAGTTCTAACCGTCTGCAGCCCGTGATGTGGCTTGGAAAGCAATGCTCAGGCTCAAGTCTCAGCAGCCACATCTTTTAAAACAACAGTTAATGAGGATCATTCTTTGGCTTTCAAAGGTCCAGTTTCCATTATCAATGAATGAGTAAATGAGACAAAATGTCACAAATATTAGTGCACTTGTCCCAGGCCAACGGCCCCTTGGCAAATAGGAGAAAAGAGAAACAAGGGCCACTTGGAGCTTTTGAGAGTCTTTCCCCTTGATGACTTTCTCTCCTCACTCTATTATCTGCTGTTTTCAGGATCTTTTACCTTAACCATCACGCACATAGGTGCTTGAGTTCCCAGAACCAAGGAGAAGTTTTTGCTTTCCTTTAACTTTGTTTACTGAGAGTTTAAAAATCATTAATTTCTATTGCCCCCTCTTAGCGAGCCTCGAAGTTCTGATTGTTTATTTATGTATTTATTTACAGACAGTCTCACAATGTAGCCCTAGCAGGGTAGACCAGGCTGGCCTCCAACCCACCCTGCTTCTAGAGTACTGGGATGAAAGGTGTGGTCACCATGCCTAGGAACACTGCTAAGATAATCAGTTTCCAGACAAGTTCTTACATGGGGTTATATGGCAAGGGTTCGGCTATGTTCTCTAAGCAATAAACAAAGGATAAGTCAAACAATCTGGGCCCCAAGAACAACTCAAAATATATAAGACAGTAGGTCAAGGCAGAACCGGAAGAACGAACCACCCAGGCCTGAGATACACAGACAGAAATATGGAAACGTAGCCCTGGGTCTACAGAGCATGAATACCCATGTTATACAGCAACTCTCCCTTGTGTTATTATGATGCATTAGGATACTTAACACAGCAAAAGACAAGAGTGAAAGCTTCAGAAAGACCTCTGGGAGCCAGACAATGTCTGCCTGGGAACAGCTTTCAAAATATCTCAAACTGTTATAACCTTTGGTAATTTCAGAGAAATACAACAAAGATTAGTCTCCCTTTTAATGGGAATGCCAGTTACTCCTATTGGATTTGAAGGTGAGAAAATAAGCCTACTAGGATTTCAAAACATATTCAATATTTGATACTCTACACATCTCATTTATAAGTGAAAGACTAATGCTTCTTTCATTTTCTCGGCAGGGAGAGAAAATATACATTTCTCATGCTTTTCTCATTCCTTGTAAATTACAGCAATTCACTTTCAGCAGATTTGAGTTTTCAAGCCAGCTTATTTAAACCAAGTGCATACCTATGAGGAACAGTGTATACCTCTCTAGAGTCAATGCATTTGAGGTCCCACAAACTACATGGACTGCAAAGCACAGTGTGAGTCCTCCCCCATAGATGGCCTAACACTACTACGAGTATTCCAAGAAGAAATGCCTATCCCAGGGGAGAAAGCACCAGAACACACATTGTGCAGCATCTTGGGAGTTTCCCAGGTACAGACTGGCCCTTAGTAAAAGGTGAGGGTGCACCAAGGACACATCTGGATTCACATCTGGAGATACAGGCCCTGTGTTCCCTTCCCTCACTCACAGGCTCAACCTTCTCAGATTTGCTGCTAAGTAAATCAGACTATTAAGGGTTATAGTCTGCTTAGTCATTCCTAGTGGAAATGGGAAAAGTCTTGGGATTCTAGAGACATGAGTCTCTAGATTCCCTGCATCAACAGCATCCTGTCATATCTGGTCCTCAGGAAGAAATATTATGGCTGGGGTTACCATCTGTTCAAAAGCACTGACTTGAAGGTGAACAGAATACTTACCCCATTAGCCAGACCTGAATTCCCATTCTGGGTCCTTCGCTCTTAGCTCTGACTATAAGGCAAATGCAGAGATACTGTGAAGGACAGGGTCTCTAGGCTACCTACTGTAAGAATGGAGGCTCAGGGGCCTCACTAAACTCTCAGTACAGCGTATATAGCACTATAGAAAGCCGAAAATCACCTTCTCTATCTCTACAAAGATAACTTCATAGAGATCATAAAATAACGGCCAGTGACTCGGGTACTTTGGGAGGGTAGGAGGTATCATATCTTCAATATACTTCTGATGGGTTCCTACAGAACGATACTAACTGAGCGCCCCCAGCCTCCCTGTTACAGCTGAGGAGGGATGTCTTGCTCCACACTGCCCATTCCCCTAAGAACATAGGGCAAGAGCCTTACCAATATTGCCAAGGGTGTGGCATGCATCCACCAGTCTCAGTAAGCACTACCAGCATTGGTCATGAGAACTGAATTCCCTGGGGCAGGCGCCAACAGATGCTGAATGAATTAGAAGCAAAAGTGGACTTTAGAACAGATTCCAGGTAAAGCTGATAAATGCCCAGCCAGACCTAAAATTGCAATGTCTCTGATAATAATGAAACCCAAGCTGGTGCATCTGGCTAGCAAAACCCATCTTCCCAGCCTCACATACAAGCTGCAATCTACCTCGGAAGAATGCACAATAGAACTCCCATGAATCAGCTCAAAGAATTTAATGCCTGTTGCAATTTTCTCCAATTTAGTATATGAAATAATCACAGGCAGCAATTACCACGAAGAAAAACTTCAGGTGCAACAGCATTAGTTCAACAGCTGGGATCAAGTGTCAGGCCAGAATAGCAAATTTCATTCATTTTTATCTCCAGTGCTGGAGACATGCTGCTACTAGCTGTAACAGTCAGGAATGTCTGTTGGCTAAATGACTCTGCAGAGCTAGTCAAGTGAGGGCAGCCTACGACAGTTTAATTGGGCTGCTCACTAGAACTGTATCTGGGGGATATGGGCAGTGGGCTATAAACAAGCACAAAGCCGCCCTGGGTGCTGAGCAGAACCACCTGGGGGGGGGGAAGATGGGAGAGGGGAAGTGGGGGATCTTCTGTCGGCAGGATCTCTCATTCACACTGGCGTCAGGTTGGCTACAGGTGAACTGGAGCAAGGTATGCACGGCAGAAGAAAGGTGGGGTTAAGAGAGCAATCATTTATGTTGTATTGATTTCTGAGATCCCTTCCAAGGCAGAGTGACAGTTTTCAGTCTTGTGCTGGCAAGAGATGGGAATGACCAAGCAGCAGCCCCCTCTGCTCTGATTATATTACCTTAAGAAACAGCATTCATGTGCGTGTGCATGTGTGCCTGTGCGCGTGCATGTAATATATTTCCAGACAGGGAATCTAAACAAGTTTATCACTGAAAAAGAAGGCTAGGGCTGTAATCAGCCATTTGTCTTTGCTGCTTGGGATTGGGGAGTCAAGAGGTCAAAAACAAGCACAATTGGGCCCTTTGGTTTTATCGTAGGTAACCTCCCATCTCTGGTAATTGAACCCATTCCTTGCGGTCAGAGTTCCTGTCACTCATATTCAATGTCTGTCATTACAGAGAAATGCTTCATGTCATATTACACTGACAGAACCACTACAGCAACGCTAGCAAGGTTCCCCCAGCAACAGAGGTAAGACAATGGCAGCCTCTTGCAGACCAGTGATGTTTAACATTTTATATGCTGACACTCTGTCTGTAAGCACACGATAATGAAAGTCTGGTAAATGGGAGATAAAAATTCACACTTTCCTCCTTCAGGGGCTGCCAGGCAATCTCGGAAATAAAACAGGCTGGCAGCTCCAGCGATACTAGAGCACTGGTGCCACAGCAGGCACTTCTGAGAGCGGCAGAATGTGAGCAGGGATGGGCGCTAGGAAGGCCTATTTTTGATGTGGCTGTGTACAGACGCCTTGCCCTGGCAGACATGACTCACTGCTAAAAGGGTGGCTAACCTCACAGAGTCAACTCCGATGCTGAGCCCTCTCACCACACAGGGCAGATGGCTCTGCACTCTGGAACCCCAGGAAGATGCCCCTTGGGGCTGCACAGGTCCCTGAACAGTCAGTCTAGAGCACAACAACCCAGTCCGCTCTTCTAGGCATGACATCCCTCCTCTCTTGCCCACGCCGTTGACATGGAGGGCTCCACGTTAGTCATCCCCTACTACACCTTTATGCCTCTGGGCCGTGCACAGATCTATCCCATTTAGGAACCTCTTTCCAGCCCCCTCCTTGCACAGGGCTCAGCTACGGAACTTCCTGCTCCACAGGCGGGCCTCTGAATCCCTTCAGCTATTCACTTTTGGTGGCTAAGCACCTAGATTTTCCATTTAGGTAAGTTTGCAACTCCTTGTGGCCTACTTTCCTTAGCAGCAAACGAGTTTCACAGTAATGTCCACCTTACATGTGGGCTGTGCTGGTTGAAGGAGGGTCCACGGCAAGTTACAATGGTAATGTGATTGGCCAACAGTGCCCAGTTCTGACCAAGCACTCGATAAATGCCAGGGAAATAATGCCATCCCAGATCCCAGTACTGCTGTTGTTGGTGCTGCCATTCTTAAATCATGCCATTTACATAAGCAATGAGACTTTTCACCTTGCTCATTGTTCTCTCTCCACGGACCACAGCACTGAGCATTGGTACCATCTCAAAATTCCTTAGAAATCAAAGTGCCCACAGCACACCCGAAAGGACCTGCAAACTGTGTATCATAAGGCTACAAGGCAGTTCTCACTTTTGTAATGAGAAGGTCCAAATGTCAAGCTTTGGAATCCCAACTCTTCTACCTAGAAGTCCTGTGCCCTGGAATGTTATTTAATGTCTCTGTGGCTGTGGTCTCCACTTTCCCTTCTTAAATTAGGGCCAATAAAAATACCTACAGATGAAGAGTGGAATCATATGCACTTAGAAACAGTCTGGCTTCTATGCTTAGTTAGTACTATTATTATTTGGGATTAAATGAGTTCATAATACATGTAAAACACTTGAGTGATTATCAGGTCTAATGATAACATTGGTTATTGTGTTTGACAGATGTCAAGCCTCCTAAGGGCAGAAACACCGCTTACTCAACCTCAACAGGTTTTGTGTTACACAGGCTCTCTGAAAAGGGCATCCAAGGCCCTAGAGTCTAGCCGGATATGGGTCTGGTGGCCAGTAGGCTTTCCTGGGGCTGCAGGCCTGAAGGACAACAGTTATTTGTACAGACCTCCCTGCCAAGACAAAGCTTCTTTCTTTCAAGGTCACAACCTTAAGCTTAGGAACTTTGGATTTAAAAATCACTGACTTGATATTTCACAGAGAACAGGTAGGCTTAGGGAATTTAACCACTCCCTCCTCTCATTGATGCGTTTGGGGGGGGGTACCTTTTACCTACAGAGGCCATTACAGCCAAAAAGCATAATGTAATGGCTAGCTTAAGCGTTCGGCAGAGCAACTCAGGGCTCAATCCCTGGTCACTCCCCAGGCATATGCCACACAGTGCTGGAGGAGTCATTCTTTCCATCTCTTCCCAGAGAGGATGTGCACCCGAAGCAGCTGCCTCCTGAGCTGCTTACATCTCTGGATCATCTGTGTTGCAGTTACTGTTGCCGGGGAGAAGCAAACGAGCCTCATTTCACCCCAGATAAAGCACCGAAAACAGACCAAAGACCATTTCACCCAGTCTGGTTTAGCGATCCAGTGAGCTTACCAGGACTTACAGGAGCACAGAGTAACCCTAAAATAGCTGTATTGCCAAGAGGTTCAGCATTGGTGCTGACCTCCCAAAAGCTGCAGAGATGGAATCTTTGCCTCTTTTCAGCCAATCTTCCACCTCCTATATATTCTAGGACCACCCAAGACCATCTGAATTATGTAAAAGAAGTGGCTAGAATCTCAGGTGAGGGTCGTAGATGGGCAGTAACAACTGCTCTGATTAAGACGGCAACAGTCACATTTTGCCTCGAAGACAGTATTATTCCACGTCAGCCTGCTTCACCCATCTTCTGCAATGGCTAGGCATATCTTAACACCAAGAGTGTCGAAAAGCCCATCGTGAGGTGACAAGCCATTGGTAAAGTACTTGTCAAGTGTGAGGATCTCAGTTCAGATCCCTAACACCAGCATAACAGATGGAGTGCCAATAAGCACCAGCAATCTCAACTTAGGGTGATGGGGAGGAGGCAGACACAGGAGGATCTGCTGGGGCCTGCTTGTCAGCTAGTCTTGTTGAATTACTAAACTGTGGGTTTAGTAGGAGCAGCTGTCTCAAAAAGTAAGGTGGGGAGTGACAAAAGACACCCAACTTTGACTTCTGGCTTCACAATACACTGGAGCACATGAGCAAGCACACACACATGAATTCATATGTAGACCTCCCCGGCACACACACAAAGCTGGCTGTGAGCTTGGTGTAAAGGGGCATGCCTGTAATCACAGCACTCTGGAGGCAGAGGTAGAAAGATCATGATTTCTAGGCTACACAGCAAGACCTTGTCTCAAAACCAAAACAATAGTGACAACAAAATGATTTTACAGCCAAGAAATGAACTAATCTGCTTGGGGAAAGTTCCCAGTTGACACAAGTGCCAAGATCATAATTAATAGTAAACGGTAACTTTTAATTTTATTAGATGAAACCATAGTGACAGAACTAGTCAATAATCAAAAGTATAAATTCTAAGTTCATAAAGGCCTGTTATCTAAAGAATAGAGAATGAGGCTTTCCAAAGGATACGAACGGAGCTAGCCACCATCAGCAACCCGGAGAAGGTATGCTGTAAATACCCAAAACAATGTACTGGGTTTTAGAATTACTGCATTCCAACCTGATGGGCAAACAAGATGCTTTGATGACTGTTTTTACTCTAATGCCTCATAACACCAGATTGCAGATAATTAGAGATTTTCCCCCTACTCCCAAGAGTGGGAATTAATGGGACAAAGAACTAAATAATCTATCTATTGATCCTCGGGAGCAACATCGGGAAAACACAGGCAACACGTAGGAAAACTGTAGTCCAATGAAAATAGTTCAACACTTCTCTCCAGAGGCACTGCTAGCAGGCTCTCGCTCGACATAACGATGTGCCAAGAACAATTCTAGCAACAGGCTCATAGCCCTAGCCAGCTTCTGCACTCTAGTTGCTCGAGTCTAGAAAAACTTGGATGGAGTCTTAGACACTGACTGGATCCCACCCAGTCCAGTAGTTACCGTGTTCTGGAGCCCTGCAATGACTTAGGGACAAATTCAGACCAAAGTTTCAAGTCCCAAAGGTCTGCACTTTGAAAAATAAAAGTAACTGATAATCCCCAAGCCAAGTGGGAGATAAAGCCTATTGCAAAGGCACTTCTAATTCTCAAATACCACACTGTGAATGCTCCTATCAAAGCATGGTTCATTGACCTTGGCCTTCATGATTATTATAATCACGGGTCATTAACAACATTACATCTTTGTTTGTCAGAAATGCCAGCCCCCACTGAAGCCAGGGAACAGGAAAACCTGTCCCAGAATATACACTTGTTTGGGAAATGGTCATCTAAGTTAACCTGTAAGCACCCAGGCACCACCTTCCTAGGAGGAGGATCTCAAACATCAAGACACAAAGAAGCAAATTTCAAGTTGGGTAGTAAGTCCTAGAGGGGCAATATTGGGGCTTAGGGCTCTGGCATCTGTGATAGTAAGCACATTGGCAGGGACACATTCCCCTTCACACTGTCTCTGGGGTCTTTCTACCTAGTGCCCTTATTTACCTCACAAAGTCATACATAGTACTCACTCCTTCCATTAATTCTCTCTCCCTCTGGCGACAGGGTCTACCTTCCTTATCCTTCGGTAGCCAACTTTACTGGCTAGATTTGAGAGATGTTCTCCCTAGAGTCCTCTTTCTTCTCCACAAAACAACATAAAAACAACATATACATGTCTTCTACTTTAATGTTTAGCATATCAACAGCAGCAGAGAACGAGAAGGAGAGAGATGAGAGAGATTATCACAGGAACATCCGAAAGCCTATGCTGCTCCTGGCGAGCGATCAGCAGCGATCATGCTCTGCCTTCCTTCCCGAGGCTCAGTGGGTTTTCTCCTTTCAGCATCTACCACATGGAAGAGCAGCATTCACGTCTGTAGTTACTGCCAGGAAGGAAACACACGCAGTGTTGACACAGAGTGCATGCCCAACACCTCCATTTGGGTTCTCTATGTAGAAACTTTCCCAATTCACATGGATGGCTTACTTCATGACTTACTTATGGTCAGTAGCATTTAATTTGTTGTCTATCTCACCATTAGTGTTGTCCCTTTCCCAACAACTGAACTATAACCTTGATTAGATAGACTGTGTTTTCCATTGCACCTAAGGAAACTATCAAACAGAGTACCTCTGTTAATGGAAGTTGGATTTGTAGTCAATGCCTGTTAGCAAGCACCAGGACAAGACAGTTCCTCATCCCAGCCGCAGGAACTGAACCACGTGTACCAGAGCTCCAGCTTACCTCTTCCCCATGTCTGGGTTCCAGATGTTGGCGGGTTCCCTCCTTCTCTGTACTCAGTTCCTAGGAGATCCTTCGGGAGCTGCCCTTAGAAACGCCCGTGCCTCTCAGATCACCTACCTGCTTCCTTTGCTCCACAGAAAGCACTTACAAGGTCTTCCCTGTTTACCTGGTTTTACAGTCTGTCTCCTGTTCCATGACTATAACCTTCACCAAGACAAGAAAACAGACTAGCTTTTGGCCACCCTTGCATTCCGAGAGCTCAGGACACTGCAGAGTGATCAACAGACATTGTGGAATCAGTGACTGGTGCTTGCTTTCTTTTCACCATTCATCTCCATACAACTGGATGGCCAGACTGAAGGAGCCCTTGAACCAGAGCTAGATTCCAAAGGCATCAACCACCTACAGAGATTTTAGCACGAAACACACAGGACTAATGACACACTAGTCGGAACAAGAGAACCTTTCTCACCAGTCTGAAAGGTGACATTAGGTTTCTGGTATAAAAAGAGGCCCACCATGTACTCAAGACGAAAGCAGGCCTTTGCAAAGCACCAGTCTTGATGCCAGGCCCTGCCTGAACGTACTAACATCTCGGCTCAGCCACTTCTCTTTGGCTGTCTTTTCTTTTGAACTATGTTTTTCATAGGTCAACAGTATGTCCGTGATATTACACTTACAGCCTGTTTCAGGACAGCATTATCTTATCTAAAATGACAGAAGAATATTGTTCTGGGGAAACAGTCACAACTCACTGCTCACTCTGAGGAAGGCTTAAGAAAAAGAAATCATGGCTTCCTTTGGATGATCCTTTAGATCATGTTTCTAACATAACCCCTGGCAAGAAAATTTCTTTGCCTTACATAGAAATCAGAGATCACTGTCAATGCCACCATCAACTAAGCCCTCCTTCTTAAGATATGGATAAACAGAGATCCTGCCCTTTATGCTGGAAAGTAGATAGCTGAAGAAATGGAGACTTCCCTCTGACAAATCCACAGTTGACGAACACCTTCTCTGTGCCCAGTGTCGGACTCGGCACTAACTGGGCACTGCACTTTCTGCAGACTCCCAGTGTTCATCATTAAGTGTGAAGCCACAGGTGAAGGGGTAGGAATGCAATTGTTTAATAGATGTGCACAGGGGCAGCTCCTCAAGGATGTTCCCATGTTCAGGGTGGTAAGAGAAATTGGCTGTGGCCGGCACCACCACACATTGTCTCAGAAAACTACCCTGAAGAGAAGCAACACTGCATCTATAATTTTAAAAGCTCTGCTCATTTTAACCAACCAGAGGCATTTTCTGCCACATAATGGAGAAATTCACAGGATGCTGGGCCCCTCATGGCTTCTGTGGCTATAAAACCCCCCTCATACTGGATTTTTATATTTGGTAAATTAATAGTTTACTGTTCCAAGATTCCTACGTGTTTATATGATTGCTTTTCTGACATAAAAGTTTGTAGTTGTTATGGAAACATATGGTAACATTTGCTGCTAAATTTTAAATGCATTTTCTACCCCTTATACACACCTGAAACGAAGCCAAAAACTCTCTTTGCTTTACATTAGAGTGAAATTCAAACTGGTCTGGGTGACTATAAATGGTTACTGTTTGTCTTGGCTCCTACCTGTATCAGATTTAGACTGAGGAATCTTAGAGAAGAAATTACACGGGATAAAATGGATATTTCTAAATTACAAGGCCTGCAATTCCAGTGGCTCCAAATATCAGCTTTCTGTTTCATCTCAGCCTGCCAGAAAGAAAATGGTGGGACCGGACAATGAAAGGGAGGCAACCTCCACTGTCCGGAGCCAAATGCTTCTTGTTTTGATTAAAGGAGAGGAGGAGATTGCAGGTCCAGATCAGTTAAGTCTTGTTAGCAAATTAAATGGCTGTAGATTATAATGGTGCAAGATATGAGTCTTAGCCCCTGGCTGCCAGCAGGAATGAGGGGAAGGATCAATTCTTCGGAGCCATTTTGTTCTGCATCTCATCATTTTTATATTATTGTTGATGTTGACTCTAGGCCCACAGGGACGGTAGCTTAGAAATGCTCATTGGGCAGTTTTGCTGTTGATATTTTAAGTGCCCTAATTCCTCATTTCTCCAACCTTAATACCTCACCCAAGTCAGGTTTCCTTGTGCAATGTCATAAATACTACTTAAGAAAATGACATACTTTGGCTCAGAAAAACATCAGATAAGACAGTAATGACAGTGCTTGCCTATTTGAGCATTTTTCCTGGGACTTTAGATCAAGATAAATCAAAAGCCACAGAAGCACTGCAATAGGTCTTGCTCGGGGACCTGAGAGACCTACATTCCCACCTGCACCCTGTCCTGTGGGCAGGGCCCCTGAATTCTAGCTGACTTTTGAACCTCCTAGGTTAACTCACCAGCTCTCACTTTGGGGACTACAACCTCACTATTACCTGGAGCATGTCAGCTGTAAGTCCTACCAGAATACATGCTACTTGCACTGATTCGGAGTTAACGGTGGGAAAAGAAGCTACTTGCCTAAGCACAAAGGTAATATGTCTTTCAACACAGGCCCTTGCAAGGCCAGAAATATCTTATTTGTCCCCTAATGGTGCATGTTCAGAGGGGATGATGCCAGTGGGTTAGCTTCCTTGCAATTCCCACCCTCCCTCCTCACATTCAAATGAAGAACGTCAAGTCCTCAGGCATCAGTTATAGAATGCTTGCAGGATGCAAAGGAGAACAAGGCCACAGGACGTAATCCCAGCAGATTCTGTGGGCAGCTCTGGGCAGAGCCCTTAGAAAAATGGCTGAGAGCTGCAATATCTTTTGCATTATTGCGCATTTGTTCTTTAGTGAAGAGGCTAATATTTCTCAATCCATCGGACACAGAAAATGAAGGGATTAAAAAGACGCCAGAACCCGCTGCTCGGGCTCAAGCCAGGCTCCGCCACGTAGAACCTGGACCTGTGTTGGGTAAATTCCCGAGCTTTCCTGGGTTTTAGTTACTTGAGCTGCAGTGTGGTGTGGGGGGAAATAAGGAGCTGTGGAAAGACACAGAAGACCATGTCTGCTTATAGCAAAGATACAGGAGTTAGCTGCTGCTGTCTATCCTCACAGCATGACCACCTTTCCTAGAAAGCACCACACGTTTATGACTGAAACACATGATTCCTAGAGCCAGAACAGTCTGTAAGGCCAGCATGCCAGCAGCTCCTCAGCTTTGACAATGTGCTCCGCCATCATTAATTTTAGCGGCTGGGGCTGGAGAGATGGCTCAACGGTTAGGAGCACTGGCTGCTCTTCCAGCGGTCCTGAGTTCAATTCCCAGTACCCACATGGCAGCTCACAACTGTCTGTAACTCCAGTTCCAGGGCATTTGACTCTCACACCAGTAAACATAAAATAATAATACTAAGTTAAAAAATAATTTAAAAAAATTTTAGCTGCATTCGTAAACTATCTACATTATATTTTTAGCATTGCTCATCAAATCAACCTTCAAAAAGGTATAGTAATTTTAGCATTTATTCATTTAATTAATTTATTAATTTTTGGTTTTTTCAAGACAAGGTTTTTCTGTGTAGATCAGGCTGTTCTGGAACTCAGATCCACCTGCTTCTGCCTCCTGAGTGCTGGGATTAAAGGCGTGCGTCACCACGGCCCCTGGCTTGATTTTGGTCTTATACTCAAGCAATACTATTTGAGAATCATGACTCCAATGTGCTAATTACCCTTTTCTAACTTAAACTAAAATAGTCAAGTAGACAAAAGAAAATAGTTTTTCAGATCTATTGCACAGCAGGGTGAGACCATAGTTAATAATAACATATATTTTAAAAATTCTAAGAGTAAATTTAAGCTATTTTACCCCCTCCTGGCAAAACAAATTATATAACTTTAAAAAAATAGAAAGCATCTGTCAGTTTGTCGCAGGTACTTGGGTATCAGCTGACTTTGGGCTCATAATCTCAGATGAGCTGGGAGACACTTTCGAGCCCACAGTCACCCCCACAATTGTCCCAGAGGCCTCGGGATACACCACGGTGATGACTGTCACTAAGTTCACTTTACTTAGCACATAGTCAGCTCCCACTCTTGCCTCAACACTGGGGACTGAACACAGTTCTTTCTTCCATGTCTAAGTTCCTGCTGATCTAAAACTGTGTTGGGGCAGCCTGGAGACGGAGAAGGCCTTTTTGAAAGAAGAAAAAAAGACAGTATCCAGTGGGCCCATTCAATCTCTGCAGACTGTTTTAAATGTACTTTGACCCCCATGCTAACTGAGTCTCATGTGATACATTTGGCATGAGAAAAGATTAATTACTTATGAAAAACAAGCTAACATCTCTACAGCAAATATATTATCACAATATAGAATGGGACATAAAGCTTTGCACTTGCATCATTAGCCTGGCTATAATAAATGATAGGCTCTCTGTGATGTATATTATAGTAAGGAAAACCCAGCTGCTTGCCTGGTAGGAAAGTGCCTAGGTGCGCTGCACCTGAGTCCGCAAGCCCTTAACAACCCCCAACACAAAGCTGGGTCCCTCACAACAGCACTGGCTGAAAACCATTATCTATGGATAATTAACTACGTCAGGACACTGAGGTCCTAACATGAGGTCCTCACAGTTCCCCACTATGGGAGTGACAGGAAAGCATTATTATAACGAATTACGGATATCTCCTTCCACTTGTGCAGTGTGGATGCAAGCTGGGAGTAAACTCGCCATTCGCATTACTGTTGGTTCCTCTGGACACTATCACCTGAAGGGCAAAGCAGCCCTTTGAGTTTAGCAACTGGGAAGAAATACTTGAATTTGGTGTTCAAATCTTAAAACTGTATGCAGAGTTCTGTTTATGTTCCTTCCGATTCTGTGACTATATTGATGGCAAACATTTGCTCGTGGAAAAGCCATCACTTAAGTCACTGCACCTAAAGAAGTCCAGAGTAGCCACTTGTAAAACATTCCTTGTGCATTCGTGATTGTCAAGAGTCCATTATTTTGCTTCCTTCAAATATCTTGGTCATTTTGAGACTCTCCCCAATAATGCAAGGTGTTTTAATTCCTCAGTAACAAACCTTTTGACGCTTCAAGACAAAAGCTCTGCTCCATTTATTAAGACGACTCCCTACTGTGTGGGGCTGGTTTTTACCTCATAATTAAAATAACACCTGAACAGGACCATCTGTGAGTGTGGCTTACATTTTGTATAAAATGTATCTTTTCATTCTTTCCCCTGGAACATACCTCTAGAACCTCATACATATTTTGTGTGACACTTTCAGAAAGAATGCTTAAATGAACTCAAAGGGGGGGGGGTTAAGGAACAATAGTTAGGGTGCGCATGTGCTCTCGGAGGCACTCACTCCACTGCAGCTATAAATGCAGAGCACTGTAATTTGCCCACGGAGCCAATGAGCTACCCGTCTCTACATTCAGTTCCTAGGACACCGCCAGTTTACAACAATCCAGGGAGACAGTTTGCCACTTAATTTTCCTCTTCCCTTTTTCAAACACACAAATTTTTGAGAAGACATTATTTGTCCAAAAAGCTGCCAGGATATCGGGTGAGGATGGATTTGGACATACAGAATATTTTAAAAGCTAGTCTCATTTAACCAAATTAAAGTCTCTTTTGGGGTGTTTTACTTTATTTTACTTTTTTTTGCACACATTGCAAATCCATAAGTGCAGAGATTATAAACATTTGATACAGCCATTTCTTCCACAGGATTTTCTGACCATATATTCACTTTGCCATAGAAATGTGTTTCTTTTTTTTTTTTAAATATTTATTTATTTATTATGTATACAATATTCTGTCTGTGTGTATGCCTGCAGGCCAGAAGAGGGCACCAGACCCCATTACAGATGGTTGTGAGCCACCATGTGGTTGCTGGGAATTGAACTCAGGACCTTTGGAAGAGCAGGCAATGTTCTTAACCTCTGAGCCATCTCTCCAGCCCCCAGAAATGTGTTTCTTTAGAAAGGTTGGCTTACTTTAATGAAACAGTTCCTTTGGTATAGTTGGGGCTGTGATGTCAACCTGGCTCCATTCTAATAGCCCTTATGAAATATTTACAGTGAAATTTAACCACGCATGCATAACAGCTGACTTCACTGGTAGCCAAGGTTTCGGCTTATTCTCTTCACTTTAGTAAAGGAAAGTAATCAGTTTATTTTTCTCTTCTCCAGAGATCAAACACACATATGTCTAACATTTCCCAAAGCACATCTCTGTGAACCCAGCAGTCTGGAGCAGCGACACTGGAAGATTCTACTGACCACAGACGTTTCTGTGCAAGCTTTCCTGTACCTGGAGAGGGCAGCCCAACTCTCCTCCCAGGAGCTCCAGAGCTGAACAGGAGAAACGGTCACTCCCTGGCAGCAAGGTCCTAGCCCTTCTTTTCCAGAACCAAACCCTTCATCAGAGCTGAAACCACCACCATTTTGCAGACACCGTTTTTAATGTGATGACGAATACCATCCACATCCCATTCACATTTGAAAATACTCATAGCCTTTCTCTGGCAAAGGAAAAATGAAACACTGCCCAAATCAAGGCAAAACAATCAAAACACACACACACACACACACACACACACACACACACACACACACACACACACACACGGTGCTCTAGTCCACTGCAAGTAGAGAAAACCTGGACTTCAAAGCAGTGAGGATGCTCACTCTGTATCAGAAACAGACCCATACCAACCAGCTTCAGATATGTTTTTAATTAGCATGAATAACACTACAAATGTGTGAGCTGGTTGTCAACATTTCAATAGTTGGTAGACTTCCTTACGCATATGCACATGGCTTGATTTTTTCCCCTTGAAACTGGGGAAGACCCAGGAATGTGGATCCTGTCTTCCTTGTAGGGCTGAGCAGGGCCCACTTCAGGCATAGCAAGAAGTCCCCACTCAACCCCACCTTCATCCATCTCAGTTATTGCCAGGCCCTACAGACAGGACAGCTGGGTTTGCTAGTGTATTAGCAATGACTGGAAAATGCAAACATCTAACTCTCATGCCCGGCCAGCAAGAGCTCAAAAATGTCCTCCATAAAGCCTAGGGCCTCCGTGGGCAGTGTTTTATCTGTGTAGGAGGAAAGCCAGGTCTCCTTATTCACAGAACCCTGGCACAGGTCGTAGGTGCCACTACTACAGAAACTAGTGGACACATGAATTTTTGAAATCAAAGTACCCAGAGACATGCAGGGGAGAAGTGGCAGCAGCAGCCAGGGGAGCGGCTGTTACTTTACCTGCCAGTCACAACAGAGTCTGTACACCCCACTCACACCACACAGGCAGACCTTCCTACCACATCCTACCTGACTTTTCTGCCACAGCCCGTTTCCAGTGTTGCTAGAAGATGCTGTGCTTAACACGGCTCCCACCTCTCAGAGGCCCCCTCAAAGCTTTGAAAGCTGGCATAATGTGCAGAATGGCAAATGGAGAACCATCAGCAGAAAGATCATTTACAGCGACTGTACAAACAAGCTAAATGAAAGACTTGTGTTCAGTCATTAAAAATAATAATGCTAAAGCCCCGAGGGCTGAAACGTAAAGCTTCAACTTCGCGTGCGGAAGCCGAAAAGGAGTGTGTTTATTATCCCAATAAGATAACATGCTAATTTACTTAGTAGGCAATTTTAGAGTATGTTCACAGTGAAATCTCACTTTATCAGATTATATGAAAAATAACAACCACAAATAAAATGTTCACTCAAGCCTAGAGCTTCTGTAAGATAGAAATCACCCATGTGGGAGGCCAGCAAGCGGCTGCTGGTGGGGCTGGCCCAGGGAGATCCCTCCTCCATGCTTCCCAGGCTCCTGGCCCGAGCCCAGGTTAGGATAAAGTTATCTCCCCCACACTTTGCAGATGATGCCTAACATCATGACAACAGAGAGAAGGCAAGGTCTCCGGTCCTGCCTACTCGAAAGTTTCTGTAAAGTAATGAGCACAGACAGCTTGGGGACTGTCCACCTGCGCTGCCTGCCTCTGCCTGCCTCCAGAGTCAAACCACCAGGGATGGGCAGAAGGCATTTGCCTGACAGGGCCAGGACAGCCTTTCTCCTCCATGACAGCCTGGGCCTACCCTCTTAAACTTGACCCACCGTAATTCCTTCACAATGCAGCCGCGAGGCAGCTGACAGTAGCAGCTGCAGTTCCTAAGCGAGATGGATGGAATTTTCATAACTGGTTCCCCAAGTTACATTTTACCTTCAAGATAATTTATGAGCTGCTCTGGAGCCTTGAAGAGACAATATGCTTGCCATAAAATTAACTCTAACAGTCTTGTAGGTTATAATTAACACTGGGAGGGTAACACCAACTGGACGAAACACATGGCATAATTGATGGTGAAACTGGGAATGAGGAAGCAGGCAGCGTGATGGCTGTGCACACACTCGCGCACAAGCCAGGCATCGCTGGTTTTGAGGCTCTACCACAGCCACCTTGAAGGCCTCAGATCCAGGGACAGGAGCCAGAGCGGGGAGCTAGGGTGCTTGCTGGCAGAACCATTGGGCATGTGGGTGGGTCCACAGCCCAGGGGGGCACCAGACTAGAAGCGACTGGGGAACTGGGCAGTGCACTCAGAGCTCAGGCTGAGCCTCAGGGGAGCCTTCCATGAAAATATGGCTGCATTTTAAAACAAAACAGAAGTATCTTTGCCAGGGAAGAAAAGGTTACATAAGAAGTAGAGAATCAAAATTTCTAGAAAGGTCCTTCCAGGACTCAAGGTATACATCTGGAATACCGAAGGGAAACTTCTCATTGGCTCGGGCACATCTCAGGAACCAACAAAGGTGATCAACTAAACATGAAGGTTTATTAAATTACAAAATCCAGGGTGAAGACAGGCGGCTAATCAGAAGTCATGCCAATCACTGCATTTTTTTTTTCTGACTTGGCAAGCTATTCCTGTCTGTGCCTGTGTCCAGAACTGCCTGATCACCACTTGAGGAAGCATGACCACACCTGACACACTGGGACCATCGAACGATTTTAGTGAGCAGTTTTAAGGTGGCCGGCCTCAGTTCTATTTTCTGAGTTGGTTTGTTTTTGTCCCAGGACAAGCTAGTGAAAAATCCTGATAAATGATGCAATAGTGTCCCCTACAGGCTGACAGGGTGGTCTCCTCCCCTCCCCCAGTGCCTTCTAGACCCAAAGCCAGTTAAACTTCTATCTATACCCTGGAATATTCATTACAGAGTAAATCTGTAAAATACACCGGGGACACCCCTGAGATAGAATAAAATTACTATGCTTCACATGTAGTGAATTGTTTCCCAGATATAAACATACTGTACAGCTGATAACTAACCCGTGATGAGCAGATAAATCACTACCCTTTCACCTTAGGGCACCTGCTCGAGTCGGCCTTGATTAACACAGCCCCAAAATTACTTGACCTGGAGGATGTACAGATTCTTGGAGGCTCACCTTTGATGTTCTCAGCTTCCTCCCCGCTCCCCTCCCTTCTAAAAAGACTGTAATCAATAGAAAAGAAACAACACAGCTTTAAAAGGTAGAAACTTTCCTTTAAAAGATTAATGGCAGTGAGATTCATACAGCATAGGCTGCAAATAACTGCCTTGTGGAGAGATGTTTTCACGGCTGGAAGGTGAGGTGTGCTCCGGTAGCAGAGGAAATGTGTATTTACAGATACACAATTGCTGATCTCCACCCCGGGAAAGATTCTGAAGGGCTGGAGGTCCTGTCCTGCGAGACTGAAGTCAACGTACTTAGCCATTTATGGCTGACAAAGCTTTGTCACTGTGCTCCTAGATGCTGAGCTGAGCATAGTGGCTTAAGTTTCATCTCTGCTACTGAGTAGCTGTTGCCTTTGGCAAGAGGGTCTGTATTCTCATTGTAGAGAACATTGGAAACTCTGATCAGCACTTGGGGCGTTCTCAACTAGTGCTAGCTTCTACTACTGCTAACACCGTTCCCAGCTCAGATTTCAAGGGAAAAAAATAGAGAGACCTTTGTCTAAGTTTGCCGCTCTCTAGGCTCTTTTGTCAGAGCTGGAAGACGCCATCTGCCTTGAGTGTCATGTGGATCAAGACACTGTTTTAGGTGAAGCTGAAAAGACCTGAAGTGTCTGTGAACTGCCTGATACCTAAGGCCAGCTGCTAAGAGGATCAACCTGGATCCCGTCAATTCTAGGTGATGGTGTTTATCACAAGCCCAAACCAGGGTTAGTCCAGTTTAGACTTCCTCTCTACCCACTTCAGCAGCATCAGGCCTCCATTATGAGGGCAGGATTCTGCATCAGGACACTGTCAAAGGAGAGGGCAGTTTGAAAGACAGGCAGAGTTCATTTTTCACTTTGTTCTTTTGACTTATCTTAGTCACTGTTCGATTGCTGTGAGAAGACACCACGACCAAGGCAACTTATAAGAGAGAGCATTTAACTGGGGGCTTGCTTAAAGTTTCAGAGGGTGAGCCCATGACCACCATGGCTGGAAGATTAAGCAACAGGCAGGTAGCATGGTGCTAGAGCAACAGCTTAGAGCTGACATTTGGTCAGAAGGAGGCAGAACGAAAGACTGGGCCTGGCATGGGCTTTTGAAACCTCCAAGTCCTCCACCAGTGACAGACCTTCTCTAACAAGGCCATACCTCCTAATCCTTTCTAAACAACCTACCAACTCACAATGAGACATTCAAATACATGAAACTATGGGGGCCATTCTCCTTCAAACTACAAGATGATGATGTGACGATGGTTTTACAGAATACTTGTTCTAGGTGCTTTACAAACACTTAAGTCAACCCTGTGCAACTGGTCCACCATTATCCGCCCAGCAATTACAAATGGGAGAACTGAGGTTCGGAGGGACTTAAGCAACTTGTTTAGTTACAGTCTTCAATTGTTCCCTAGAGTTATGGAAGAGCAGCCAAGATTCAAACCCAGACACTATGACTCATAATCTACACAGACAATACTATGATTTATTAATACAATCTGTTCTAGAAAAAAAACTACTTTGTTCCACATTCAGAATTGAGAATGAGGAATCTCTTGAGAGAGGATGGCAGAGATTCTATCCAAGGACTCACACCATATGTGGTTTTCTTTTCCTCCTATCTTATTCTCAGGGACAGGCAGTTCTCCTACCCACCAGCAGCTAACTCATCCCAGCAGAGAAAGGGTAATCCTCACAGAGACTGACTTCCTGTGACTCACTTGAGAACACCTAAGCAAGCTTGCATCTGCCTTCCCTGGGACCTGAGTTCCCATTGAAATTATGACCCAATTTCTTTCTCTTTATCGCTCTATATTACATAAGCCATTTCTCCTAGTCAACTGTTACTCATCACTATTGCCCCAGGGCCAAGGATAGTACCTAGTACTAGTTAGGCACTCAATGGATATTTGTAGACCCAACATGTGACTGACATCAATCACAGCAATAATAACAACCATTGATAAAGGAGAGTGCATTGTCAGCCATAATCCCAAATGCCTATGGTACAGGTGTGGCCTTTCAAGTTCTCTCTTAAGGGGATTTCCTAATACAACACTTGGAATGAACTTAAGCCTTTCTTAAAGTGAAGGCTTTAAAAGTGGCAAATGTCTGGTAAAGTAAGTTGGAGCCAGGGAGCAGGCAATCAAAGAGGCAATTAATGTGGAATCCCTAGGCTGGGGCTCCTGGCGATATCAGTGTTCTGTGGGGACCTGACAGACTTGACCCTTTACAACTACAAAGGCAAGACTTATCACAAGTGACCATTTATGAGGAAGATCAGACAGGACAACTTGCTGTCTTTAACCTGAATGGGATAGCTCTGGCTCAGTTCTGTTGAGTGCCCTTCATACAGTTCTAAACACTTTATAGACACGCCATGCAGGCTTCCAGTGGGGAAGCAGTGCCTGCCAGCCCCCTACCACACCCACCCTCCCACCCACACCCTAGAAGAGAAACCCCACAAGGGAGGACTAGTCTTCAGCTATGTTCACTGTTGTGCTTCCAAAGCCTGGAGCAGGGCTTGGGAAACAGCAAGCCTTCAGGAAATACTTGCTGAATAAATAAATGTGTGAATCAATATTTTCTCAAAAAAGCTAAGAAGCAGTGCCTAAAAGAATAGCTAACAACTAGTCACAATCAGTAACCTGACAGAGTTCCAGCTCACCATCCCACATGTGGACTTTATAAATAAGGTGTACAGAAGTCAACCGGCTTCTGTCCCCATAAAACTGCTCAAGTAATGATAGTGACAATGGCAATACCAGTAACAGCACTGCCCACCTTAAGATAAGTTGCTGTAAGATAACTTGGACAAAAAGTAACCTAGCTCTTCATTCATTCAGTCCATGCTCTACATTCATATAAGGTTTCAATCCCTACACATTTATGTTTTACGGAGTTATCAGGTTTTATGGAGTGATCTGGTTCAGAGACACAAAGGACATTCTGTAGCTAAGGGTGGCAGAGAGCAGAGACTGCAATTACTAAAGGAGAAGGGCAGATGCATTAAAGAAGAAGAAAAAAATCAATGGTGATTGGTAGGCCAGTGTGCCCCCCATCCCCCGTGTCTCCTCATGCCACCCAGACAGTACCCACAGATTCATCTATGGCAAAGGACAATGACATGCACACTCATGCTAAAGCTCTGAGTGCCTGACTAACTAACTGCCCAAAGAATCAGCCACTCTGTAGCATGAAAGACAGTATCACACATAGTCAGAGGATACAGTCACAGTTTATCTCAGCAGGTCACTGTCTCAACCTTCTAGGGCACCCTGGGGCTAGTGACTACACACATTGTTACCATAAATGGACAATGAGTTGTGGCTCAAATGGGAAGTTACCAAGGCTCCGGACACCAGCAGGTAACTAGGACAAGGTAGCTGCCCAGAACAGCTGGAACACAGAACTTAGAACACCTGCAGCATTTAATAGTCTCTTCCACTGTAGAAGCCACATCAATCTCAGCCTGGCCCTCTTGAACTGAACTCAAACCTTATTCAGAGGCATGACCTTTGGAGAGGACCTTAGGGCCTGACCCAAACCTTCCAATGCACCATTCTCTCACCCAGGTCTACTTCTGTTTGACCCAGGGCAGGAAATTAGGAATGGCTGGCTCAAGAATGAGACCATGGTTTTTGACTTGGTGCTAGCAAAGTACCTTGGTGCTTTCTCCTCCAACTAGACCGTGTCCAAAGCTTTATGCTCAAGACCCCGCCTCCTTCCAGCTGTAGGTGTTCCACCCTTGGTGAGGTCAGAGAAGTAACTCCTATTCATTTCCAGTATTAGGGTTCTCTCCTCTCTAAGTTCAAGGTTCCAGTTCAGCAAGATTAAGGAAACACCAAAAGAAGCACAAAGTATCTAGAAACACAGGCATGGGCTGGAGAAGTGCTTCATTCAGTCAGTTGGAGTGCCAGGTGCCTTGGCAGATGCCAGGCACACATCACGAACAGTGTCGAGCCCCCTCGCTGGGACGGGGCCTGGCAACAGTGGAAGAGACTTTTAACCGCTACGACAATCCCAGCTGCTCTAAGTGTCAAGCAAACCAACAAATACCATTTAACCTATGGTAGAAAAACAGGTATAAACGCTGAATCAAGTCAACAGAGGAGAGCTATCACTCACTAGCTCTGTGTGTGTGTGTACACATGTGCGTGCATGAGCATGTTATGGGAGGCTGAATCCAGGGCTTTGCACATATTAAAAATACCTACTACTGAACTACGCTCCCAGACCCATGCTATGCCTTTTCATAACCTACCAGAATATGTACATGAATATTCAGAGGTGTATTATTTATAATAGTTCCAAATGTAAACAACCATATGCCCAACAGCTAATAACTAGGCAAATAAAATATGGCATATTCAAATAATGGAGTATTATTCAACACCAAAGAGAATGAATGTTATGACACAGATGAACCCTGAAATTATGCTAAATGGAAGGGGCCAAATTTGTGTCTATTTATAAAATTGTTCATAACAAGCAAATCTTTAGAAACAGAAAGTAAACTGGTGGTTGCCAGTGGTTGTGGGGAAAAGGGAAATCTAAAGTGGCCATTACCAGATAACAGGGCTTTGTTTTTGGTAGAGAGTTCGCGGTGACTAGATTGTGTGATGACTGCAGTCTCGAACAGACACTTCAAAAGTCACTCACCGTGTACTTCACAACTCTGACTTTTAGAGCATACGACATTTTGTTCTCTTTGGATTACATCTCAAGTTTTAAAATCCCCTAATGACCTTGCTTTGCTCTTATTATTGTGCTTTCTCCTCATCCAGCAACAATAAGTCAGTGCCTGCTAGTGAGCAGCGCTGCTCACTTTCAAGTGTGCCCTCCTCCCTGGTCAGTCAGATCCCTCCCTGCCCCTCACTCCCTAATACACAGTCAAGTCAAAGCCACAAATACGCTAGCTTTGGGTAATGTTTAGAAGCTTTTTGTTTCTATTTTCAATATAATTACCATCTAGGAGAGGCTTCTATTATGCAGACAGTGTAGCTCAAAGTCAGAGCCTTCAATGCTATAGAACGGTAGTCTTTTAAGACCTCTACGATGACATACTTTGCTGAGCAGGTTACACAGCAGCTCCACACTCCTCTTGACAGACTTCCACCACCTTTCAAGAAACCTGGGATATCTCACCTCCACATAAAGCCCGGAACTGGCTGCAGAGCACACCATTGTAGGAACAGCATTGTGTGCAGTATTTTGTACATAGTTAAGCATACAAAATATACAAACAGATGCTCGTTGAATAAAATCATTCTAGTCTCAGAAAACAGGTAGTCATAATGCGCCCATCATCTTTGCAGAAATGACAGAGCTGTGTGGTCTCCAGCATCACACCTGATGCAGGCGCTGCACATTTATGGAATGAATACTGGGGGAGCAAACTTTACACACTGGGTTAAACAGTGCATCTTTTCCAGAAAAACTACAAAGTCTTAGTTGGAATCCAGTGCCAAGGAGCCAAGTACAGACCCAGGGCTGCAACATGCATGAGGGCCATATGCTGAAATGGACACCTTCTTTTGTTTTGTAAAGCATTTTCATTAACTCCATCACTGAAACTGAGTAAGCAAACAAGCAGAAACAAAATGTTTGCTAATCATTCTGACATGTTCAAGGCAAAGGGGGCCTGTCTGACTCCCGAAGCCGAACACGAATAACTATGCCATCAATGCCCCAGCACTCTCAGGATCCTAGGTGATGCGCTGGGGACGCAACATAGAATAAACAAAGGCACTGGTTTTTAGGTTTTATCTAGGAAAACAAATCAGGCATGGACACTGAACTGTACCTTTTCTGTGGTGGACTTTTCAAATGATAATTCCTTCTACTGTCACCATTAAATCTTAATCCACTCCAGCTCCTTGCATGGGTCATTGAGTCTATATGTACTGCTGTTATTTTCAAATGTTTCCCCTTGGTAGGGAAAGTGGGGGAGAAAAGATGCTGAGAGCCAGATGGGCCTCTTCACAGTTCATTTATCAAACCTAATACGCTGGGCTCCACCCTCCTCTCTCTCACTATTGCAGTTAAACTTCCATATAATTTGGTAATCATTTTCATTATCAGACAGTGACCCAAAGCAGCCGATCCTGGGATACTCAGTCCTTGCAGCTGCTCTTTTTCTGCCTGCTCCTACAGTAGAACCTAAGAGCTTCAGATTTTATTAGCTGCAGACTGACCTCTGGGCTGCGGAGGTCAAGAAGGGGTCAGATCAGAGGGCTTGCCCAGTTCTTTAAAAGCTATAACAAGCTGTCCATCAGGCGGAGTGGACTGTATAAACAAAGGCAAATCTTCAGAAACTCGGTACCACTTCTGTTAACACTTAGCCGGCATTCACACGGGGCTCCTGATGTTGGATCGTTCAACTCTGGGGAGGTGAATCGACAGCCCTAATAAGCCTGTTTGGAGAGGGCTGTTTATAAGATTATCGAGTTTGGGGAAGGGAAGCCAACAGCGCTCAGATGTGCCTCTAGAATCATGGGCTTGTGTGACACTGTGACAAACTCAGTTACCCCAAGTACTGCAGAACTGACACTTTCCTCAAGGAGCTAAATCACAGGGAACATATGCTTTTGGTTTTAGACATGTGAAGTCCCAGACAATGGCTCCACTCC
The DNA here is from genome assembly GCA_004026605.1 of Ondatra zibethicus. Lineage (NCBI taxonomy): Eukaryota > Metazoa > Chordata > Mammalia > Rodentia > Cricetidae > Ondatra > Ondatra zibethicus. The sequence goes on from PVIU01001646.1 coordinate 40,658, forward strand.
TGGCCTGAGAGAAGGACACATATTTTATGACCAAGTTACAAGCGTCACTGAAAATGTTCTCTGGAGACCATGATGGCAGATGAACCTGCTCGAGAAAGGGCTTTTGATGGCACACTGGCACTGAAGCTGTGCCCGTGGGAGTCAGGGCCAACCAAAGTTTCTTGAAGCTGCACAGCTCAATGAGTATTAAAAGTTAAGTAGAATCATCTGGATGCAACTTTCTGAAGAAAGAAAATTCTAGTATCTAGTCTAACTGGTCCCTTGGTAGCGCTGATGAAGGTGAAATATGTAACCTACCTACTGTTTGGTCTCTGGTGAGGGCTAACTATTTTCTGTTAAAGCACAGTGGTTTTATTTTGTTTTTGCTGTTGTTGCTTTCTTCATGTACTTCCAAAGCACACAACAAGCCCATCTTTAAAGCCCAGGCAGCAAGGAAGAAAGGCACTTCCCAGGATGCTTTATAACTTTTACCACCACCCGCTGGACGACCACGCAAGGCCTGGCCTGTGCCAGACGCCGGGCAATGCTTTGATGAGGAAAGAGAGGGATATGGTGACCGTCTGTTTATCCGGCTCATATGGATGAGGCTTTGAGATAGGGCACCGAGATGGGAAACATCAAATGGGGGCAGAGAAGGGTGGGGGAGGAATACGGTTATTTAATACTCCGAGGACACTTTGCCTTGGGAGCTCTCAGGACATCGACCTCTTGAAATTTTCTTTCAGGTGTTTGGTTTTAAGAGGGTCTGCACAGTGTCAGCTGCTAAGCCCCTTCTTCTCCCCGCCTCTGCCACAAAGGAATTGCGAATTTTTGCTTCAGATGCTAGACTACATCAACTTCAACACTGGCTCCAGCCCCTGATTAAACTGTTAGCAGCAAAGGGCCAGAAATGCTGAAGCCAGACTCTTTTTAAACAGGCCATGTCAGCTATGTTGTCTAGTGAGTTGATGTCATAGGAAGTCACTGGTGACAAACTATATGTACCCAACAAAAGACAGCCATCCCCGGTGAGCGTGCACTCTGGGCTGTGTGGGCTTTGGAGAGAAGAGTGTGGAAGACAGAATATAAGGGGACAAATGCCTCTCTGCTTTCTGAGTTAACATGCAGCACTAGGGAAGAAGAAAGAAAGTGGCAAAAAGAAAGCAAGAAACCTTTCTGGAGTCCCAGTGCTGATAGTCCATTGTTTAATAAAATATAATACAAATATAATAATGGTAACACAAAAAAGTCACAATTTAACTATGGAAACTTAAATGGCAAATAATTCCTTTGCCACTGCCATTGAAAACTCATTAATTATGACTACCCTGTGAGGAAGGGGTAACACTGAAAACTGTGATACTCCCCTTAAAACAAGACTGGATTAGACAGAGACCACACAGCCCCTGAGGAAGCAGCTTTCTGATACTCAAGGAAAAGCGACAGCTCAGGCTGCCTTCCTTGGGAAATGCTGCTCATGACTTCATCCTTTTCAAACACACCTATTTTCAGGATTACAATTACTAGTAAAGCTATCAATTGCTGAAAATTCTGCTGTATGAAGTTTTAGAGATTATCATGGCTATCAATAAGATTGTTCTTTGACTCCCAGGTACATAGAATTTCTAGGCATCAAATAGAACTGTGAACAAAACACAGCATCATCCTCTGGTTCCTTTCCCACTTGTGTGCAGATGACTTGGTGTTTTTACCCACTATGAACATAGAGGAGAATCCCAACATTTGGAGGAGCCAGCTCCGACCTCTCAGACATCAACTGTTTACAGCAAACTAACACTAGACTTCCTCTGCAAGCACATCCGCCAGAACAGACGACTTGTGCAAACCTTCCACCAGTGACAGCTCCACACACAAAGAAACCAGGCTGACGCAGAAGGAATCTCCACTCAGCCAATTTTGGAAATGAGACCAATAAATGCACTGCTTCCAGTCTGTCACTTGCAGTGACAGAGTGGGCTTGGTGGACCTCCCAGGCATCTGCCTAACTGAATAGCAAAGCTAATCTTCAGACTGCTGATCAGAAAGGGCACTTGGGCATCAGGTACTTATGCTACATTATGCTCAAGATGCAAACCCGCAGGCTACATGTTACACCCGAAGAGAACTCATACACACATATGGACAATGTCGGGCATCATTATAATTGATGAGACTACCATGGGCAGGAGAGCTAACTTTAGCTCAGAATGTCTTCAATATGCTTATTTCCTATGGCCCCACAAATGAGAGGACAACTCGAGCCAGGTCAGGGACAAGAACCCCATCTCCCGGCAGCACAAACCTGGTGTGCCATTCTTTCCTCAGGTTCTGGCGCAGGGTGAGCGGGGCCAGGATGGCAGCCAGAATTTCATTCCTTTGTTCCACAGGGAGCCCCTCTCTTTTAACTTCACGAAGCACAGCATTTGTCTAGAAGAAATGATCCCCAAAAGAGAAGGAAAAAGTGAAAAATTAATAATAAAAAAAAGCCCATAAGCAAATAAGGACAGTAAATCAATGGCTTCTTTATTACAGTTCCCTTGCTAACAAATCAATACGGTAAATGATGGTCAAAAATGGCCAGCATATATTCTGGGTTTAATCAATGTACATGGCACACAGGGCAAACTCCAAAGCGCCATTGCCTAAAGAAACGTGTCCAGACGCCATGCGTTCTCACCCTCATTTTCTCAGCACACCAACGATTTTTTCCCCAGGGAATTGCCCACCATGAGCTATTATTAGAAATGACTTTTATGGACCGGTCATCGTGAGTTGTTTGTTTTGCCTTAAAAACAACAATAAAGGAAAAGCAGGCTATGACTTTGCCTCTGTTCCCTGCCACCCAGCGGAGGCTTTTTGCATGGCCCCTCTCATTGGAATCACTTCTTTCAATTTCTACCCATTTCAGAGGTTTGGGGTGTTATCACTCATTTCCCTTGCTCGTTGCAAATCAAGATCTGGCAAAGAAGGAAATAAGCACATATTAATCAGAAACAGCAGTGTATCTCAACAAACATCTTTAAAACTTGTGAATATTACTAGCATTTATTTGCTCATAAGTATTTTTTGTTTTGATTTTAGTTATGTGTACTTTTGTGTTTGTGGGGGTGTGTTTGCAAGTGACCCCTTAGAGCACTGCCTGGTATGGGTACTGAGAAGCAACTCAGTTCCTCTACAAGAGCAGTATCTACTCTAATTGCTGAACCAACTCTAGAGCCCTACATCTATTTACTTTTTACATATTTACTTTTGGGGTGTACAGACCTATGTGCACACATGGGGGCTATGAGAGTCAGTTCTCCTCTGTCATGTGGGACCAGGAGCTGACTCACCATCAGGCTTGGCGGCACCTTTACCTGCTGCGCTGTGCCACCAGCCCCGGGAGTGTGATTTAATCTTAGGACAGTGTGGAGTCTGTGGGGTCTATAGCATTCTTTGGTAGACACTAGAGTACCCAAATATAAACATAGATCAAATAGAATACAAGTCACAAATACCTAGATAGTTCCAAAAACATGATGAAAATAAAGCTGGCTTTCCTCTGAATTTATAAAAACTTTTTTAATGGACTGGCCAAAGTGAAGGTTAGCGAGACTGAAGCATCCTCCTGTGTCCCAACTGCTCAGCTCATGCCTTCCATGTCTGATGCTGATGCAGCTGCTGACGTGCAGGACACACTCACGATTTGCTTCTCAGAGAACTTGAAATTCACCTCTTTGCTCCACTTGAGCATTCTACAGCATGTACTTATTATCCCCATTATCAGCTTGGGGAGGGTACAGGAAGGTTTATTGTTTCTGTTGCTAACACCGACTCCTTTGTCCAGCAACCGCACCTACAGCCCCTTAGGTAAAGTCCTTTCTCTCACTGCTCATGGCCTTGGAGGACTGTCACATCCCTATAAGGACACGAGCCAAGTCACTCTGACTCTTTTATCCGGTATGTAAGAGTCTTGAGAGGATGATGGAGAAAGGAGTGTCTCCAGAGGCAGTCCATCAGGTACCTTAGCTTCTAGCACGCCTTGCCTTTGATGTGCCTTGCTTTTTCTGATCATCCTGTCAGGTTTTTCTCCTCAAATCACCTAGCTGCTCATATCTTTTAAATAAAGCCTTGATTTTTTTTTTTTAACTTACCAGAACTTATTTCTGAGGCTTAGACTGGAATCCTCCGACAGGCTCAGAGCTAAGGCAGGAGGCAGTATCGCCACTGGGAAGGGTCCCAGGTGGAATGAGAACTCCGACTCATGCCTCTAGGATCTAGACATGCGTGATCCTGAGAGATGATGGCAGGGGACACTCAGTCATGTTCCACAGAAGTAATGTGTCAGTCCTCCAGCCCAGAGAGGAAGCTTACTTTAGACAGTTCCAGTTTACAACCCAAGATCGGGCAATGACGTGCCCCCACTTAGGGCAGACAGACGGTAAGAATGAGTCAGGCAGAGGTTACCTGAAGAGAGCGTGTACTCTATCACATGTAATGGCCACAATGGGGCTCCTGTGAATTCTGCAGTCCAGAGACGCTGGCTCAAAAGGGCCAAATCAGGAATTTCCAAAACAAACAAATCCATTGGCTGGGGAGTATTAAATGTGAACATTCCTGGTTTTATTCATATTGGAAATTCATTAACTTTTTCTTAATATCACATAGGTAGAATAAGAAATATGGTGGGGTAAACAGAACTCAGGCAGCTGCTACCCTGTGGCTTTTAATCTAAAAAGTCTTATTTCAGAATGTCTTACTCACCAAAGTTCTGTCCCTTATCTGGGATACGCTATATCACACAGTTAAAGTTGAAAGTGGCTTCAAAAAGTCATTTAGTGTACTACCAGGCCTGTGTGAGCATGTTACTTCACCAAAACAAAGGACATGGGACACATCCAGTAGGCTCCATATATGGTAAGAATAATCTGAAAAGTGTCTTTAGTGTGCGGTCACCTCTACCATCATTTCAACTGTATCCAGTGGCTCTTGTTTTCCATACACGGGGAGGAACGTCTATGAGGGGGAAGAGGAAGAGTGTACAAGGAAGTTTTGTAGAAGCAAGGAAACTGTCCCGGTTACCACCATTTTCCATTAACCACCTGATTACTTAATATTTGTCAAAATGATAAACAAGAAACGAACATGAAAAATAAGCACTACAAACGAAAAGAACAATGGATGACTCTTAAGAAATCACTACTACATACATGATAAGCTCAGAGAACCGGTAAGCTGTGCAGGGGCTCTTCACTGGCAAAAATCAACTTCATGACCTTCTAAAATAACCAGACCCCAGTTCCAGTTCCCTGCTCTTCAGATATTGTCTCATCCCCTTACAAGCCACATAACATCTAACACTTTTTTCTTTAAATTAGCCCATATTTTAAAAAATAGAAAATATACACACTTTAAAGAAAAATGGAGAAACCAGTGGTGTTCTTCATAAATGAGATGAAAACCATAAGGACAGTAAAGGCAAGTTATCTGCCTTGTCCTCCTCTAGGAGGGTCATTGCTTCCCAGATGGCAGCACACTCTTTCTGCATCATAAAGGAAGGTATCAGAGGTGTTGGAGAGTGCAAAAGCCCCATCACATTGCAATAAGAATGAGGATCTCAACAGTGTTGGAGAACTAAAGCCCAGTCACACTTAGACTCCTTTTCAATAAAGTCTGAGAGGATAACAGCAGATAAGAATGAACGGAACATATTCTTAAGAGGACTAGATGCTCAGTCTGGGTCATCTCCCGATGGCAAGGCCCTTCTCTCTCTGCATACAGACACATGGGCTGGTTGTCCATACACTTGCTGTTCTGATTCATCTCACACTCAGTTCATCTACCATGTGCAAAGCCGTGCTAGTTCAACAAAGGATGACACAAATGGTTTTCTACTTGAAATTTAAAAATTTTTGTAAAACTATCTGGCAATCATGACCAGAATCCTTCAGTGTGCCAGGAACACAAAGACATCCCTCTGTACATTCTGAATGCAAAGCCTCTTCTTCCAGAGTAGCTTTCACTTTGGCGACAGCCCTGACTGGCCCTGGCCTTCACCCATCAGGTAGGCTCCTGCCCAACCCTTGCCATGTCTCCTAGGTGAATCTTCTTCCTGAGACCATCAGCTATTGCCATCCTGAGGTCATAACCTTCACTCTCTGTCTCCTTTGCCTGCTCTCTCTGTAGAAAGGGCTCTAAGGGGCCCCTATAGACTCATGGCACCTACACATCGACCCCCTGCACTTACTTTTGCCTCATGCGGCCAACAACCGGCTATCTCTTCTTAAACATGACACCTCAAACATGGTACCATGACCTCCAGCTGCCCACATCTGGGCCACCTTGGCTCCCCATCTCATCTCCTCACCAGTCCTGCCCTAGAACGAGTGGCACCATTATCAGAGCAATGACACGGATTCCATCCCTGGAGTCATCTGGTCTCCCCCAAGCCCTGTACACACCCCTTTACTCCAGCACTATATCCTGACATCTGTCTCTCTCACACCTGCCTCTTCCTGCCCCACATGACGGACCCCACACGGCCACCAATCCTGCCCATCTGTGAACGCTCTCACTTCCAAAGAGAACATGTTTGGGATGTAGTTCAGTGGCAGAACACTTGCCAGCAGGCACAAGTCCCAAGGAGGGGGAGGGGGAGGCCTGGAGGAGGGCAGAAGGGAGGAAGTAAAAGAGGAAGGGAAGGAAAGGGTCATTTTTCTCAGTGCAAGTCTGAACAAGTTACTTGCTTTCCTATAATTCAGCTTCACCCAGGTGGTGGGTTGTGAGCTGTCTGCACAAAGTCCTGGTGCTCCATGAAGCAGAGTGACCTTAGAGATAAGGACCTCTGGCCGCCAAAGCCCAACATAAACCAAGGTATTTCTGCTTATGCATGTTTTAGTTGCTAAAATTTAGAAGGTTTAAAAAAAAAACAAATATATTTCTAAAATGCTCAAATACCTAAGTAATGCAAAACCCAAACAAAATTAAAACAAAGGAAACCTTGGTATCGTAGTATGCATCCTGCTGGTTTTGCTAGTTTTATCTCTTGCTATCTTCTACTCCATATAAGCTGCTAGGCACTTGAAAGCACCTGCAGGATGCACTCCCTGGGACCCTACTTACTCCTCAAGATACATCTCAGATCAGACCTCATCTCCTTAGCAAAAGCTTGCATGGTCCAAGCTCAGCTGCTGAGCATGCCCTTAAACCACACCTCGGTCCAATGCACGTCTTCAGTCATCTCCATGTTTCCTCCTCCACAGTACAGCTCTTTACCAATAGACAGGGTCTATGTCCATTTCCAAGGCTCCTGGGAGGGCAGCCTGCCGTGGCAGTAGGCTCCTGAGGGACGCCTCTGAATGAAGTCCAATGATAAGCTGTTGAGCACCTCATTTTTAAGGCAAGTGGTTATCTAGATAGATGTCAAAGGAGTATTTTGATTCAAAGTGCTCCTGAAGACACAGCTAAGAAAGAGCTTGAAAAAATTTACTCTAAAGTGATATAATTAAGAAAAACAAGCATATACACCAAAGGCGATTCTCATTTGGATGGACTGGCTACAGTACCATTGCACTGTAGAACCATCGCATTTGATCTGTGTATACGCTCAGCAATAAGTCATTCTAAAAGAGAAACCACCTAGGAGTCTGGAGACACCAGGGACACTAAGAATTCCACAAAGCCTTTAGTGTCTTCTCCCTTAAATCTACATGCACAAAATCAATGCAAAAAAAAAAAAATCTGTAACAGGGAGGGAGGAAAGAAGGGAGAGAGAGGAGGGAGGGCAGGAAAAAAGAGGAAGAGAAGAAGGGAAGGAGGGAGAAAAGAGGGCGGCAGGAAGGGAAACCAAAACTCTGAGGAATCTTGAATTTTAGGCTTACATTTTACAATCTTCTTTGAAAAGAATTTCTTAATTCTGGATTTATTAAGTTAAGACAAAACAACTCATTTTATTTTTGTTGAGCACGCAGTCATGTTAAGTAGCTTTTAACATGCCTAATGAGTGTGCATATGAACACACACGCCAAAGTGTAGCATTTGGTACACACAGGCGTTCAGGGAGGAGTCCCTTAGATGAAAAGGAAAAAGGTTCATGTACTCATCACTAATAATTCAATTTAAGCCAGGAAGTCCTTTGGTCCTCTCTTGATCTAGAATAACAGTTCTGAGCAGCCTACAATCACAGAACTCACACTGGATCTACCACCCAGAAAATCAGAGAAGTCTGCTCAAGGACACACAGACGTATAGGGAACTGGAACAACATTCCACAGACATGGCCGATAAGGCCTCTGCTTAGCTTATTTACATTGGGCATTCCTGCAGTTTCAAAATACCAACATCAGGATCCCAGCATCACAAGATTTTTCTACTTCCCCAGCTCCCTTCCTTACCACCACCAAAGAACTAACAGTGTCATCATGTTTTGGAAACAGCCCTCCTAACACTACACACACAGCAGTCTGTTAGGATTGTGTTTCCCCCTGCACTTACAAATTACAAAGCTATGCTCCAAGTCATACTGTGGGCTAAGGTTCAACTTGTGAAGAAACTTGGCTTTAGATGTTATCAGTGAAGAAGGCTATTTCCCCACATCAACACTGTCAAAAACCCAACCCACCTCCCCTCTTCAAAAGTTCAGGGCTCCTTTTTCCTTTCCTCTTTTCTTCCATGCCTCCCCCTTTAAGAAAAAAGGTTCTGAACCCACTGAGATAGCCTTAGTCCCATCAAAGAGAGGTCGATCGCAGGTCTTCCTTCATTTACTGATTGTCAGCTCGAGATGGCTCTTTTGTGTGGCCTCTGAAGCTCAACGCTGAGTGATGCCTTCACATTTTTTAAACTGGACGGGCACCACCAAAGATTTCCACTGCTCTTGGATCTGCAGCTCAGCAGAACAAATAAACATTCCTCTCAGCCCTGTTGCCTCCTTTATCTCCCTCTCTGGAAGCAAGAGATTTTGGGGGTGCCAATGTTTACACAACGTTAAAACTTTCTTTCCCCTGTTTCCTGAATTTGAGAAAACACATCCTGGTTGACCTCAGCTAAGAGATAACACCGAGCCACCACTGGGTGCCACCTCTACTGGACTACGGGAGGAGGCTGTCTTTGGTCCCCTCCCCTCTCCTCCAGAATCTATTGACAAGGCAAGAGGGAGATAAGCCCACTGTCTTGGGGTGGGAGGACTTAAAGGTAGAAGTCTTAAGAGGCTGCCAACAATGGAGCCTTTCATTCCCACCGACAGGCACACTTGGCTCAGTTTCTCTCAATGACCCATTTCATTTGAATGGAAGAGTTCACCAAATGTGTTCATCACAATGTTCCCTCTAAGGCATCTGTGGGCTAGGGAGCTGGCAAACTGAAGAGACTAGTGGAAGATGTCTAAGGAGAAAAACCTGTGGAGAAATGACTCTTTAATGAGTCCCCTCATTTCCCCAGGTGTGAAGTGATAGCAGATATTCCTAAGGTTATTAATACGCAGCCTGACTGTCTGCATACAGTGGTCAGCACACTGTAACACATACAGAGTGCTTAACCAATGTCAGAAATTGTCATATATGAAAAAGATTTTGGAAAAATCACCCAGAAAGGTGGACATGGATACTGATTTTAAAAAAAAAAATCCTAAAATCCTTATGACTGGGAATCGTGGCTTATTTTCTTTCGCAGAGCACATACAGTGTCCGTAATTTCCTGTCCTTCTAGTAGAGAAATCACTGCAGCTCAAATGCTCCCGGCCTAGCATGGCCCAACATCTCAGGGTAGCCTTGTGCTCCATGGCTGCCATGCTGAAGGTCCTGGTGGGAGCCTTGCAGGCGATGCTTTGCTATGTGCTAACTCGGGATAGACACCAGAGCAGTGTTTGCAAGCTGGACTTCAGGAAGGAGGAAAAGTGGAACAAGGAAAGAAGGGAAGAAAAGAGGAGAAGAGAGAGGAAAGAAAAAAGTGAAGAAAGGAAAGAGGAGAGGAGGGAGGGAATGAGAGAAGAGGAGAGAAGAAAAGGGAAAAGAAGAGAACACAAAGAAAAAACGGGGGCAGGTGAAGATGAAGAAGGAGAAACGTGTTGTTTATAGAAGCCAGCTGCTTGGGCCTTGGCGCCAGCAGCCCCTATCCTTCTATTTCACGCTGCAGCCCCACTGCCCCCACTGGCACAGGTACAACTCAGTGTTGACTTGAGTACTTCAGAGGGCCCTTGGCCGATTTGGTCCATGATTAATTGCCAAAGACATGGCTGGCCATATGGAAGAGAGAGAGAGAGCATCAAGTAATTCATACTTGTGTGTGTGATCATTTGGCCCTGTATTTTAATGCACAGGAAAGAGCTAGTATAGCACAGCCCTGGTGTCTTGCCCCCGACAGCCCATTAAGAAACCTCAGAGCACCGAGTCGGAGTTCCACTGCTGGCTTTTCAATAGCAGCCTATAGAGAGGAGGCCAGGCTTTCTAGCCAGTCTTAAATCTTTCACATACAGTACATTAACTACCGCCACTGAAACAACGGCTTCTTATGATGAGATGGGGTTTGATTTCTAGGCTCTACATACTTACATACTGATTTTAAAAAAAAAAAAAAAACCTTTATGGAGTTTACAAAATCATTGTTCTTTTTTCCGTGTGCTTTCCAAGCAGCCTAAAAGATTGGCCTGTGTCACAAGTCTACTCTCCATCACTGTTAGCACCGTCTACCTAATAAAGTTGATTCAGAGCGAGGTGAGAGACATGGCTTACTTATTCTCACCAGGACAGCCCTGGAGCCGGGGCAGGGATGACACTAAAAGCAAGAGCAAGCGGCAGCTCCCCAGGAGGAGGGCGCCCCCGACACACTTCCATGACTTTCCTTCTTCCCATTATTCCACAGTGAGACCACTCAACACGGGAACGGATATCTGCTGCTGTGTGCTGACATGCTGCACCAGGCAAGGGAAGAAGGTGCCATGCAGGGAGCAAATCTTTTTTGCTGTTGTTGTTGTTTTGTTTTTCCGAGACAGGGTTTCTCTATATAACAGCCCTGTCAGTTGGGCAGCAGTGGCGCACGCCTTTAATCCCAGCACTCGGGAGGCAGAGACAGGTGGATTTCTGTGAGTTCGAGGCCAGCCTGGTCTACAAAGCGCTGGGAACAATTCTACCCCAGCTACACTGGTATACTCTGCAGCCTGTGCATACATTTCCACAACAATTTCCTTCCAGGGACTTTTTTCAAAGGCAAGCGTTAAAATGTCGATGAACTCAGTAGTTGTTTCCATCGGTTGAGACACGTGCTGACAGTGGTGACTTTGCTGACGCTTTCTGCCAGAAAATATTTACATGGCGTCTTTTGTCTGATGCAGCTGTAGATGCTGTAATCACCATCATACTGGAAGACACTGCAGAGCTTGACTGCAGTTGCCTCCACTGCCAAAATGAGCTCCCAACACATTTATAGCTTTAAGCCAAAGGAGACTACTGCCTCTCTGTGGCCTCTCTCTGCTGGAATACACTGGTGCTTTCCAGAACAAGTGACTCAACCAGTAAACAATGTCAGGAAACAACAAGAGCAAGAGGAAAAGAGCCAGCATGGAAATGGACTAAAGAATATGGCCATGAAAATACAAACCAAGATATCTTCACAGACACAAGGAGTCTCACTCACTACTATAAAACCACCTTATTTCATTGAATTTTAGTATGTTCTATAAAGTATGATAATAATTCTCTCCTTGTCAACTTTCACCAGCCCTCTTAGGGGGTGAAAAATGAACAAGAGACATTTAGTGGCCCAATGAGTAGCACGCTAATTCACAAATCTCTAGTGTGCTGGAACTGCAACAGTATCCCTAATATATTACAAATAAAAGTGTTATGTCTAATCCATATATATAAGATGTGTGTTTCTAAAATCTTACTCATGGAAATAAACCTACCATAGCTGCAGAAGTTTCAATATAGAACGAAGGGGTTAATCTACAGCACAGAACATCAAGTGGACCTAAAACTAAGCATGGCCATGCCTATATATTTCCCATCACGAAAACTGGAATGACAGCTGACTTCTTTCCAATTATTGTAGAGGTGCCTGGTCTTGTCATTTGTCTTTTCACCAAAAGCTATTCACTCCATAAATAAAAGCAAGAATGCTCACAACCCCACCACAACACACACATCCCTCATTTCCAGTCGCCACTTGTAAGAATCTTGCTGCACTAATCTGCTCATGGCTGAGCTGCTAATTGAAGGTGAAACAGTGGTTAGCTACACCAAGCACTAAGGAATGGACACTGATGATGTCGGGCCTAAAGGTGGCTGCCTGCCCTCCAGTCCCTGGGCAAGTGAAAGTTATCCAAGCTCCCCTCAGGTCTGTTCCCGTCTTCCCCCAAACATCAGGAGCACAAAGACTGAAGTGGTCTGTCATGCACACTGGATTATATGAAGTGTAAAACATTGGGGGAGAGGGGAGGAGGAGGCTTTTGAAAGGGAACGGGAAAAAGAAATCACACTTGCAAGAGGATCCAGCTGACAGCTCAGTCCCTAACTAGGGAGACAAGTGAATATGTTTAGATGCTCTGTGAATGCAGGCAGAGCGCGGGCCCTTTGTCTGCGGCCCTACAGTGTGTCTTTAACCCAACTGCTGCCTGCATCACTGAACATATGTTTTCTACACAAGAGCTGAAGCAGAAAAGGCTCTTTGTTATAATTCACTCTTTGTAGCTACCTACCCCTCCCCCTTCCACTCACCCATTCTCTCTGTGACATCCAAGCCAAAGTCCCAGTGGAAATTTTAACGGCTTGAGACAGGGAAGCCAGAGGCCTTCCTGCTGCCCTCAGGCCTGGAGAACTGGCCCCACAGTGACACTAAGGGCAAGAACCACAGTTACCGAATGCATCTTCCTACCAGGCCAAGTGGCATTTGTTACATTATCTCATTTAATGTAGCTATCTCCATGTGAAAGGAGTCACTATGTTAAATATGGAAACTGAGGTACAGCGATGATGGTAAGTTACTTTGCTAAGCTACAGGAAAATTCAGTTTTAGAGACTTGAAGTTCAAAGTGCTTATGGATATTCAGCAGACAGAGGTTTTAGGAAATCACTCTCCCCTCCATGCACACACACACAGACAGATGTGTATGCACATGTGTATGTATGTGGAACGTATACACACACACACACACACACACACACACACACACACACACACACATCTGGTCAGCATGGCATTCAAATGCAGGCAAAGCTGGTGAGTGGGTTACTTGACTCAGGGCTGCAGAAGAAATAATGATAGGTGGTGATGCTTCAGATCTCCCTGTCACTGGGACTTCAGTATGGGGAAGAAGGGCAACGGCTCCAGGTGGCAACTGCCTTACATGGCCAAGCTGACCACAGGCAAATTACTTCTCCTTTCTGGCCTCAGTTTACCTCTCAGTTTGAGAGTAGTTATCGTTTTTACGTTAGGGAGCCAACGAGATTCATCTTGTCTACATCAGGTCCCTAGAGCAACATTACCATGTGCTTCATGGTAATACATGTTAGCTATGTTTTCTCTAAATCATGGTTTCTCTAAATCATGGTATTACATGTAATACCATGATTTAGAGAAATAATACGGATACTGAGTCTTTTCTGTGTTAGCAACATCCTTTGTTTCTATGACCAAATGCTTGAATAAAAGCAACTTAAGGAGATAAGATTTCTTTTGGCTTATGGTCTCAGGGGACACAGTCCATTATGGTGGGGAAGTCAGTGGCAGAAAGATAAAGAAGCTGGTCACATTGCATCCACAGTCAGGAAGCAAAGAGAGACAGATACTTGTACCCAGCTAACCTCCTTTGTTCCTATTTATGTACTGTGGGACTCTAGCTCATGGGATGACAGCACCCTCACACTCAAGGTGCTTTCCCTCCTCAAATAACCCTCTTGGGAACACCCTGCCGGTCACCTAGAGGTGTGTCTCCTAGGTGATTCCAAATCCAGTCAAGTGAGCGGTGAAGACAAAACCACACCTTATGCTGTTCCCCTGTGCCTCTGCCTCAGTATTCACAGTGTATATCTATTAGATAATCGGGTATCTAGTAGTGCTTAGCACTACGTAAGTAGTAATAGTGAAGACACAAGAGGCACATCGCCCAGGAGTCCTATATGCCAGGCACTGCTCACGCGCTCTGTGTCAATGAATCCTAGTAAGTCTACAAGAGGAAGGGATTTACAGTGTTTTCATTTACAGATGAAAAATAAAAAGGAGACCCAGAAAGGTCTGTAATTTGTCAAGTTTCAATCTATTAGTAAGCAACTGGGCCACATCTAACTCAAGAGGCCAGAGGCCAACACAGGCCTCTGTTTACTTATATACTGCAAGATGCTTTCAGGAACATTATCTTAATTATGCCAGTTGTGTAAAGCAACCATTTACCATACCTTTATAGATGAGATAATGAAGCTCAGCTGAGGAACAATGAACAATTAGATGTATTAACCCAGGCCCAGCACACTTTATACTAGTCACCCAGAGCTCAGAGCAAAGGCAACTTCCCATGTGAGGGAAGATAGCTGAGTTTCTGCTACACAGTGGATATCAAAAGGTCAGAATCCTTAGCCACCAGGAGCTTCCAATCTAGGGGAAATAGCTACACATACAGGGTGGAAGATGAGGGAGGGTGATATAGGGGCTTAATTAAGCTTTCAGAATAGATTTTGATTCATTATTAATGACTCTGCTCTATTAGAATGTTCTCTCAGCTGACTATCCTAACATCAGGAGCACCATAGAACACAAATCAGCTAAGCACTATTCTTCTCATTTTACCATGACAATAAAAACTAAAACACATACCTGTAAGAACAAAGCCATGGCTTACATCGCCATAAAAATCCAGCCACCCACAACTACCTTATTTTTTTAAGATTCCCAAAGTGAAAACTCTGGCCCACCATAATGAAGTGGCTATTGACAATGTGACTTTTAAAACTCCAGATAATCGAGGGACAGTGCCATGAGCAGTTGCCATATCTGTCCTTGGAAAAGATCCACTCAGCAAAACGCAGTCCCTGCCTATAAGCAGCACTGTCTACGGAGACCTGGAGGTGTCCCATACAGACTCATAGAACGGAGGGTGCACAGAGACAGACAGGCACACACTCACACAGTTTTGTGATATAACTCTTTTGTCTGTTGTTATTTTGGTTTTTTACAAGGTCTGAGCAATGTATTCCAAGGTGGAGTGTAGATACGTACCACCATACCCAGTTATCTGTGTGACAGAATTATCTAGTAGGGATTCAGTACCTATTAATCGGTAATTTATGTAGACTTTATTTATTGAAGTGTTACTAGTAAGCACAAAAAGAAAAAGAAAAAGCATGTCATACAGTAGCTATGTAAGTATTATCAGAAAGGGGTTGATAAACAACAACTATTAGTTATTGGACATTTACCAACCAATGATTAGCCACACCCTGTGCTGATCATTTTTTACACATTCCTAATTTAAATCCCTAGGACAATTTGTTGAAAGAATTCAGCAAAAATGGTTTTATTTTAATTATCACCACAATTTCTAGATAAGAAATCAAGACACAGAGACCATGGTTTAGCCAGTCAAGGCGTATGATGCGCAGGCCAAACTGAAAGTTCCATCCCCAGATCCAACTAAAAGTGGAAGGAAGGAACTTTCTCCACAAAGTGGTCTCCTGACCCCCACATGCCCATACTGCTTATATGTATGCCAACACACACACGCTTGGACACACATACAATAATAATAATTATCAATAATAATAAATGGTAATAAAACAAAAGCATTATGTAACTCCTCAAGTCACACAGCTGGGTAGGACTGATGTGCGACCTGACAGCCCAATAAATCTTCCCAACCATCTGTGTAGGTCAACGGCATGAGCAAACTTATCCTGCAAGTGATGACAACCAGGTTCAGGGTGTTGACACTGGCCCAGGAGCCAGAGCGGGAGTGGGCTTGGTAAGCAAGACCGGGAGGACTGAGGTTAGGCTTCAGGAAGGGCCCAGTCTCAGTGCCAGCCTATGCCAGTGAGAGCATGGGCTCTCTCCCCGACTGTTGGGAGTCTTACTTGGACACAGGCGCAGCAGGCCTGACAGAATAACACTACTTAGTTCCCTTTCCTTTTGTCGTGATAAGCCATGCTGAAGAAAGCAACTTAAGGGAGACAGGGTTATGCAGTTCACAATGCCAGGTGCAGTACTGCGGGCAGTCAGGAGAGGGCCCTGCAGTAGCTCGTCACTCAGTCAAGAGCAGAAATGACCACGTTTACTCGTCACTTACACAGTTCAGGGCCCTGCCCTTGAAATGGTGCTGCCCACACTGAGGGTGGGTCTTCCAACTTCAGCTAAACCATTTAAGGAAACTTCATCATAGGCATGTCCACATGCCAACCTGATCAAGGCAGTGCTCACTAGGCGGTTCATCCCAGGAGACCACGCACTGTGCCACGCTGGCATTAAAAGTGACAGCACTTCTTAACAGAGAAAGGGAAGAGCCCGGGTCTGTAAACAACCATTCCACATGGCTTCTTGAAAGGCTAAAAACAATTAAAAAAATAATAATTTAGGGGGGTTTCCTCTTTTCTCACATTGGTAAACATTGTACGTGGAAGAGATACTCCTATCATAAGAAACACTAACTTCTACATGCTGTTGTTATCTGAAAAGCTATAAAGTCCTCAAGTGTGGGGCTAGGCATGGTGGTGAAGGATGAGGGAGGTAGAATTGGGAGGATCTTGAGTTTAAGGCAATCGTGGGCTACATATTGGAATCCTATCTCAAGCTACACCTCTGAAGATGAACTGGGGAGTAGCTCAGTAGTAAGGTGTTTGGCTGGCATGTGCTAAGCCCAGGGTTCCATTCAAGCAACACACACACACACACACACACACACACACACACACACAGCCCTACCACTTGGCAGCTCCAATTCTGTCCATAAGTTTAGCATCACCAGTCATATCCCTCACCGGACCAAATGTGCAAAATTTGACCTACGCAGCAAAAATGCAGCTTCCTTCTGGCAAGCACGAACATCCAGTGTTCACACAGCTAGCAAGCACGAGCATCCAGTGTTCACACAGCTGGCAAGCATGAGCATCCAGTGTTCACACAGCTGGCAAGCACGAGCATCCAGTGTTCACACAGCACTTCGTATGGAGCATCTGTCACTGGTTAGGATTTGTGTCTTAAGTTTTGGGGAACATGATTTTCAGCTCCAGACGTCTCACAAGTTTATAAAAGAAAACTATCATTCCACTGCATCAATTTTCTTCAATGGTTCAACTGTAATTTGGAATCAAAGAAACAATTACGAGTGGCTCAATGGTAATACAGAAGGGCCTGGCACATGAATGGATACTGGGTACCTTCATTTCAGGCAGCAATAGGAGCCTGCCTAGGAGCCTGCCTTAGCCCTTTGGCTCATCTTTTAATGCAACCTACTCAGGGTATCCTGAGGTCTAGAGTTAGAAACTATATCCCATTCAATTTTAGGAAAAGCAAAACCTCTTATTTTTTCCAACCTACGTTGTTAACCCCTCTAAAAGCTATAGCCCCTGGTGCAGCACCTTGAGAAACAGAGAAGGATAGCTTTAGGAAGCTGTCGTTTGCACAAACTTGCTTTGAGAGCCCCCAGGACAACAAAGGCCACATTTCCGTGGGGGGGGGTATACAGGGGAAGCACCCGCTGCTGGAGTGCTCTCCCACTGCACTCTACCTTCCCACACTGAGAACAGTTTCACGCGTTCATCAACAGGTGTCCCTAGCTCATCTCTGGGAGATAATTACCTCTCCTGTCTTGTTTAGTGGTGACACACTCCATACCCAAAAATGAAACCCGCATACAGGAGCATCAATGGGTGCAGCCCTTTCATGCCAAACATCTCTCCATGAGACTGAGCAGGGACAGCTTAAATTTGGGGTCTGGACAATGGGTATTCTGAAAGGATTAGAAAAATGGGCAACAACTGGACCTCCTCCTCCCTCCTGTGTTCGAGGCTACCACCTGCTGTGGTATTTTTGTTTCAGTAACAAAGAGGCCTTCGTGTTTGAGGCTCATATTTAATGTTTGCTGAACTGGCCCCCGGAGCTTTGGTTAACTCTTAAGGAGAAAAAGAAATATTTCTTGCCTGACAAACAAACAAATACACCAAACTCCTTTCCTGGTTGACCTCCACAAATCAATACATGGGTCTCTGTGGGCACATGAGCATCTGCCCAGAGACTGGAGGATACTCTATTTATATCTAATAAAGAATTATCAGTCAATAAGAGCTGCATGACATTTGCGATTTCATGGTCCACTACAGTAACAGGTGCTGTGGTCAACAGGAGTGTAAAGTGTTCAAGAGGAAGGGGATCACTTCAGAGACATTAAGCGGCTTTAAACATTGACAGCAGAAAGGGAAAAATTTTAAGCAATTTGGTTGGGTCAGTAAAAAGTAACAGAGGTCAAGGGAACAAAATGGCACCCAAAAATTCTGCCCATTGATAAATGATCCTACTGTTTCGTGGTTGGATGCACAAGGCAAAGGCTAAACAAGTGTGTGTGGAAACAGAAATATGCCCCCTTTGTGGGTCTTTTACAATAAGTTACTTCAGCTTGGTGAACGCTTGGGGCCCCCATTCTCCCGTATCCGTGGTTGGGGTATACATTAATGAAAACAAAAGGGTCCATTTTCATTGTAACCATGCAGAAGGGTTAAGCATTTGACCTTCAAGTATGGTGTGCTTGTGCTCGGTGGAAAGGTTCTTGACAATATAAACAAGAATTACTGCTGTTAGAGAAAGGGGACACAATTAAAGACAATCTCCGAGGCTTGTTGTACAGCTGTTCAAGTTTCGGCTCTGTCTGACCTCTACGGATGCTACATGTTTAAGGGAGACGATTTAAGATATTTTAGTGAGTCCCTCACCATTCACCATCGCCAGCCGTGCACCAGAAAGACCTATCTTTAGGCACAAAGCACTTTCCACTACTGAGATTTTATGCCATTGAGTGTCCCCTCGACGGCATTTGCCTTTCCAGCCTGTCCTCCACTGGTATCTGACCATCCCGAGTAGTAGCTAAAGGCTGGATCCAAGAGCATCCTGGCAAGAAGCAGGAGTCCTCTCCTTTAGAAACTTTTCTTCCTTGTTTTGTTTTTCAGCCTGAAAAGCAAAATGCTACCATAACTTGCTTTCTAGAAGAAGGTATCACTGAAGAACAGTTTGATTTTGTTCCACAACAATGTATCAAAAAGGCAGTTTTCTTTGTTGTCACTCATTTCCAGGCTACAGACAAGAGCGTGTGGAGACAGTCCCATCACAGTCGGAAACAGGCAAACAATTACAGAAAAGACGGGAGTGTATTTCTCTGAGACATCACAGAAAACAAAAATTCTAAGGTAAAGGACTAAGTCCTTTGTCCGCAATGAGGGAAACACCCCGTCTTCCTGTTGTTTGATCTTCTTGGAGTCAGCAAAACACTGAAATTCTTCCACAAATAAGAGAGGCCCTGGGCAGTGGCCGTGGGAAGGTGTCCCCACTGCGGCAGGACAAAGCTGGTGGCTGAGGCCCTGATGCTGACCCACAAGGGCTTTAAAGGGACAGTGCAGGGCAGCAGGCTCTGGACTG
This sequence comes from Ondatra zibethicus, assembly GCA_004026605.1. NCBI lineage: Eukaryota > Metazoa > Chordata > Mammalia > Rodentia > Cricetidae > Ondatra > Ondatra zibethicus. The sequence continues at coordinate 60,215 of PVIU01001646.1, forward strand.
GAGGGGGCTATGCGTCCTGCTTTGGGGGAAGAAAGGATGTTGCTCTGGGGTAAATCACTGGCAGGGAACAGTGAGGACAGGGCACAGGCAAGTTTTGCTTGCCAAGCACACTATAGTCTCTAAAGTTCCTGGCTTTGATGCTGCCCCTAACAGAAGACCCACATGGCCTGCAGGACGCAGCGCACCTCTCGCAGCCGCCTCCATGCTCTGGGGCGTTCTTCTGAGATTAGGGTCTATTTAATCCCTGATGTTCACTGTGTCTGACTCTAAGAGCCTCATCAGAGACAAGGACTTCTTCCTGATCTCTGACTCATCAAATACACCAAACTTTTATTCATCAGATCAAGTTCATTTTGCAGGGAACAAAGCTGTTGGAGATGGTCCAAACTGTGGAGCAATCACTGCCACCCTACAAGGCAGAAGCATCTCTTTTGCGGACAGAGAGCTCCTAAGGGAGATGACAAAGGTTAACTAAACATGGCCATATGAATCTTGGTATTATACAAAAGCACAAATTCACTGCTTCAAATGAAATGAGGAGAAGCAAAAGAGATGGCAAAGAAACAGCCTCCTTTGCCCACATATCCAAGGCAACTGAGCACTCCACCGTCCTTAGTCACATGGGACAGAAACCCTGGAGAAGGGCTACTTGAAGCAAGTCAACAGGAAGCAATGATAAAGACCACTGGCATTTCACTAACCCTTCTTTCCTGAAGTGCCTCCTCCTCTTCTTCTAATCACAGGGTAAGTCCTGACTCTAAGGATGGCCTATCCGGTAAGGCAAAGAATCTGGTTCCGAGTTTTTATAGTGGTATATTATTTGCATTTTAGCAAATAAATCTTGCCTGAAGACCAGAGGCAAAGCTAAAGCCACTAGAGGTCAGATAATGGTGAGACATACCTTAAATCCCAGGATTTGGGAGACAGAGGCAGATGAATCTCTGTCAGTTCAAGGCCACCCTGGGCTACACAAGCTCAATGCAGAAATAAATCCAGGTGGTGGTGCCTCACCTTTAAGCCTAGTACTAGAGGGAATATAAAATGTGAGGAGAGAGAGGCTTAGTTAGTTAGTTTGCAGTCGCCCAGCCTTGGTAGAGGTAAGACTTTTCTAGTGGCTTGGCTGCCTTGCTTTTCTGGTTTTCGGGTTGAACCCAATTTCTGTCTCTGGGTTTTTATTATTTGTGCTTCATTTGGCACCCAATGTTTGGGGTACAAATTGAAAATGTTGGAGGTTTTTTTAGCCACCAATTCAGGCTGGGGCTGCACGTGGGTTTTCACTCTTCGTGCTACAAGTTTTGCCTAGGTCATGGGTCATACTTAATCCCAGCACTATTTCAGACATCTGGACAGTTGCCATCACAGAATGGGTCTCTTCATCCAAACACAAATGTCAACTAATGGTCCTGGGCAAGCGCAATGCCACCAATGAAAGGCTCCTCCCTGGATTCTGTGCATCTAATGAAGTCTGAGAATGACTCATTTACCAGAGCAAACAGAGATCATTTTCTTTTGCTAAAACAAAAGGCTAGATAAGAAAGAAAGGCCTTATACCAGTTTCTAAATGCACAGGTTAACAGGCAAAAAGATCCCCTTTCTAGAAATGAAGAACAAATACCTCCAATGTCTTATTCATAGCATGCGAAAGGAAGACGCTCTCTCTCCACTGAAGAATGTCAAGGCACTGGTAACTATTCACCTAAGACCACCACACCCACCAGGGAACAAAAGAGACAGATATGCCACCAGCCCACAGATTAGCAGAGGCGGAAGCATCCTGGGGTTTCTGAGCGCACAGCCGTCTGAGAGGACACTCCTTGAGGTTGCCTCAGGACACACATAACTGTAAGTGAGGTTTTGCTCTAAATTGCAACAATTTGATCTTTCTCCTCATACCCCCAGCAACACTGCAATAACACCCAACATTTCCCTCTGCCTTTCTACCCTAGATATACACTCGTGGAAAAAAATGAAGGTAGGTTTGTCCCTTTGGGGGTCAGTTTCTTCCATGCAATTTGCAAGCAAACACACCTCGGATTTTAAGAGAGCTATCCTGTAGTTACGATATTGATTTTTCATTTTGCCCCACAAATACTACCACAACTTTGTAACTGATATACAGCATCAACAGTTTCCTTGGCCTTAGAGGCCAAATTAATCACAAAATCAACAATCTGTTTTTATGCTACAGAGTTCAATGTTCATTTTCAACATAAATTGCAAAGCCACAGCCAGAGCCGGGTGCAGTTCTGGAGATGCATTGCTAAGTCGCCTCCCATTTGTGATTTAATACAATAATGGGTTTGCAAATTAAAATGTTTAAGCCTCTATTTCAGTCGGCTATGGCAACTGCATGTCCCTAGGCTTCTTTCTGTAGGAGCACACCAGGGATAAAATGGGCTTCTAGGCAGGTACCTCAGGGTGACCTATGAACATCACTGGCAAGAGCTGAGTTCACTGTCTCCCAGACCTGTCTTCTTACAGGCCTAGCACTCTTCACCTGCTCATTCTCACTTCTCTCACAGTCTGACACAGTTAAGCCCCCGACTCTCCTCTGCTCACATGGAGCACTACTGTGGCTGCCTGTCAGGCCATTTCACTAGCTGCTCATGCTAGATACCTCCCATACTTCACCGCACTGAGTGTTTATTTTTTACCTCCCTTCTCTTTCTCACTCCCATTATTGCAGCTTCTGTTTCAGGGGAGGTGACTGTCATGTGTTTGGTGTTCTTACACGCAAGTTGACAGAAAAGAACACGGCTGGTACAGAATAGGCAATAATGCATGTCTACTGTAGATACTGCTCAAATTCTCAAGTATGCATTAGCTCTGAGGGCCTCAGTGGGTTCTGGACTGAGTTCTCTGTAGATGCTCTGTTGGCGAGTCACACTCATTTCTTACCCCTAAACGTGTTTCTCATCTGTGTTCTTCAGTGTGGCACATGGAATATTCATTTACCCACCCATTTTCTAAAGCAGTCACTTTCCTCGTCTCTTGAGGTTATTAGACAATGATGAGATTTCTTTTATCTATAAAATATAGAACTGAATTCACCCTATGTTGTATTCCTTCCCTTACTGCCTTTGCTATTTGCCGTAGAAATTTCTTGCAATAGGTCTTCGTGGCCAGCCTCGCTTCCCTAAACTTTATCCACTGTGCTGTTACCATTGTCATTTTGACAACTTCACCACTGTACCCAAAACAAAGGACAAACGTCTAAGCGTGTCATTCAAGGCTCCCCCCATTTGCTTTATCCAAAATGGCCCCATCTTCCCTCTTCAGAACTCAGAAAAACTTTCCTTTTGATTCACTGAGGCACAACCCAAAGGTGGTGCCTCTTCTATGAAGTCTTCAAATGTTTCTGTCTGACATGAGCTTTCCAACACATTCCCTTTACTACCCTGTTGGTCCATATGTTTGGCATCCCACACATTATGTGCATATATCTGTTTGCTTAACATATACACACAAGAACGTTCTCTAATGCTTGGCACATTAAACTTAAAAAGAATTGGAGTCTATTGGTTTGAACTTTGTGTCTCTATAGTAGATACCAGCTGAATTTGAACTACAATTGACCATCTGTAGTAGATACCAGCTAAACTTGAACTACAATTGAACATAATTCTTTGCCGACTTCTAAAAGGGAATGGAACAATGCAGAGATGAGAATCTAGGCACTGTACTAGGGGCTTCTGGGAAAGGTAAGTTATCTTAACTTCAGCTCACACAGGAAAAAAAAAAGGATACTCTTGTGGGCACAAAAGGTTCCCACAATTTCTCCCTTATGCTAAGACATGTTTATAAACACAGGAGGGTATAATAAAACTCATGTGAGAGACAAAACTCAACTTTGGCAAGTGTTTACATTCTAATCAGGACAACAAGTCACTTCTCACTGAGAGATTCCAACTCAGTCAGCATGAAGAGTCTTGCACTTGTGCCAAGAGCCCTTCCCTGTGCCAAGAAACATCCCAGTCTTTGTAAGTTAGAAGGCAAGGCTGGGCATCCACAGAAAAGTCATAAAAAAAATAGTTTCTGAAGACTGCTTCTAAAACCAGTGTCCACAGACCGCAGGGCTCTACAGGCTAAAGTCCACTGGTCCTTGACCTTGTCAGGTGACTCCCAAGTCAGGTGACTCCCAACCCAGGCCGACTGTGGGCTGGGTTATAGAGGCAGGCAGCAGACCTTTCTGAACAGGAAGTCAAGGGCCAGAGCTCCTGGAGTTGCTGATATCTGGAGGAGAAAAGGAAAATACAGCACCCCAAGAACCCTGCTTTCAAATGTGGGAGTCGAGTGGCATCAGGATGACAAGGAACTGAGGAAGGAGCAGATGCATTGCCAGGGCTGGACATGGGAGACACGTTGGACACAGTAAAGGCTGGATGATGGCTTCACTCCCAGGTCTTTGTGGAACAGGTGACAGTGTAGGTGTTACTCACAGTGAAAATCTGACGCTGCTGTATTCCTGAAGATGACAGTACCCGACGACACCACGGAACTGGAAGGAGTCTGTACAAAGCAATCACACCGCATTTCGAGGTGTAGTTGGTACGGATCAACAGCCCCCCAATTCTCTGTCAAGGAGCAGCTAATGAGATACAGAAATCGTTTGCCCAAAATCACATCTGTGATTCCCATGCCTCAGGAGGCAGAGAATCTTCATGGAACAAGGAAATGCTCCTAAGGTCTGTCTGCCAAAGATACCCAAGGCCTCCAGATAAAGCCTGAGCTGCCAAGGCTGGTTTCCTGAGGAATCAGAGTCCAGCATTTTGATCTAGTCAGGAGGTCAAGGGAGTCACACCTGAAAAATGAGAGTCTGTCTCAGTGGGAGAAGACATTTCAGGAAGAGGAAGGATAGACAAAGACCATCAAGCAGAAGGAGCCCTGTGCTTCCACTGACAGGGGAAGAACAGCAGGGCAGACTTGCCAGAGTAAAGGGGGGGGGGGAACAGCACAAGGGACTGAGGATGAATCAGTTGAACCATAACCACTGAGAGGTCTATGGGGGAGAGGCATGACCAGACCTGCAGTCAAAAACATTACCCTAAGCTAGGTGGCGGTGATGCACATCCTTAGTCCCAGCACTTGGGTGGCAGAGACAGATGGATCTTTGTGAGTTCGAGGCCAGCCTGGCCTATAGGATGAGTTCCTGGACAGGCTCCAAAGCTACAGAGAAACCCTGTCTCGAAAAAACAAAAAGCAAAAAACAAACAAAACATTATCCAAGCAGCAGTGTGAGGACCTCATGAAGCCAGGGGGCAAGTGCTGCAATAGCTGGGACAAGAGGGCGGATCTAGACAGGCTAGCAGCAGAACAGCAGGAAAACACACTAAAGTGTGTGCTGCTGAGAGATAGTTCAAGGTGCTTCCACACAACACCTTCCAGACACAGAGAGGTGAGGAGTGCTGCCATTTCCCGAATAAGACAAGTTTGAGTAGAATTACCAGTCATGGGCTGTTTTGGAACCTTGTGTGTAACATGCATTTTCGTCCCACGCCCAATACATACAGTTCTTTCCATGGAAAACAACCATTCTCTTCCCTCCCCTATCTCTATCTGTTAATTTCTTTCCTGATTTCCAGATGAAATCAGAAGTCCCCACTGACCGTGACACTCTCTGGTATCCTACCCACCCAATGTCCCTCTCATTCTTTTATTTTACGACTGTATTAACATTAACCTCTACCACACGCAATAATTAGAAACACAGCTTTCTGTCCTGAGCACCTACTCTAGACCACTCTGGGAATTAAAGAAAAACAGCAGACTGGATACATTCGTCTGGGCTAAAGGGAGAGGGCCTTCCTCTTCATTTGTTAACTGGTTCACTTATTCACCCATTTAGTCAAGTCTGCAGCTTGCCAAAACACTATCAACTGGGAGCCGTGATCTAGACCAGTTAAATCAGTGTCTCTGAGCTGATGTCCAAGCAATATTTTGAAAGAAATTTCCTGGGTGATCCATATCTGCAGTCAAGATTAAGAACCCAAGCAGCTGGGGACCTTACTTGAGGGTTCAAACAACCACACATCCTAATACTGATGCTCACTAAAGCAGGGAAACAGCATCCCAGGAAAGGCCGAAAAGACAGTAGCAAGCCAACGATTTTAACTCAGGAAATTTGGTCACCCAGATTAAAACAAGAAGTAGGGATAGCAGGCCATTCAACAAAGATCACATACAAATACACATGCAGAAGGGGCAGCCAACGTACCACAGGCTCCTAGTTGTTTGGCTGTTCTTTTAAAATGCTACTCAACCACCTATCTATCTACCTATCTATCTATCTATCTATCTATCTATCTATCTATCTATCTATCTATCTATCTATCCATCCATCCATTTGTATGGGAGGGGCGTTGAAAGGAACGGGTTATTGAAGCATGTTCTTGGGGACTTTGTCTTGTCCCTAGCCCCTTCTCTCAGTTTCCCAGCTGCCAGGAGGTAAACAGCCTCCTCTGCCATGCACTCCTACAGCCATGATATTCTTTCTTGCCTTGGGCCCAAAGCAATGGCGCTAGTTGACCTCTGATTGAAACCCTTAACGAAAATAAACTTTTCCGCTTTAAACTTATTCCTCTGCAGTATCCTTGTCACCACAGTGGGATGTATAACTAATGTCACAATCCTAAGGGCTCTGCAATCTCCTGAGTCCTGTTGTGCAGTCGTCTGTCCGTGTTGTCCCCCGACCCGCAGTCTTCCAGAAAGAAACCTCTTGCCTAGGAGCTAGGAAGTGGAACTGGAAACTCTTGTGCACAGTAAAGGCTTCGAGCTGCACTTTGACAGCAACGCAGGAAAAGGCCCAGAGCAGAGGATAAATCAGTGTTTAAATAAACCTAATGAAGACTGGCTGGGGGGAGGAAGAATGACAGCAAACAAGAGGCCAAGAAGGCTCACATATCAGAAAGCAACAACTGAAGCTCAGACCTGAACGCTGTCCAACAGCAACACAACTTTAAACAGAAATCAGGCAGCAGGCATGCTTCCTCCCATCACGTCCACCAGCTAAAATAGTCAGAAGACCAAGCCTTAGGATTTGCAGGGGGAAGGGGAAAAAAAGGCTCTACCTATAGGGCTCGAGTTGGCCCCAGTAGCTGCCCCAGCTGTTTCAGTGACAGTGTGCAGAGAGCGATCTTTCCCACAGTTACCAGTCAGCATGCAGGGCGGCTCCCTATTAGAATCTTGGGATCTACTCTGGTTCTTTGATCACAATGACGTAAGTGCTGTGTGGCTCAAGTAATTATAGCAACTAAGAGAGCAGGAACCTCTGCTTAACTACAAACCCCAGATCTGTCACTCAATTAAATATGTGACCTGGCAAATCACTCAGCAGTCTGAGCCCCTACTTCTTCATCAGCAAAGAAGAAATGAGACATCTGCCAAGGACATCTGAATAGAGAGAACAAAACCTAAGAGAGAGATGTATATAGCAGACAGCAAAGGGAGGAGTCGGGCCATCTGAGCCCTCTGAAATTCACACCCTAGATATCTGATATGGAGCTACAGAACTTGGTGTTTTCCCTACTGGGTTTTGGACTTACTTTAGCCCAACCTTCCCTCACTATGCCCCCATCCCTGCCCTTTGGAATGGGAATGTATATTCTGTGCCACTGTATGTTGGAAGTATCTAATTTTTTTACTTTACAGGGGGTTATTTTTGAAATGCGGTGACACTGAAAGACTATGGGGACTCTGGAAGTTGGGCTAAATGCATCTGGCATCATGAGATGGCTTTGAGCCTAAGGAACCAGAGGTGGAATTGGATAGGTTGAATGAGAAGTGTCCCCGTAAGCTCCTGGGTCCCATTTCTGTAGGAAGTATGTCACTGGGGGTGGGGGCAGGACTTAAGGGTTTATAAAGCCTTGCCTCATTTCTTGTTCTGTCCCTACTTCCTGTATGTGGAAGAAAATGTGATTGGCTAGCTTTCTGTTCTTGCCACCTGACTATTGCCATGCCTTCTCCAGCAAGATAAACTCTGTCTGGAACAAAATGCCCAACCCTTTCTTCCTTAAAAACTACAATAAAAACACATGTATTTTAGTCCAATAACTTTACTTCTAAGTGTTATGATGATTTCAAATGTCAAAAATATTATATAGAGAAATAGTCACTACTACATTATTTGTGAAAGTGGAAAACTAAAAATAATAAAAGACTAGCCAGATAGATTATGAAACCACATGATAAGAACATACAAACCTGTAAAGATCTGCAAGGTAATGTTATATGGGGGCTGACATGATGGCTTACTGTCTAAGAGCACACACTGTTCTTGCACAGGACCTGAGTTCGGGTCTCAGAACATGCCAGATGGCTCTCAGTTACTTATAATTCTAGCTCCAGAGGACTGCAACACCTTCTTCTCATCTCTGTGGGTACTAGCACTCATGCACTCATACCCATACACAGAATTTAAAATAAAACTAATCTTTTTCATAAGATATATACATAATTTTAAGTATGCAAATTGTCTCTAAAAATGTCTAGAAAAAGCTACGAATAGTGCTAGCCACTGAGGGAGGGAAAGAGTGACTTCAGGGACCAAGGGAAAGAGAATGCTTTTCTTCATCCCAGTGAATTCCACTTACCTGAAAGACCCAGCTCAGGGCTCTGGCACATATGGGAGCCACACTAAGTACTCACCCTGCCAGCCAGAGGAAGAAGATGGTGCCACAAAGCAAAACCAGCATGCTGGGGGTGGAGGGGGCACTAAACCACACGTCATCGCTACACGATGGGGAATGTTTCAGAGAAATAGCTTCTTGGCCGTGCTGTGCTACAAGCACACAGGGGGAGGTTGCTAACAGCACAGGAGGCCCTGCTGCTGGAGACGGGGGCTGCTGTGCAGTGTGGACGGCCACTGGAGACGGGGGCTGCTGTGCAGTGTGCACAGCCGCTGGGAAAGGAGGCTCCACACCCACCGTGGTCTTCCTCTCTGTCTCTGTGCCTTTCTGAACTCCTTGCCAAAGGATGACGTCAGAATGACCTTCACTGGAGTTGCTCGTCAAAGCCTAGTGCCCAGGGTGGATGTCACCTAGAGTGACGTTCAGTAAGATCAGAAGACAGAGTAAATGCTGTGGGGGCAGGCCTTGGAAGAAACTAAACAATACCAAACATCTTTGCTACCTGTTCCTTGGGAACAAGAAAAAAAAAAGGAATAGAAGAGGCATTTTCTAGAAAGCACGAACCCCATTTGTTCTCCAGAGAATTACACTGTGGGTAACTCATAAGGGTTCTGGTAAAATGAAAGAGTAGCCCTATAATGTTATCTCTCTGTCTCACTCTTATCTGAGGAGAAAGGGTCTTTTTAATTAACCCCAGACCTTAAGATCCTAAAGAGAACCAAAGTGAAGGCAATCTTCAGATTCTCGAGGCTGGCCAAGCTGAGACATAGTGATCACTCAAGAATCAACACCTTGTGCCTTAGAAGGAACAGCAACAGCAGAGCAGGACAAAAGTGAGATCTGTATGCAGCGCAAGGAACCAGGAGGAGCCGGCAGCCATTTACTCTACGAACACCACCTCAGTGTTTCATACAGTGTCACTAATGTGCCAGGAGGCAATGGCAAACACAGGGCAGCACAGAGCGCAGTCCCAAACAGGAGATGCCAAGAGGGGTGACAGTGTGAAAAAGAGCTCATTCTGTTCTATTTATTACCATGCCTGCTATCCTGAACCAAATCAAGGAACTAATGCATGGCCTTTAGTGATATTTCAAAATTTTGCCTGTGCAGTACTGAGTCCTCAGGACCGTCACCAGAACAAGACACGCGGGAGATGCCATGTCTTCCACCACAATCCTAGCAGTGAAGGGGCATGCTCCCGCACACAGGAGAGAACCTGTAAGTGGCTCATATGTGAGAAGATCTGCCTCTGGCCACGGTTTAAAATTATTATTCTGGCATTTAGTTAATGGAAGGGAAATAATAAGAAACTTGGTAAGAAAACCCATGCATTTGTAGCTCATATTCTGACAATGGAGAGTTGCTTGTTAGCTGTGTTTAGGGATTGTGAAATTGGGGCAAATGATGTGATCTGACTTGTTTTCTAGGCAAAACCTTTGCAAACACAAGATAATGAAACTAGTTTCCATTTTATTCTTAGCTGCACATACTTGGCTCTGCTCCCGACGACTTTGGTAGTCATTAGGGATGAGAAGGCTGTGCTTCACCAAAAATGCATTAGGACAAAAGGGTCCGCACTAATCTTTCTCATCTTATCTGTTGCTGCCCGACTCACACAAAACAAACTCCATGAAGTCTAATCAAGTTTGCAAGCATAGAATGTTTTCCTGCCTACTGCATCTCTGCTCGCGCCATCTTTGACTATCTTCCACCCGTCTCCATCTATCAAAACCCTTCGTTTTCCCACAGGCCTGTGTCAGACTCTGCCTTTCTCCTTTGATTTTCCTCCCGCTGAATTACTTACTGCCTTGTGCCTTATCAGCCTGGGAGACCTAAGTCCCAGCTTTTTGTACAACTTCCCTTATCTGGACGACACGGAGCAGACGTATGATTAAATGACTAGATGAAGACAGAACATTTCTCTTCTGATGTCACAATATTAAAATAGATTTAAAAGAAAATTATTGTACAATTTTCAGATTATCACTCATACAAATATCTGAGTAGCATGGAATTATAAAAAAAAGTAAGTATAAGAGGGAAGCTTCTGAATCTTCAGATTTGAAATATTGAAACTAAGTGCTGACGTGTTTTATGAGAGGCTTCTTTTCAATTTTTAGTTTTTTCAGACTAATCAATAAGAAAGGGCAAGTTCCTTCGGTGCTCATATTTGCACCCAAAAATGTAATCAAGGTTATTTCAATCTAGCCAGAAAATGCTACTTAATTATCACAGTTAATAGAGTCACATTCTTTCTCTCATTAAAAAAAAGGAAATTAATAAGACTGATCCTAAAAGCCCAGAAGCCACTCTGTGCAGCTTCATGTAGACAGCCTGTTTATTCAGGTTCTGGCTGAGGATGAAGGGGCAATGGATGGTACACTCAAAACAACATCAGAAGACCTGGGCATAAGCTGCAGACACAACTCATTTTTTTCCCCTCCTTCCTCCTTAACAAAGTGGCTGGGGAGTGAGGAGGGGGGTCTACCTCCAGAAGCATTTCCATCAAACCCTTTATAGATCTTGGCTCCCTGGCTTCATCTAAGAAGCCAGGTCCATTTCCTGTGCTCAGACAGCACAGTAGTTCTATGGCTCATAAAATTATGGCCCAACTCTCCCCTTTGTTCTAGCAAAAGACTTCCTTGGAGAAAGCAGTAATCCTTTAAAGCCTCCCAGTGCAAAGGTCTCTCTTGGCTTGTTTCCCCATCCCCATCCCCCAGAGGAAAAGCTCAGTCACATCACAAGGCGTCTCCTCTCCAAGCTGCAGCAGGGCTCAAGGCTCCTGGTGAGGAAAGAAAACTGGTCATTTGAACATCCTTTCCTGCATCTGTCTGAAGTGTAGACAAGCAGCAAAGATGAATATTAATATGCCTTCCATCATCAAAAGCTATTGCATACCCAAAGGATGATAAATATTTTAATCAGTTTTCAGCTTGTCTGGCGGAAGTCGGTTTATTCCTCGGGGATTTTCCTAGTTCTGTGCCCAAAACCTGCCCAGTGCATGCCGCTTTCTCTGTATTTTGAAATTAACCACAACAAAGTTCAAGCTTTGCTACAGAAGTCATTTATTTTTGACATGATTTTACTCTATTACATTCTTTTAAGAGTAAGAAACTCTAAGACACGAGTAATGGCAACAAATGAGACAAGGCACCTTCAGCTGTAGCAATATGGTGACTCTAAGAAACTAAAGGTCCACTTCTCTCATTAAAAAAAAAGCCCCCATATTTACATAAGTCATTTGCCAGTGACTTCTCAATCTTCTTAGCTAAAAATGCTAAAGGCACGCAGCCTGCCTCTGTGCTTTCAACCTGAAGAAGAGGAGGGAGAAGCCGCAGCTGCTGCAGATGTCTGCCAGTGTTGTGCTGAGGGTCTAAGCAGAGAACCAACTCAAAAACACCCCTTTTAATTAGGAGGTAATTTTTAGGAAACTTAACAGAGGCCAGGCTTCTCCACACAGTGGGAAGGACTGACCTCACATCTAGCTCTTCCTTTTATAAGTATACAGTAAGCACCTACTATGTGTCAGCTGGGGTCCCAGAGCTGCGATCCGAAGAAAAGCTAAGGGCTTCTCTGCTGCGCGGCCCAGTGCGGGGAGGAGGGCTTGGGTGGAGTTGAGGCAGACAATAAAGGAACTCAGTCTAATGATGAGATGCTACAGAGCACACAAAGAGACAAGATCCCCTACAAGCAGGGTGAACTCAGAGAAACTCTCCAAGGACAAGAAAAGACAACGTGAAGTGAAGGAATGAGAAAAGCAAAGCACAGAAAGAATATTCCAGAGACACCGGCAGAAGAGTGGGTTCTGCGATTCCGAAAGCCACGCAAAGAAGATGGATTTGTGAGTGTCACAGTAGGTCTGGACCAGGCCAGTGAAGTGAGCTGACTTGCAGTCACAGGTAACTGCAGATAGGTAGGTGGTAAAGCTTAGGAGAAGCCGAAAGGCTGGTTACTAGGCAGTTCCCATGACTACAGTCTCTAGCCCAGCTGCTAGCACAGGTAGTGAAGGTGAGTCAGGTAATGAGTATATTTTGAAAAGAGAACTTTCTCAACTTGGAGCTCAATCAAGAGGACACTCAAGCTTGTGCTGAATAACTGGATAGTACTAGTTACTGACATTGGGAAAGAAGCCAGGGATTATCGGAATCGAGATTGGGATTGGAGATATGCTTAATTTGAAGCATTACTATGGGATGGTATCTACCCATCTATCCCAACTATTCTCCAGTGCCAAGAAAATATTGATTTATTATAGGCATCAGCATATGGACCTATTCCCATTCTTTACGAAGCTCACTGATATCTGCATGAACAGTTTAGGGTAGTGGTCCTCAACCTTCCTAAGGCTTCAACCCTTTAATACAGTTCCTCATGTTGTGGTGACCCCCAACCATAAAATTATTTTTATTGCTACTTCATAACTGTAATTTTGCTACTATTATGAATTGTAATGTAAATATTTTTTGGAGAGAGAGGGTTCCCGAAGGGATTACGACCCACAGGTTGAGAACTACTAGTTTAGGGAATCAAATAAAATACAGACTTCTTAGTTCCCTGAAACATCTGTTAACATCTTATGACTAATTGTGGGCATTTCATAATTCTTCACCTAAATTAAATATGCTTAAGTAACTATCAAAAAACCATCAGCTCCAAGCTGCGCAGTGGTGCATGCCTTTAATCCCAGCACTTGGGAGGCAGAGGCAGGTGAATCTCTGTGAGTTTGGGGCCAGCCTGGTCTACAAAAGCTAGTTCCAGGACACCCAGGGCTGTTTCCTGTCTTGGGAAAAAAAATCACCAGCTTGAAGTCCTACAACCAAAGAAGATACATCCAAACACGGGTCTTACTTCACTTTCAATGCTGACTTTCTTATTTGAGGGCTAATTTTGTCAATCAATCAAAACCAAGCAGGAGATCATCTGTCTGAGCCTTTGATACACACTGAGGAAATGTTTACAAGTGAGATGGTCACAGGTGGTCCCAGATGAGGCTGAGCTCAAAGAAAGGAAATGCAAGGTCAAGCATAGCGTACCTGTTAGGAGAAGATGGACTCAAAAGCATCACTGACCAGCGATTACAGAGTCACTTTTAAGAATACAAAAAAGGTAGTAAGTATATCACAGTTCCCTTTCCAAAAAATACAGGCTCACTATTTCTCAGAAGTCAAGGAGAAAGAGCAGGATGGTTGGTTATGCTACCCTTGAGAGATGGAAGACGGAATTTCATGTGTTCCCATAGTTCTCAGAGAAGCGAGGCTTTTAGCAGTTTGAGCACATTTCTCCATAGGGACACTTTTGCAAAGTATAACAAGATTCCCAGTCCCACCCCACAAGTATTTAACACTCAGTGGGTGGGAGCCTTGCAATGGTAGCTTTATGCTCCAAACTGCAGAGAGTCCCTTAGGATCTAGGGCAGAACAGGGGTGGGGCAGAACCTCAATCAAACACCTCTAAGCAAAGCAGGTCAAGCTAACCCTTGGAATCCTTATTTCATGTGCAATGTGGGGTCTACAAGTTCTCCCAGGAGATCATTATAACCATGTACCTCAGAAGGGAACAGTTTTAGGGACCACTCATTACACTTGGGAGTTAAAACAGCAAAAATCTGGATAATAGTCCAAATAAATGGCACAGATCCCGGGAAAGGTTGCTTTGTTTTCAAAACTGTGGGCTAGATGTCTGCCTGTCCATTCATTCATTCATTCATTCATTCATTCATTCATTCATTCATTCCTGCATGCATGCATTACTTCATTCTCTACACTATGATTCATCTAGGGCACTGAGAAGGTTTAATTTTTAGTCAGGTGAATGACAGACTAGAGAGAAACCGAACACTTCACCAAGCCATCTGAAAAAGGACTTGGGGTTGGGGGAGAAGGTATATTATATATTAGCCTTTGTCTTTCCTGAGAAAATGGAAATTCCTGACACACCAGTCTGGCATCCGGGTTTCTGAATTCACACATGCATGTTATGGCCTGCTTGTCAGAGCAACCCAAAATAAATTCTAGCAGCTGAGGCTACCACAGTTCCCCAAGGAAAAGTGGTAGGGCTTTTACACCCTTTACACAGATTTGAATTTCAGAGTAGTTAAAAACATTTGAATCAAAAGAATTCACCTGTATTTTTTGTGGGGCTGTTGTTGTTGCTGTTTTTTTTTTTTTTTCAAATAGAGTGTGTAAAGATCGTGTATATGAGCCATGCATGTGTGTACTTAATGGAGATGAACAAATGCTCTGGTGTCAAAGCTACCATAGAAATCCCGGCTGATCACCCTAGGTGTCCTTTCTATACACTAACTGGAGCTAAGAGAGATGGCACACTTCCCCAGGGCATGTCACATGTGCTCCCCATTTCCCGCTGTGTTCGGAAGAGAGGCCTCAGCCAGGTCCTCTGAGCATCCTGGATATCCTAGCACCGGGCACCAGAAGCTCTGTGCACACTGCTCGCGCAAGGGTTAAGAACAGAAGTCTACCACTGGCCGGCTCTGATGTTCCTTGAGATATTGTCACTGGATGTATCCTCAGTAGAATTCTATTCAACACCTCTGTCTTTAAGTACAAAGCTGCAGGCTGTAGCAGCTTTAAGAAACATAAGTACCCCTTTTTTCTGCACACAGTATCTGTGTGTGAAATTCTCTAAAGGGGTTTAAGTATTTACCCTGAACACTATCAGCCGCTCTCTAAATTTTTCCTTATCCAGTTGCAAAATACTTCAAAGAGAATCACAAACACGGGCTTCTGTGCTTCCCATGCACATTCTGTTTGGAAGGCTTAAGTCTGAATTCTTTTGGAATTGTAATTTTTTCCCAAAAAAGGACAGGATACACATACTTAAAAAATAATTATTAAATCTGTAGCAATGAAGGTGTGGGGGGGGGGCTGTTCTAAGAGAAAGTAAAAAAATTACCTATGAAGAAAAAAGCTAAAACATGTTAGAAAGAAGGTCAATGCTAAATAAATTACACCTAAAACCTCCTCCCTCCCTCAAGATTGTTTGCTTTTAGAACAATATAGTTGTGCGAAATTGGAGTTTAGGGGTGAGTGCAAAGAACCAAACCCCAGTGAGTGTCTTGAGGATCACCAAAAATGTAAGCCAAGGACTGTAGATTTTGTGGCTGAAAGTAACTTGTTTCTTTTTTCCCCCAATTTCCAAAGATAAATACAAAGGCCCTAAAACACTGTGTTCCAGAATTTGAATTATTGGGTGCTTGTAACTGTTTAACCTGCTTCCAATCTGGGCTTATCTTGAGACACTCAGCAATGTCCCAGTCAAAAGAGGGAGAGAGGAATTTAAATCTTAATTGAAAACCACCAGAAATTTCATACCAGATCTTAAATTACTATAATATACTCTGCTTCTAAATTAGAAATCCTGACCCAAGGGCTAGAGAGATGGCTCAGTGGTTAAGAGCTTTTGGGGCTCTTGCAGAGGATCCAGGTTCAACTCCCAGCACCCGCCTGGATGGCTCACACCACCTCTAACTCCGACTCCAGAAGACCTGATGCTTTTGGCCTCCAAAGGCACTTGTATCCATGTGCACATATCCATGCATGGACGATACACACGGTTAAAAACAAATATAAAAATGAAAATAAAAATACTGATAAATGGGAGACAATTATTATTATTATATATATCATGAATATACATAAAATATCTAGGTAAATTCACCATTAATGTGTTATCTATATTTTATCATTATATATATCATTATATATATATATATAACCCCAAATAGTTATCTATAATTTATCACTATATCCCTCATGACCCCGAAAATCTTTAATTTAGGAGAAATTTTAAAAAGAATTTACTTTGCTATTATCCAAATACTACCGTACTTGATATATATTTTAGTACATACGAAGCAGCCTTTTTCCTGTGTTCACTTACAAAGAATTTTATCCACAGCTGTAGAGACAGCTTCATTAAGCTCTCCCGAAATAAACTGCTCTCCAGCTCACTCATTCCCTGCATCTGTGGGATCACAAACAGGGGACCTGTCCCTGCAGCAGCAGGCTACCTCCAGAACAAGGTTCCCTGATGATTTATGCAGACCACAATGACAAGTCAAGAGGCATGACTCACCTCAGAATTAAACCATTATAAATAACTTGTCAGGGACGCCTTTACATTCTGAAGAACATTTCTCTCTTAAAACTTTAACAACAAGATCCTGGTTATGTTACGAAATGAAACACCCACTCATTTTCCACATCTCTCTGCTCTCCTGAGCCAAATTTTAACATAAATGGGCAAATTAAATGTAGCCTATTGCTTATCTAACAAAATTACATGTTGTATTTTACACTGATTCAAAATGGATACATTAAAATAATCCAGCCTTGGCTCCTACCCACTCCAGGCAGCAAAGGTTATAAAGGCCAATCGCCATGCACAGGGCCTGCTTCTGTAGCACCAGGGACAGTTGGGACAGGAAATGGCTCAGAACACAGAGGGTGAGCAAGAGCCACTTTCTCCCAGCAAAGAAAAAGCAACAACAGAATGCATGAAGAAATCCCCGCAGTCCATAAATCATCGGCTTCTCTCGGTACTTCCTCGGGATGCTCGGCTGGAATAATTCCACTGGATTTTACCAAGTGGAGGTTTTTAAGGTCAAAAGGAAATGAATAAATGTCATCAATTTAGAGGATTTCACACCCAGTATTCTTTTCAGTCTCCCCGTGAATTTGATAGTGTTAAAACATTTTTATAGGTAAAATAAATGTCAGTTTTGCAAAGAGCGATACCAGCCCCTGGGAGACAAATGGCCTATCCACTGGATCTCAGGCCACGGCATGACTCGTTGCCTCACTGGAGACCTCAGCTTTTCATCCCCCTCTTCAGCCGGCAAGAAAAGCCTGCATGGCTTCTTTCAAATGATAACTCTCCTATCCCAAAGAGTCTCCTCAGAATATGATAATCTTGGATGAGAGGTAGTGGGTTGGTTGAAAAAACTAAAATACAAATATGTGAATAGTGCTCAGTGTGAGAAGACTTCTTGAGTGCAGAGCAAAGAAGGCAAGACAGGCTCGACCTTGGTGCAAAGGGTCAGGCTGCTCTGGGCTCGATGCTCAATGAATCCACAAAGTAATATTCAGGGGAGATGTGAGGTTTTATCAGAATGTCATTCGAATATAAGGTTTAACATTTACATCACAAGAGCAGGCACGCAGTAAAACTGTCCTCCAGGAGAGAAGTGGCAGGACAGTGTGCCAGAGCAGAGCGTGCCTGCTGGGGCAGGGAGTGGGCAGCAGAGGCCGGGGGAGTTCATGTACAGCTGACTAAACTGTCTGAAGTGTGAGGCTGGTTATGACATGTGCGGCAGTTACCACTAATGGAGGAATAGCTATTTCAAAACTCATTTTCCATTCTCCTCTAGGCTTCTGCAGACTGTCCCTCCCTCCCAACCCCATGAGAAAAAGGACAGAAACAATATTCGCCTCTCTCCTGGTGCAAGGGCCATCGAAGGCTGTTTACTCATAAATGAAAGGGGGGGGGCAAAGTAATGCATGCGGTGTCCGAAGTTTTAGGTCTTATTTTCTCATTGAAAAAGATGGAAGATAAACTGTAGAACAGACAAAATGCAGTGGTCAAAGGCATCTTTCCACAACACTCACATGACTCACTAACTCAAAAAAAAAAAAAATCCAGAAAGATAACAAAGAATCACTCCTCTAAAATCATAACAATTTGGAGTAATATATTCCCTAGAAGAAAAGTCTGAACATCCAGAAATGCCCTTTTGATTAGCTTAATTCCACAGAATCCAAATGTGCACCAAACACTGCACTTTTGATGTGAAATTGCTGTTGAATTTGTGAACCCACAACTGATTTCCTGTGTTATGGAATCCTGGAGATTACAGTTAACTTGAAGCAACAGGGATAATTCTTGGCAGTTAATGGGACATTTATATGCATTTTTCCTGAAAGGCAGCATCTTGGGACAGGCAGCTCAACATTGCCCCCTACTGCTGACAAGTTTTAAAAAGCTGGAGAAGGGCTGACAGCCACACTCCCACGGACCAATGATTTCACCCCATACCCAAATACCATGTGGCTCTGCACTAGAGCCATCCAGCCAGGGAGTCTTTCTAAGATTAGTCTCTGCTGCATCTTCCAACAGCAAAAACAACTTATAATGAGTTTATTAAAAATCTTTTGTAAAGGTTCAAAGTATTGTTCAGCTTAATTTAGAAGAACCCTCCCTTTTAACTTGGTCCAAACCTTCAGTCTGCTGATAATTATCCAGCTGTGATATTTGGGAGAGACACTGAATCATTGATTTATATATATAAATATATAAATTTTTATATATATAAAAAACAGCAAAGCTAAAGAATGCTCCACCAAGTACAAAGAACTGCACTCTGGAAAATTCTCTGGATTGCTACTCCTTGTAGTATTTTTCTGGTATGAATACAATAAATAGAAGATACTTCCTCTAACTAATGTGCCACTACTACCAAATGTGTACATACGCATATGGAGACTACACTGTCTACACTCATATCTACCAAATGTGTGTGTGCACATATGGAGAGACTGGCATACATCTACACTCATATCTTTTCAACGAATTAATAATAAGCATCACTGGTGTGATCACAATACTAAAAACTTCACTGTTTCACTGGGGGGGGGAAGCTCCTAAATGAAAGCAATAAAAACTTTTTAAAAATTACTTTACAAAGTGACTGAGTTCTCTTATTTGTTTCTAAGGTTTAATTTACAACTTGATCAAATTATAATTTATTTTCTTTTTCTTTCTTTCTTTCTTTTTTTTTTTTTTTTGAGACAGGGTTTCTCTGTGTAACAGCCCTAGCTGTCCTGGAACTCGCTCTGTAGACCAGGCTGACCTCGAACTCACAGAGAGTCGCCTGCCTCTGCCTTCTGAGTGCTGGGATTAAAGGCGTGTGCCACCACCTGGCTCAAATTATAATTCCAAAGTCAGGCTGATATCTAAGAATTAGGCCTCAGCAAACAGAATTCTAAAAACATATGTAAAATGGGCACTATCTGAATTTCTGTGCATATCCTATAGAAGTGGCATTTTCTCCCCAGGCTTGACCAGAGCTGGCCAGGCAGAAAGGACTCTTCATCACCGCCAACCTGGCAATACAATGCTGTTCTGCACTAACTCGGGGCTTTGGGGAAATTGATTTTTGAGACTATAAATACATTAAAAGGGTAATAGTGTTCTTTCCCCAGACATTTGCAAAATCCTTGCAAAGGATCTCAGAGATCTGCATTCGGATTCCTGGTTTTAAGCTGAGGCCTTCATATTTGTAACTTGTAACTTTCATTATTATAAAATAGGGGTTGGGGAAGATATTATGTTAACATCTTTATCAAAACAACAGCACTAAATGGGCAGGCCAAGTGAACTCCTTTGGAGGTGAGAGACAGATTTCAGCATGGGCTATGACTATGGATTCATAGGTGTATATTTATCTCTCAACTCATTAAACCGTATGCACGATGCTTGTTTAGCTCCCTGTATGTCAACCACAGGTCCATAAAGCTGCCTGAAAACACTGTGTGGGAACTGGCGATCACTGTGCGCCCTGCACATGAGCCCACTGCCCTCAGCACGCTTCAGAGCTGCCAAGCGGCACTTTCCAGAGGTCAGCAGCTTTCACCGCCTTCCTCCGCATTCCAAATCCAAGCATTTGGAGGAAGATCAGTGAGCCTACAAAGGGCCAGAAGCCTACAGCAAGTCTAGAGTTCAAATCCCAGCTCTCCCACCTACTAGCTGGTGACCTTGGGAAAGTTACATAAGGCCTTTGGGCTCCTATCTCCTCATATGTGAAAGTGAGAATAAAGTCAAACCTATCTCACAGGGTCATCACGAACATTAAGTAAGAGCAATCTTTAGTACTCATAAAATGCCATGCAAGCATTTACTGTTGTTATTGCTATCCAAGTGGAGGCTTATCAAGTGGCTTCCATCTGCCACCTAGCTGATACAGTCCACGTTCTACATACCATAAATGGCCTGATTTTTGATCTTGCTTTCACAGTCCCAAGACCTAATGTTCCTCCCCCATTAGCCTACTCCATTTCCTCTTCTCCACATGGTCTCTAACCAGACCAGTACCTTCACAACAGTCCCATAAGTGATGGCCAGAACCTGATACTGATCTGAACCATGGTGACTGTGTGGAGGTCAGAGGACGACTCGAGAGTCCATTTTCTCCTTCCATGATGTGGAAGATTATCCCAGAGACAGAACCCAGGTCACCAGGTTTGGTGGCAACTGTCTTTACATTCTGAGCTATCTTGCCAGTCCGTGACTTTTTTTTTTTTTTATTCCACTGCATGGTTTGATTTTAGCTGCAGTAATGTGTGGTGGCATCCACACTTCTCTTTCCTAAATCCTAGGTTATGGTGACTAAACGCATGTGCTTTGCAGCCTGGCAGCCTCTGCTTCCATCTCCACCGTCTGCTTAGTGACCGTGGACAAGCACTTAACTTCTCTATGCCTCAGATTTCAGATCTACACATCAGGGCTCACAACGCCATCTACGTCAACTGTGATAGGAAAGCGCTTTGAACAGTGGTTGGGGCGTAAGAACAAATGAGCACTGGAACTGCTGTTGCCCTACTTTCAGGCTGCGCTGCAGCTCATAAACGCTCATGGCGAGCAGAATGCCTTCTGTGAAGACTATCAGAAATATTTCCGGAAATGGGCTGAGGCTTTGGTGACAAAATTGCAGACTATTCCCATTCTCTTACAGGAAATAACCTAACCCGAACATGTAGATTAATAACACTTATATTTGCCTGTGACAATTAGCTGAAGATCTTCATGGTGCAATACCGCAAAGAATGTGGTCACTTACCACACTCTCCATCTTCTTCCACAGCTCCTCCAGCTGAGTCATGGGTTCACACCACCAATCAGTGCAAAGTTTGTTCCGATTTCCTTGAAACCAGAACTGCCTCAGCCACTCAAACTCGACCTGTGAACCGGAACAAGAAAGCAGTGGTCAGAATGTCCTTGTGACAGACCAACAAGGACAATGACTTCCCCACTCAATTCTCCTTTGGCAGCTTCACAGAAGAGGTCAAGAACGGTGAGAAAAGCCTGGCTAACTAGTTCCCAACACATCCTGGTATCTCCAGAGCTTTTTGCAAGCTAAGAAAACGGAAGTCTTAGAGTTGAGCTTCTGCTAGGATGACAATGCAGGCCAGGTTACATGTTTCAGGCAGATATAACAAACATTCAGATCCTGGAGTATAAGCAGCCTCCACTGAGTATGATGGAAAGTCATAACCAAGCAATTAAACATTTTTAGTAAAAGTTAAGAAGGCAATGACACAGGCAGGTATCATGTGTCAACTTCTTAGAAAAGAAAGAACTTATCCAAGGGCCAGGAGGAGCTGGAGAAATCTTAGCCACATAAGCAAACAATATATAATTAGTTATAGAAGCATTCAACCTCCTCCATAGCCATTAAGGTTCTCACTTGTTGACTCAGTAAGGGCTGATTGCAATAGGCAAACAGTAGCAAAGATAGAAGGCACTGATTTACATTCTTTTCTGGGAAGCTACTGGGCTGTTTGTGTTGACCACCTAGAGGCTCCTACCCACAGGATGGACACACTGCTCCCACCATTGTCCCTTCTTCAGGCTTGGTCCTGTGGTATAGGCAGAGCTCCAGCTAGAATACTAATGGCGGAAGTGGAAACCCAGGGTTAAGTCAAACATTCCCGACTCCTCCATTTCTGGATTTTGGAAGAACAGGTCTCAAGACCAGAGAAACATAAGAAGCCTGTAGACATTTTGCTGTCAAACTGAAGACAATATGGCAGAATGGGATTATGAGTTGAGAAGATGAAAATCAGGTCCCAGAAACAGTCCCGGACTGGATGAACTATCTCCGCAGCCCCTTTCCAGTCAAGCTGACTCAGGTTTAGTTGTCTGATCCTTGCAATGGAAATAGTGTGAACACACAGAGATCAGAGTGTGACTAGCACTGGGCAGACAAGTCTTCCCCTAGAACATCAGTTGGTATCATCAGGACAGAACTCCATCTCACCCCAAAACTCCTTTGACTTTGGCAGCGAGTCTAGCACCATGCCATGGTGTCTGCTTTGCAGAGTGATCACGTTCCACACACAGAACTAAACTATTGTCATCATCATCTGTGAGCACGGAGGATTGCAGGTTGTTTCTCCACACTGAACGTTCAAAAAGCAAACAAAAGGCAACTTGTAAAGATTAACAATGGTGAAAATGACTCAGGTAAGAAACTGGAGAAGACCTAGTCTAATGAAAGGTTTTGGTTTACATTAAATCAATGTTTGTTTGATGTGTAGAACCGATTTCAGCTAAAGCTGTTTAAACAAAACAGGAATGTGGGCAACATTAAGACAGTTGCTAAACCTTATCTGTGGCATTAAAAGGCAGTGGTTGACAGAAGGTAAATCTGAGTAGTTTGAAACCAGAATAAATATGGCCACAGTTCAACTTCAAGGAAGATCCAGGTTTAGCAACACATTTACTACAAGGAAAAAAAGAGGGTCTTTTAACGGGTTCCTCATGAAACTATTCATGGACAGAGCAGTTTAACAGACAGCAGAGCCTCAAACCTGAAGTCAGGGAGAGGTGAAGTGGTTTCCGACAGCTTCTCAACCCCTGGGTCGGTTATTTCCACTGAAGAGGACAGAGCTTGGAAGCAGCAAGAAGGTATATGGGGGACTCTGTCATAGGACAAGAGGGCATGAGGGGGACTCTGTCATAGGACGAGAGGGCAAATGCAGAGTCCCGGCCATGCTACCAAGAAAAGCTTCTCTTCACCCTCAGGCATCTCAGGACCATGGCTCAGAGGGTAAGGGAGCTTGTCGCCAAGGCCACCAACCTGAGTTTGAGCCCTGATGGTGCAAGGAGGAAATTGATTCCTCTAAACTCTTCACACATGCTATGGTGTAAGCCCTCCCGAATCCCAAGAGAAAAATAAACGTAACTTTAAAAAAAAAAAAAATCAGAG
This sequence comes from Ondatra zibethicus, assembly GCA_004026605.1. Classification (NCBI taxonomy): domain Eukaryota; kingdom Metazoa; phylum Chordata; class Mammalia; order Rodentia; family Cricetidae; genus Ondatra; species Ondatra zibethicus. Next base: position 83,843 of record PVIU01001646.1, read on the forward strand.
TTCTGGATGTTCAGGGAAAACGGGAGACTAGAAACTGCCTCCTTGTAATAGATAAATTCCCAGCACAGATGACCTGCCAAAGTTAAATCAAGAGATAAAACAAGTTAAATTCATAAAAAGCAATGGGAGTGATGAGATACAAAAAGTGTCCCCACAAAGAGAAGCCCAGAACCCAGATGAATACACAGTCAATTTCTACTAAACTTTTAAAGAAGAGCTAACACCAATGTTCCTCAAACTGTTCATAAAACACACAAAAAAAGGGAAGGCAGGCTGGAAAATACAGTGAACAAAGCAGCCTTTACCACAATCTCAAAACCAGAGAACAGAAACAAAGGGCTATAGATCAAACCCACTGATGAACATAGACACAAATTTTCTTAATAAAATCTTTACAAATCGAATTCAAGAACAAATTAGGACAATCACATACCATGACCCATGACCAAATTGTTTCTATTCCAGGCATGCAAGGATGGTTCAGCATATACAAGTCAAGATGTAATGAAGCACATAAATCATGCAGGGCAAGAATCACTGGTCATCAGTAGATGCAGACTAGGCCTTTGACAAAGTCCAGGTCCCTTCATAATAAAATCCTTGAATAAACTACAAATAGAAGGAACATATCTTAGCATAATAAAGGCTATATAGCACAAAACTATAGCCAATATTATACTAAATCCTCTAAAATCAGACAAGGTTCCCACACTCTCTACTCTTACTTGGTATAGTGTTTCCAATCTTAACTAGAGAAATACGGCAAAAGAAAGAAGGGCAAGGAATACAAATAGAAAAAAGAAAGAAAAAAAATGACCTCTATTTACAGTAAACATAATCCTGAACCTGAAGAGCCATAAAGACAGCTTAGAAAACTCTTCCACCTCCTAACTGCTTTCTGACTCGAGGAAGGACATAAATTCAACACAGAAATCCACAGTCCTAAATATCTCTAACTTACCAAGAAAAAAATAAGGGGAGGCTCTATTCATATTTTTTCAAGATTTATTTATTTATTGTGTATTCAACATTCTGCCTGCATGCCAGAAGAGGGTACCACATCTCATTACAGATGGGTGTGAACCACCATGTGGTTGCTGGGAATTGAACTCCCAGAACCTCTGGAAAAGCAGACAGTGCTCTTAACCTCTAAGCCATTGCTCCAGCCCTGCTCCATTCATAATTTAACTTCCTTCCTCATCAGAGGGGTATAAGATGTCTACAATGAAATAAGACACTGATGAAAGAAATTCAAACAATGAGAAGATGGAAAAAAAAACAAATACTCATAGATTGGCAGGATATAGTGAAAATAGTCATATTACAAAAAGTTATCTACAAATTCAATACAATTCCCATAAAAGTCAAATGATACTATTCACAGAACTAGAAAAAAATCTAAAATTCATATAGAAGCACAAAATACCCCCATAAGCTAAGAGCAATCCTAAACAGAATAAGCAATGCTCAAGGAGTCACAGCATGTAATCTCAAAGTATACTATAATAGTAACAAAAATGCATAGCAACAACACAAAAGCAGATCAATAGAATTTATAATAGAGTACCCAGAAATAAACCCACATAACTGGGACCAACTGATCTCTTACAAAGATGTCGTCAAGAAGATACATCGGAAAAATGACACCCTCTTCAGTAATGGTGCTGGGAAAACTGAATATCCAAATGTAAAAGAAAGAAACAAGATTTATATTTTTCTCCATGGACAAAAGTCAGTTCAAAACAGATCAAAGACCTTACTACAAGACTTGAAACTCTGAAATTGCAGAGAAAGGCAAAACTCTTCAGAATATAGACATAGGCAAGGACTTTCTGGAAAAGACCTTAATAGCACTGAAAATAGCTCCAAGAACTATCAATGAGATTAAATGATATCAAAAAGCTTTTGCACAGAGACAGAAACAATCATCAAAGTAAAGAGACATCCCACAAAACAAGAAAACAATATTTGTCAAATATACACCCAACAGGGCCTAGACTCCAAAAGATCTCCAAAAACTAAATCTCACAAAACCAAATCATCAAGTGAGTATATGTCAGATTCTTGCCAGAGACAAAGAATACTAGCTAGAGAAGACCACAAGGCCAGAACTTTCTGTTTCTAAGTACCTCACAGGCCTAGAGTTCTCTGAGCAGAAAGGTTTTCTACCCCTGCTGGCTCACACCCTACCCTTTCCAGGCCTGTCAAGAAGGTCTGCACTGTGTGCTCACTCCAGGCAGAGACTTTCTGGCTGGCTGAAACAGTGTCAAAAGGATGCCACATTTCTGCAGACACCAAATCCAATGTGTGTACATTTTACTTAATGCTACGACCTGACCTTTTTTCTTCAATGTTGGGGATGGAAGATAACAGAATTTTAATCAAATGCCATCTTGTCTAGTTCCCTCATTACTACGAGAATTTTTACCCCTCAAACGCTGGGGATGGGAAAGTTACAAGGGTAGGTCTGCACAAAAGCCAAGGAGTCAGGTCTTATTACTGCAGACCTAAACCAAAACTCAAAGTGTAGGCATTTTGAGTGACCTAGAAAGTTCCAATCATTAGAAGCAGGGTCTCCATCTTTTCTCTAGAGAACAAACCTGCAGAGGAAGCTAAGAGCCAGCAGAGCAGAAAGACAAGACAAAGATTCCACAGGTGACATGGGTCCCCAAAGACAAGAACAGCAGAGACAACATGGACTAGCTCCCTGAGGGGCTCTGCGGTCTTCTCTTGCTCACGTATGAACCAAACTGTATGATTTCTGACACGCACAGGTGAAGATAATTATCCGACCTTCTGAGCAGTTTGCATCCACAATCAAATGAAAGTGCATGAGTAGGAGAAGGTGGGCCGCAGCCTGGGGTCCCACAGATCACGAAAGGCCTTCTGCATCTTCAGGGAACCATGCAAGCAAGTGCACAGTGGCTTCAGGGTCATAGACACAACCTAGAAGACGGTGTCCATAACCGTCATACCTATACATGCCTTCTCCACAGAACAGCCAAAAGAGATTAACCAAGTTCAGCTCTCTCTCAGAAACACCAAGGGAATATGTGGAGGGGAAAGAAACAGGATCCATCTGCCTGTCCGAACCTCAGTCAGTGAGCACTCGGGCGATGTGGAGCAAAGATTACAGCAGCTAGTGATGGGCGGTGCACACCTGTGATCCCAGCACTCAGACGGCTGAGGCAGAAGACTGAGTCTGAGCTATATAGTGAAAGTCTATCTCGAACACAAATGACAAAAGAAGAAACATTCCAAAATCATATTTCACAACCACCCTCACCACATCGCCAGCAGTCCCATAAGAATGCAAGCAGTGCCTGCTTTTTCTCTGCCATGTTTGCTTAAACTCTTAATTTGGTCCCAGGTCAGGCAATTGGTTTGCTCATGAGGCTGTGCACATGTCCTAAGGGACATATGTATGTCCCACTACACAATCTGTACTGTGTCTTCATCACTGAGGTCACCAGAGCAGGGGTGTGCTTGGCTAAGCCATTCCAGAGCAGCTTGAGAGAGGAGGCAGGAGCAGAAGAAACAACTGTGAACCCATGTCACCCACTGTGTCACGTCCAGGAGAAACTGCTAGAAGATCATTAGGTTTACAACACACTGGTCTGAAGAAAGAAATGGACAACTTAATAACAAAGCAGGGAATTTCGCTTAAAAATGAATTGAAATCTTTTCTCTATATCTTAAAACGGGGATATTAAAAAAAACCTGCCTTCTTATGACTGAAGTTCCCATGTTGCCTTGCTAGAAAACAAGTCATTCCTAAGCCCAGATGGCTTTTAAGTATCCAAAGTGCTTCATTATAATTAGCCCAGCAAAGGCACATAGCCTTGGAGGAAGAAGAAAACAAACAGAAACCAGGTAACCACTGAGAATACAGGGCCCTGGGTAAGCCAGCCCCATCCAGGCAACAGAACAATTCCTAATGACTAGTGGACAAACTTAACCTTGAAGTTAAGATGGCTTTGGTGCCTGGGAGAAGAAGAGGTAGGGGCTGTGATAGGCTCAGGGGATATTTATTTACAAGACCTTTTCACCCCGGGCAAACCCTCAAGGGCTGCCCTATCTCCCTGATACAATGTCAAAGCAGCCACCCAGTTTCTGTGGCAGATGGACTCTAATGCCAATATTCTGCTGTGTAGTTTTATAGTTTCCCTGTCCACTGCATATAACAAAACACCACGGCTCCATAAGACCAGAGAAGACGGTGAAATGAAATAGCAAACATGCACAATAGAGTCAGTGCCCAGTTTGCTGACCTGACTCTGAAAGCCATGAATTCTTTCAGAGAGTAAGCAAATACCTGAGTTAGAGATCCTGCACAAAGATGGAGAGCCATGAGGTCATCGGGCCCATAACACATGGTTGAAAGCAGTTCTAGCTATAAGCACCATCTCCAACGAAGACACTTATGAGACACAGTGGGAAGGAAATCCGGCCCTAGGTTTAGCTTTAACATGAGGCAGCCATTATTCTCTGAAAGGTAGAGTTCCCTCCACTTTGGTTCTGAGGATTCTGATGCAGTTTTCCAAAGTGTAGAACAGCGCACAAGATACGGAAAACCTTTTAAAAGCTATTACAAGATCTCTTATGCCTATGGGTAAAGACACTGTTTCTTGTCTGCTCAGGCTCCTTCAATGACTATTTCCCTCACAGTAAGAAGAAGGGCTGCTGTGCTTTTAGGAGGGCCCCTCAGGATCTGTACATCTGCTAACACTGTCCACGTGACCCCACCTCCTACAACTGGTAGCCTCATACCCTCCCTCACACTGCTGCTGAGCTGTCCCATGAACGTCGAGCATTCCCTGCCTGCAGTCTTTGTAGTGGTTGCTTCTTCTGCCTGAAATGCCCCTCCTCTCTGCCACACATGCTCATCCATTTTTCCTCTTTCCTTTAGACAGAAGTTTCTGTCCTACCTGGTCCCACTGCCATTCAGTTCCCAAATAAACACATAGAGGCTTATATTAATTATAAACTGTCGGGCCTATTGTTCAGGCTTATTACTAACTACCTCTTGCAACTTAAATTAACCCATAATACTTATTCATATTTAGCCATGTGACTTGATACATTTTCTCAGTAAGGCATTCTCATCTTGCTTCCTCTGCTTCTGGATGTCGATTGCATCTCTGCCTTTCCTCTTCCCAGAATTCTCCTAGTTTGGTCACCCCACCATACTTCCTGCCTGGTTACTAGCCAATCATCATTTCGTTAAACCAATATGAGTGACAAATCTTTAAGGGTGCGGGCTTAGTGTCTTCTCTCTATAAGGGTGCAGGCTTAGCGCCTTCTCTCTATAAGGGTTCAGGCTTAGTGCCTTCTCTCTATAAGGGTTCAGGCTTAGCGCCTTCTCTCTATAAGGGTGCGGGCTTAGCGCCTTCTCTCTATAAGGGTGCGGGCTTAGCGCCTTCTCTCTATAAGGGTGCGGGCTTAGCGCCTTCTCTCTATAAGGGTGCGGGCTTAGCCCCTTCTCTCTATAAGGGTGCGGGCTTAGCCCCTTCTCTCTATAAGGGTGCCTGCAGATGAGTCCAAGAACTGCTCAGCCTTCACTGAATATGATTATCTACTTTACATTTACTTTTGACTAACTATAGAGGATGCCTGTTAGTAGTACAAAGTTGTTTTTGTTTGTTTGGTTGGTTTTTGGTTTTTGAGACAGCGTTTCTCTGTAGTTTTGGAGCCTGTCCTGAAACTAGCTCTTGCAGAGCACACTGGCCTCAAACTCACAGAGATCCACCTGCCTCTGCCTCCTGAGTGTTGGGATAAAAGGCGTGCACCACCACCAACCGGCAAAATTTCTTTTTTAAAAAAAGTCACTTATGCAAAAAAAAAAGTTGGAAAAAGCTAAACAGTTAATATATAAAGTTTGGAAATGTGGAAATCGGAAGTAAATTTAGGATTTGTATTGATCACACGACGCAGACCCACTTAGTTCACAGACTGCTGAAAAGCAGCTGCTCTCATAAATTTAAGCCAAAGCACGCTTACTGCTGGGGGGGCGACATGCTCCTCAAGTCCCTTTATTTCTTCCTGCCTTCAAGGAAGCCAATTACTGCTCTGTGCTGCAGTCCCTCTGCAAGGATGTATGTATTGGGAAAAACCATGTTGGGAGAGAGAGTCAGTGTCCTCCTGCAGAAGTTAGGGCAAAGTTACACACAGACTTGGAACTTGGAAGACGCTTCCAATGCATTAGAAAGTCGGCTTCCTTGTCTCAAGGTTCTACTCATAATATAAACCCTTCTTGTGCCATGCTACCTGCCCACTGTGTATTTCCTGCAGAAACTATCTCAAAGAGAGCAATGGTCTGAACGTTTGTGCCCTTCACACCTAAATTCTTACGGTGAAATATTAACTATCACAAAGTGATAGCTCACTTTGGGAGGTAACTGATTCTGAGGGCAGACCTCTTATGAAGGGACTCAATGCAGATATAAAGGACGCCCAATGAGGCTTTGTCCCTTCCACCATGCAAAGACACAAAGAGAAGGTAGCATCTATGAATATGGAAACAGGTCCTCTCCAGACACCCATATTGCCAGTGTCTACTACTGGGCTTCCCAATCCAGACAAAGGATAAATTCTGCTGTTTAGAAGCTGTGTGGCTGCCATGTTTTGTTAGCGCTAACATGTTGGGCTCTGACTACTATGATTATTAGTGTAACCAGTCCTCCCCTCTGGTTCGTCTCTTCTATGTTAGACCCTTACACAGCTGCAAGGAGGGGTGAGCCTCAGACCCATCAACTTCTTGGCCATCCTCACCTCATTGTGGATATCTTCCCCTTTTTTCAAAACTGCAGGTTCCAAGAACTTCAGAGAGACGTCGCCATTGTCCAGTTCATTGAGGACATTCTGCAGGGCCAACTGGCAGCGTTGTAAAATATAATCCAAGGTGCCTGTCGAGCACTGCCAAGACAGAACCACAGCAAGCCTGTGAATGACTCCGAGCTCACCATGCACTCTTCCTGCTCACGGCTGCCTCTGCTCCTGCGCTCACCTGCCATCCTCACAGCTCATGCTCCAGAAATGAGAATTACAATGGTGGCCTATTCTCTTGATTCTGCATAGCAGTCAGACCTCACTAGGTCCCACAGGCTGCAGTCACACTATGTGCGACTCCTCTCTCTAAATAATCATGCACCCTGAGGCGTGTCATATAAATGAGGTATAAATATGGATGTTTACATGGGTATTCTATATATACTTCAGCACCTTAAACTGATGCTTAAATGTAGGAGAAATGTAATAAACAATTATTCATGGAATAATAAGTTAGCAAAAATATCAAAGATAGTGACCTCTGTCTCATGTCATGAATGATCAATGGGGGAAGGGTGGTAGCCAGACTAGAAAATATGGTGCAAAGCACATAAACTAGAACAACAATAATGTGTGTGTGTGTGTGTGTGTGTGTGTGTGTGTGTCTGGGGGGGGGAGGTGGAGGTGGATAACATTACAAATTCAAGGCAAAAAGTTTTCTCCCTTTTCTACATATAGGAAAAAGCTGCAATCCTTCCTAGGACAAGTTCTAGGAAGATTATGGGGCTTAGGCTACGAAGTACACTGAAGGCAAAGCTGAGACCTCGTGATCAGTGGGGACAGAGACAGCTAGTTCACCTGTTTCTAGGTCTTTGGAAATGTGACAGAGCTCAAAGGGACACATTCCTTTGAAGGAACATAGGTTGGAAAAACCAAGGATATAGATGGAGTATGAATTCATGTATTTTGATAATAAAATGATTTCCTCTGGGTGTCTGAGGAAAACGTATCCTTAAAATATTTTTCTTTTAATATTTATAATTTAAAGCAAGCATGTGGAAAAGCCCCCACAAGCAAGTCTTGTGGTATAGAAACCATCACTGCCTCTTTATGCAATATGGCATAGATAAGTCTGGGAAACACTAAGTTTTTATGTCCACACAGAAGCTTGGCTATTATGTATTTTAGTGTGGTGACCCCAGAGTGCAGAGTGCATGAGGGTAGGTAGCACTGAAGAAGAGGGGTGAACCCCTACTCACACAGTGCCCTGGTACCTACATCTAAGTGGCAATTACCGAGAAAGGCATCCCACTTTCATCTTTGCTTCCTAGGCATGGAGTGAGGCCAGGCAGGTGCATGCCCATGTACTACATCTAAGAACTGGAACAACCTGCACCCCCACCACTGCAGAGCCAATTGAGGAGCTAAGCCTGCCCAAGCCTAACTTTACTGATGGCAGTAAAAAAGAAATGCTGGACTCTGTCTTTCTGACTTTATAAAGAACTTAGGAGTGTGCTGTAGGAAGTCTTACAGCTAGTGGTTACCCGCCCACTGGGGCGGGGCCTCTTATACTATATGTGCAGATGCAGAGCATGCGTCTGGCCTCTTTTCCAGCCTCTCTCTCTGTTCTGGTTGTGGATTTCAGTTTCTCATCTCCGTTCCAGCAGAGGATTCTGATTTGTGAGTTTACCCCTAAACAAATAACCATCTATTTCTCAATTCTGAGCTAGTGTAGGATTTCTCTTAAGCGTCCGTTCCACAGGAGTGGGCCTGCATTTTTTGAGATTTTGTTTCTTTGTGGGTTATAGCTTTATTGAAATTTAATTCGTATCATAAAGGGCAACTATTCAAAGCAACAATTTGGCATTTTAAAATTATATTTAGCGTTGCACCGCCATTACCACAATTAACTCCAAGATAATTCTGACACTCCAAATGAAACTCTTGCCTGTTAGTGTCATTTCCACCAGCACTAAATTGCTTCATGCTGTAAGTTGATGATGCTAAAGTCACACGCACACACACACACCTGCATGTTCCAGCATGCATCAGTATTTCAACCTGTTTTACTGTCAAACAGTAGTCCCTTATATGGATATGGGATGAGCACCTGTGCTATGTCCAGTTTGGGGCTATTATGAGCATTCACGCACAAGTTTGATTTCTCTTTACTATATATCCAGGTATAGGATTGTTATGCCATAGAGTGTCAGCATTTAGCCTTTGGAAGTGTCAGACTACACCAGAGTCACTAAAGAATATAGGGCATTCCTTCCAACAGTACAGATGAGCTCTTGTTTCTGCACAGCTTTGCCAACATTTATTACCTTCATTTGACTCTGGCTATCTTAGTGTGTGTGGATGGTATCTAACTGTAGTTTGTCCCACATCTCCACACTTGGTGGTATCCTCTGAAGAATCAAGCTATAAGACAAAGCACAGTCAACCAGCTGGGCACTGGGGTTGCTGATCAGTGATTGCCTAACATGTGAAAAGCCTTAGACTTAATCTCTAGCAACCCGTAATTAGTTAATTCATTCATTAAGACTTGCATAGCCAGTCTATGATCCTTGTCATTACTTCCCTGTTCTCTAAAATCCTAGAGTGACTGCTAGATATATTTCTCATCTTATAATTCCCATTCTGATCTCAGGTGATAGGCTGACTGCCAGCCATTGCCCAGTCACTGGGCTGGGAACATGATTGGGGACCTCAGAAGTTCTCTGACATCACTGTAAGCCTCTCAAAAATTTATATTCATATGTCCAGCTGTCCGACCAAAACTTAAGAGAAATGTTGATCTCAGCCATTTGAACCCAAATAGTATATACACAAACAAATAAATTCACCTCATTTTCTTTGCTTTTGACCATGGCAGATCATGACCATGATCACCCATGGAAGCCTAAAGTTATCAGCACATCTAATAGCATTTACCTACTTCATGAAATAAAACCCTTGGCTGGTGAGATGGCTCAGTAGGCAAGACACTTGCTGCCAAGGCTGAGGACCTAAGTTTCATCCCTGTGACCAACACAGTGGAAGGAAGGAACTGACCCTACAAGATGTCCTCCAGCCTCCACACACACACACACACACACACACACACACACACACACACACACACACACTAATACAGACATGTAATAATTTTTTCTTTAAAGAAACAGCTCCAAAAAGCAAAAGCTTATCCTATATTGTGAGTAAACCTGAAAACTGCAGCCACCTCAAGCCAGAGCTTAGAAGTAAGTAAATAAAGACTGAAGGCAAATTAGACGAGAGTGATTTCCTGGGTGAGCGTTCTTCCAAAGCCCTATGACAAATTGCTCATTCAATTGCTCCTGCCACATTCAGTAAAGTGTGAACCATCACGATTTTATTTTTGCTTACCTCTGCCACTCGGTGGGTGGAGCTAAACCGAGGCTGCGAGCCAGCCAAGACACAGTGCTGGTGGGTGGCATTGAGATCGTCTACAGGAACAATGCAGAACACAAGAACCAATTAGTGTTTATTAGCCAGTGCACACTATCCACTGTTTAACAAACACAAAGTAAACAGTGAATGTGTCATCAAGAACGACAATCACCAAGGAATTAACCTCACCTTGTACTTTGTCCTTGCTAGGATGACCACATCAATATTGCATGTATAAGTATAAAATGAATCATTCAGACCAGGATTCTTGTATGTGTGTACAGATATAGGTTTCATAAATAAATCACCCACACCAAGATACTATCAGTAATGCTCCAGGGCTATCCTTGGCAAGCATGGCATACGGCCTCCTGCTGACACGCCGCTTCATGATGCTCATCCACAACAGCATATTCTATCTGTGGACTGAGCTTTCCCTCCTTCACAGTTAGAACTATATCTTTAGCAGAAACCAGAATCCTTTTCAATTATTTGGAAATAAACATCTTTTATTCCAAGTTCATCTTTGTCTATCTACTTAAAAGTGCTCATTTTGCCTTGACAATTAACCAACCAAGCATGTTCAGCTCTTGAACCGAAATTCAAGTTTATGGATTATGATTCCTAAAACAGAAAAAAACAAACAAAGCAAAACAAAAAAAGGAGGGGTGACCCATTAGTTGAAGAATACTCCTAAAACCACAAGCACCAAGAGACAAATCGGAATCCAGGTGTCTGTGTACTGCAAATACTGATGCTGTTGCCAGGGTCTCAATCACATTCACTCAGGACATTACCTCAGTTATTATAGAGACAAGAATCGAACAGCAGGTGCCTCAAAAACATATGATTTCCACATTAGGCAACAGGCCTCTCGCAGATACCAAGACAAACAATGCCTTCCACTAAAAGCATTCAGATCACCTCTAAACACAGAAAAGAAACAAAAAGGACAAATGGAAGGCTTCCCTCCATTTGTAACAGTAACAAGGCTTACCCACTACCTTTAACAATGAAATGCTTTTAAACAATAAAAAGTAACACAGCAAAACAAGGAATCAAAGGTTTCCAAAAGAGGGAAGCAGATCCCAAGGGCAAGGAGAAACAGAACAGGCAGGTTTACAACTGCCCTAACTTACTGCCTGGAAAGGGGTTCAAAGACAGAGTGGGGAAGTGAAGAGAAAGGAAACGACGGAGATTGGGGGTGGAAAGCCAAGACAGCAAGATTCCTAAAATGTACTAGATTGGGGATGGGGGGGGGGGGATGCTGCAGTCATTGGCTAAGCACCAACCAGTGTATGTGTGAGTGAAAATTCCCAAGGGATGAAAAAGAAACCTCAGAGAACAGCAGCCTGAGCAAACCCCTTAGTGCTCTCAGGAGAGGAAATGCTCCTAGGACAAGGTAGCAGGAAAAGTGTCGCCTGAGTAACAGAGTTAAACTAGCGCCAGAGGAAGGGTTGTGAGAGATACACCCAGACAAGTCGAAACTAAGTCTCTAAAGAATCTAATTTATGTAAGTAAATTAATTATCCATTGAGGCATAACTTAACATCATTTAAAAGACTGTAACAAAATAGACATGTGTCAAATACCACATATTTTAGTATTCATTGAAAAAAATAACAGGAGAAAATCTACATCCACATAAGACATGTACAGATCTTTCTTTTACATACATAAACTTTCACCTTATACACATATATAGACGCTTCTGAAAATTAGATATTTAGTATCATATATTTAAGAGGTCACTAAATGAGATTAAAGGAAATTTAGACTGTAAAGAAGAAAAAAATGAGTGAACAAAAACACATGAGAAAAAAAATCTCCAAAATAAAGGAAACAATTTTAAAAAGACCTCAAAAAATGAGAGCTCATCAATGTTCAGGAGCACAAAACCCCCAGGACCAGACTGAATCATAGGATGCAGACCATTTCCTCTCTTGCTCACCTTACCACTTCACTGTCTAATGCAGCTCCGTTTACCAGAAATATCATGTTATCCACCAAGAAAACAAATTCTAAAAGTAGAGCTTGAAAGAATAAGCAAAATAGGAATCAATCAAAGAGGGAGGGGTTTTAGATAACATGTATTAGTCAGATAAGAGGAAATAAGTAAATCAACACTACCAAGACCTGAAAGTATAATCTGCTTCCATTGGCTAATGGCAGATGATGCCCTCAAGGATCACTTATCACGCAACATGGCGGAGTTTCTTTCCCTTTTAAGGCTGAATAATACTTTATTGTATGTATATACTACAGTCTGTTTAACCATTCATTGATGGATGAGCACTTGGCTCACTTCCATCTTTTTGCTATTGCGAATGACCACTGGTGCACAGGGATTTCTTTGGGGGACTGATTTCAATACATTTCGTATATACTTAGAAATGGGATTCCTGGCTTGGATAGTGATTCTGTTTTAGCATTTGAGAAAATGCCAGTCTTCCACAGTTTACACTTCTATCATTAGCACACGAGCTTTCTAGTTTCTCCACAGTCTTACCAACATTTGCTAGTTTCTGTTTCACTTTTTTATCACAGTAATATCAATTGGGTGTGAAGTAATACAGGGCTTTTGATGTACATTTCCTTATGAGTCATCTTTTCAGAGCAGAATTAAATAACCTGGTCAATCAAAATTGATCATAGGTGTCTGAAATCAAATCGTCAAATTCTCAGAATATAAAGGAAAATATTTGTGACTTCTCAGAGCAGCATGACTACTCCTCAGACATTCTACTGAAGATGGAGCCGCAGAAACAGACAGCAGGTCAGGAACTTCACCACAGACCAAAGGACAACCCTGGCACCTCAGATTATCCATGTGTAAGATCTACACAAACACCAACTGCAGCCCACACTGAAATTTATTGATTCGGATTCTACAATGCATATTGTCCCAACTAAGAAGGGGGAGAAATTCTGAGAACTTGAGAAATTCACCATTCAGAAACACAAGATCCCTCAAAGACCAAGAAGGAATCATTAAGCTAGACCACTCCCTTCCCCCTACACCTCACCACCTTACTAAAAGCCTATTTAATGCAGTTCTATTCACCTGGGATATCCTGTTACACATCATGAAAAATATGAAAAGGCATTCTAAAAGGCAAAAAGCAGAGCTTGAAAGAATGAGCAAACATCAGAACCAGTCAGATATGACAAGAATGTTAAAATTATCAGACCATTAATTTTTAAAAACTGTGATTAATATACTAAGGATCTAAAGGGAAAAGTAGACAACATACAAGAACAGATGGAGAACTTGAGCAAAGGGTGGGGATTCTAATCATCAAAGAGAAATGCGCGAGATCAAACCCTACCAGAAAGGCTGAGCATTTCTGATGGGCTCATTAGCAAACGGGACATGACAGAGGAAAGATCTCAAAGCTGAAGATATGTTAATAGAAACTTCCCAAAGAGGAAAAAAGACTAGAAAAAGTAGACTATGGAAGAACTATGACACAGCTATAAAAGGTATAATACACGTATAATGGGAATACCAGAAGGAAAATACTGAACAGAACAGAAGAAAATTAGAAGCAATGATGAATAAAAATTGCCATAAGTCATCATCACACGCAGATCCACGGAAGCTCAGGAAACATCAAGCAAAGTTATGTGTCAATAACAAAATAGTACTCGCTTAGGTCCTACGCATTGTTTTTATTTGTTTTGTTTTGTTGATGCTGGGAATGAACCCAGGGCATGCTAAGCATGTACTCCACCACTAGGCTGTACCTCCACCCTGACATATCACATTCAAATTTCAGGAAATCAAAGACAAAAAAAAAATTGAATGAATCCAGAAAACAATTCATCTATTTGGGAACAAACATAAAAATGACATTTGACTTCTCCTCGGAAACTGTGGGGAGTTAAATAGTTAGCACTGACAATGAAAGGTGAGTGACCTAGAGCGCCCTCCAAAGGTAAAGGAGAAATAAAGACATTTTTCAGATGAGTGAAAACCAAAATAATTGTTTAGACTCACATTTCAAAAATGTTAAGATTGTCAGAAGAAGAACAATGAACAGTGTGGGTCTGAAACTCAGTCTCCAGCAGCCAAGAAGACATTTCAGAAAGAAGGAGCAAACATTAAAAGCTACCGTATTTTACTCTTGTTCTCAAAGACAACAAAACAACTCATTACGTATGTCTATGTGGACTGCAATAAATGACAGAAAGGATATGAAGGATGAGGTGAGGAACTGGAACTACTTTGTAATTTTAGTGTGCCTCAGCAATGGCTACGTAGTTGAGGGTTTCCTAAAGATAGCTCTGGATCAGTAGTAAACATGGCTTACAAATTCCAGGGCACTGCTTAACAGATCAAAAATAGAAGTATCAGTAATATATAAAGCAAAAAAAATAAAAAAATAAAAAAAGAATCATATAAAATATTCAAAACCACAAAAGGCAGAAAGGGAAAGGGTTTGTTCTTTTGAACAAAAGCAAACAGAAAGCAGCACAAACATGGCAGTTACTACGTCAACCAGATCAGTAATCAGTCATCTAAATACACCGACAGCTTTCAGAAGATGACCCTGAGACAATTCAATTTGTTGCTGCAAGGGAAGGGTACCCAAGCCTAGTGAGGGAGGGTTGCCAGCCTATGATCACACTGGAAATGACATAGGTGGGAGCCGACCCCAGCTATAAAAGCTGTACAAAAAACCCATTGTGCATACTAGTTCCAGGTTCAGCTCCTTCCTGACTCTGGGACTTGGACAGTTACTGTGAACTTCCTCCATAGCTGCCTCTCTGGGGAAACTATGAACTTAATAGTTACAAATTCATAGCCATCAAATTCTTGAGAAGGAGCAAGGGCAAGAAATGGGCTTGCAGTTGATCCGTGTAATGTTCTAGGCTGACTACAAGATGTGTTTGTATGTATGTATGCTGCTATCCCCAAGGTGGCAGATTTGCCTCTTGGATATGAACCTTGAAAATTGTTTCTGAATTTTACTGGAAAATTTGAGATTATCAACGTTAAAAAGAAAAGCCCAACTAAACATTGTCAATAAGAGACACAATCTAAGTGAAAAACAAACTAAGTAAAGTGTTTTTACTGGAGAAAAGTATACCATACTACATTAATCAAGAGAAAGTCAGTTGAGAAGAAAGGTACAGGGATCTGGATTCACAGTGGGAACCCTTATGACAAGCCACCTTGTGGCATCTCTTTTGCATGTGGCTTCACCAAATGCACAGCTGCGCACCACTGTGGCTGCAAGGCACTAGGCGAACAAATAGAAATTGAACGTGGAGAAATAATTCATGATAAACATACTGAATAATGTGTAGTAACAAAAAAGAAAGCTATATGGTTATATGAATATCAAAGAGGAGACTTCAGGGAGGACATGATACAACCATAATTCTTTGGTTCTCTGAGAAAATATAAAAAATCTTTAATGTAGAGCCACAACTGTAGAACTTCAAACTACCTAAGAAAACCCTGATAGAACAGTGATGGACACTTAATTCCTCTGACAAAAAAAGGAAAGATGCTAGAGAGAGAAAATCATTAAGGAAATAACTGAACTCAATGACTGGAGTTGGTTTCATCTGAGCTTAGGAGCAATGCACATTCTTTTGTTGGATAAAGCAGCCAGATGAAACGGACTCCAGGGAGACCACACTCTGGATCACCTCATACACATTCGTACGTTTAACACAACTAGAACTGTGCCATCTCTGCCCTCAGATCACAATGGAATTAGTAGCAGTAGCAATACGATGATTAGCAGAAAGACAGCTGGAAAAATTCCCAAACATGTAGAGGCTGAAAAATATACTCTTACATTATACACGTCACAGAAAAAAATCTCAAAAAAATTACAAAAGATTATGAATTAAATGAAAGTAAAATTCTATAGATGCTTCCTGTAATTGGGACAAAGCACCTCAGAGGGTGAACTGGGAGGAGGAAGATAAATTATGAGACTTCGGCCGACTGGCGCCATCACTTTTAGGCCTACGGCAAAGCATAAATACTGTGGTGAAGAGGAATAGTGGAGGAAGCTGCTCACTTCATTGTGGCCATGAATGAGTAACCAAGAGAAAGGGACCAGGACAAGATATCCCCACCAATGATATCCCCCAGTCCCCATCTTGGGACCTACATTCTCCAAACAGCTCCCACCTCCCAGTGGTCTAAATGGCTCACCCTGTGGGTGTTCCCATCACCATGAGCAGCATCAGCACCATCAGCATCAGCACCATCAGCAGCAGCACGCTCTGGGACCAAGCCCTCACCCATCAGGCTTTGGAGGAAGCATTTCCTATCTGCAGCGCAGCAAGTCACACAAACATGCCAGGTACACTGTGAACGTCTTGAAGAAAATGTCCTAACAGCAATTGTGTGTGTTTAAAAGAAAGCAAGCTCTGGAACCAATAATGTGAGCTTTTATTTCAGAAAACTGGAAGAAGAGTAAACTGATCCAGCATAAACACAAGAAAACGAGTAAAATTAAGAGAAATTAATGAAATGAAAATAGAAAACAGGGAAATCTGTTCAAAGTACAATATATTCTTGTATGAAAACGGCCTTATGTGAAAATACAACTGACAATGAATATATACAAAGAAAACATTAAATTATACTTAAAAACAAAAAGGAAAACAGAATCTATGAAGCCAAAAGCTGCTGCAACCAAATCATCAATAAATCAATAAGACTCTAAACAGGCTGAGAAAAATTAGAATAAGACACAAATTACTAATATCAGAAATAAATGAGTCAACAAAACTACAGATATGGACATTAAAAAATAATAGATGAATGCCACAACTATTTCTACCCTCTAAATCAGGTAACCTAGGTTAAATGGACTACTTTTTTGAAAATCATAAAATGCTAAGTTTCATACAAATAAATAATATACACAATACAAATAATACCAACTTTATTAACTGAATAATTAGTAACCCTCCAAAACCAAAAGCAATTTATCCTAACAATATCCACACTGTATCCTATGAGACATTGGTGGGAGAAAGTTTAGGGAGCCTCTAAAGAGGTGAAGGTATGGACACTCATTCTACAAGGTCAGCCTTTCCCTGATGCCAAACACAGAAAACTGTACAAGAAAACTAAAGCACAACTTCTCATTAGCCCAGGGGCAAAACTCCTCAAAATATATTAGCAAATTGAATTCAACAGTGAATTAAAGGAATTATTCATTGTGACCAAGTGGGATGGAAGGCAGGTTCAACATCTGAAAATCAATTGATGCGGTCCATCTGATCAAAGAGCTAAAGACATGTATGATCAAAGCAACAGATACGGAGAACAATGTGATGGGATCTAACATCCATTCATGAAGGAAAATGGTAAGCATGCCAGAAAGAGAGAATTTCTCATAGTGATATAACCCTAACCCAACCCCCAGACCCCAGAGTTGATACGTAAAGGTGGCATGCTAAACTAACAACCTAAGTCCTTTTCCTCTTGCCACTTCCTGCGGCAGCAGACAAGCTCTGGCTGCGAATGATACAGCAAAAGGACCTGAAAGGCACACAGGTTTGGAAAAAAAGAAATAAACTTTGTTCACATCTGACAGGACTGTCAATACAGAAAAAAAAAATCCCCCCACACAAAATAACCCAAACAAAATAATAACAACCACCCCACACCTAATAAGCAATAAGCCATTGTAACAAGAATGCATAATACAAGATTAAAATTAAAAATCACTTTCTATTTAGCAACAATGAAATTTGAAATTAATAATATGATTTATATTAGCATACCTTTAATTAAATATGATACAATTCTAAAATATACATCAATCTAGGATTGGGGGTTTATCTTGGTGGCAAAATACTTGTCTAGCACGAACTTTGGAATTGGATCCCTACCATTGAACCAGACGGTGGAGGAATTAAGGACCAAGCATGTGAAAAGCTGTCCCACATTCATGGGATTCAGACGCACACTGTTACGATATCAGCAATGCTCTGCCTGGTCTATACATTCAGCACAAACCCAGTGAAAATCCCTGCAAGATAACTAGTTCTAAGGTTTAAATGGAGCTAAGGAGAGACCAGAAAAGCTAACACAATACTGAGGAAGAAGTAATTTTAAGGAATAGTGTGTGTGACTTTACACAGGATTCTATTTTAAAGCTACATAATCGAGACACTGTGATAGTGGTGAGCAAATGCATAGATCAGTGAAACAGAAACTGGGTCCCAATATAGATCCACATAAATTAAACCAACTGGTCACTGTCAAGAGAACAGAGAAAATTTATAATTTAGAGCAATGATAGTCTTTCCAACAAATGATGCTGGGACAACTGGACACTTATGCCCACACAGAAACACAAATGTGATGGGAACTTTATCCATGGTGGCTAAAACCTGGCACCAAGCGAGATGTCCTTCAGTAGGTGAATGGATTGGCTGTGGTATGCTCAACAGTGGAATAATAATATTCAGAAGTTAACCAGAAAAAAGTATATACAGGAACCTTAAGTCCATAATGCTAAGTGTCAGAAGTTAATCTGGAAGGGCAGCCCACTGTAGGATTTCACCTCTGTGACATCCTGAGAAAGATGGAACTAAGGAAACAAGAGAAAATCCGAAGATTTTCAAGATTAGGGAGGAGAGAGGGATAACCAGGCAAATACAGAGTATTTTCAGGGCAATGTAACTATAGACTTTGAGTGACAGTGACATGTCAACCCAAGTTCATTTGATTGTGATAAATGTATCACTGCAGTGTGGGGTGTGGCTAAGGAGGGAGACTGCACATACATAGGGGAGGAATCAGTTAGGAACATTTCTGCAGCTTTGTCATGAATCTAAAACTGTTCTAAAACAATAAAATAACTAAAAGAGATGACAGACTGACAGATGGACAGACAGACACAGATGGAACCTTACTATCAACTTGATAGGCTGAAGAATCACCCAGGAGAAAGAGGCACACTTCCAGGTGTGTGTGCAAGGAAATTTCAGAGAGGAACAACTAACTGAAGGGCAAAGACTGGTGCAAAATGTGGGTGGCAGTGAGCTGGGAATCTGAACGGAATAAGATGGGGAAGAGGAGAAAGTGAGCGAACGGAACACCAGCATCCATTTCTCTTTGCTTCCTGATCCACCAAGATGAGAGGACTCTCAGCCAAAACAGACCACGATGAACATCATATCACACCTCACGGTGGACTACACCCTCAAATGACAATAACCCTCCCTCTCTTAAGTAACGGTGACAGTGATCAGAAAACACACACACACACACACACACACACACACGGTACATTCACTTGAGAGGACACATGCAGAGTGAGGACGGGATGCTGGGTGTCTTCCTCCATCACTCCACGTTGATGCCTTGAACTAGGTCTCCACTGACCCAGCTAGATTGGCTGGTCCAAGCTCTCAGGAGCTGCTACCTTTATTGCTGTGAGGGTTATTCTTGGTGGTCTACTTGACCACATCTAGAATTACCTAACGCACAAGCAGCTGGGTACACCTGTGAGAAATCTGTCTCTTAATTAAGTCATTCAAAGTGAGAAGACCCACTTTTAATCTGGGCCACCCCTTCTCCTGGTGGCCCATATAAAGGCCATGGATGAAGGAGGCCTGCTATCTTTGACTGTGCTTGCTCTCTCTCTCTCACTGGCAAATTCATTCTTTCACTGGCATTAGCGCCTGCTTCTTCAAGATTCCAAAATATACTGAAGACCAGTTGAGACATCCAGTCGCATGGACTGAGCACTGGATCCTTGGACTTTCTGTTGAGAGACAGTCATTACTGAACTGGCTGACCACAGGATTTATTAGAATATATGAATTATTATGAATATTAGAATGTATATATATAATACATTTCTCCAATACTGAAGCTATAAGCACACACAACCATACTTAACACATGAGTCCATGAATTTAAACTCATATCCTCATGCTTGCAGAGTAAGTACTCTTATCCGATGTGCTATCTCTTCCACTCTGGAAAACTCTGTAAGACTGCCTAGTTCCTCATTTTGGTGTTACCAATATGTAGGCATTTAAGTACATTAACACTATTCTTCCATGTTTGAGTAACAAAGAAAAACCTCTACATGTGGTACTTATTTAAAAACAGGATGAGCAACTACTAAGCATCAAGCTTTATCCTAGGCACAGAGAACAGAGCAAAGCAGCAGTTCTAGTGGAGGTTCTGTTATGACAAAAAGATGCAGGATGAACACATCCACGAGGGGAATGTTAATAAGCGGAACAGCCTAAGCTTTAAAGACCTGTGGGATGTTTGCAAACTACTTTAGACAGAATATCCACGACACTGAAGCTGGAATCTGAAGGATGAGACAGCAATGCCAAGATCTCAGGCAGAGCAAATGACGAGGGCCAGGGCCCTGAAATGGAAATGGGCTTGGTGCACTTGAGAAAAAAGACCAGTTGATTGTCATATAGTAAGAAAGGCACAAAGGGAAGTTGGACAACATTTTAAGGGTCTCTGACGGTTATGATAAGGATATGGAGTTTGTTGAAGTTTGAAAATGATGTTCCTCCACTGGCTTACATGCCTGAACTTTTGGTCCCAGTTACTGGTGCTGTTTTGGAAAGTCAAAGATCCTTCAGGAGGTAGAGCCTCAATAAAGGAAATGGGTCACAGGAAGCAGCCTCTCAGGTTTGATAGCCTGACTTCTTCCCATGTGGTGTCAGCTTCCCACATGTGCTCAGTCAGCCGTCACACGTTCCGCTGCCAAGCCATCCTACAGTGGACTGTATTAAACTGCGAAGCAAAATAGACCCTTGCTCCCTTAAGTTTCTTCTTGCCTGGCATGTAGTCATAGCAACAAGGAAAGTGATTCAGGAGTAACAGGGTGGAAGAGATGGCCCAGTGGGTAAAGTGCTTGCCAGAGAGGACTTGTGTGTGTATCTCCAGCACCATGTAAAAGCTATACCAAGGAGCACACATCTGGTGCTATAGAGATGGAAACAGGTATATTCTTGTCTCAAAAAATACAAGAACGAGAGTAACTGAGGAAGACAGCCAACATCAAACTATGGCCTTCCCAATACCCACATACAGAGGAACATAACCACACAAATATATACAAATCACACAGAGTGAGAGAGAGAAAAGAAAACTGCTACAGTTTTAGTTTAGATAATCTGGAAAGTACTTAGAAAAATCATGAGACCTAATTATTTTTAAATGTCTCTAGCAGCTGTACAGAAACAAGAGATGATACTGTGGTTTGGATATGGCCTGGGTTCCCTCTTGGCTCTGAGTATTGAAATTTAATGTCTGCTGTGAGGTATTAAGAGAGTACAAAGTTAATCTGACTAGGGTACTTAGAGGCCAAGGTCTTTGGGGAAGTGATGAGAATTAGATAAAGTCATTAGGGTGGAGCTCCATGATTGAATTCTGGTAACATTGTAGGAAGAGTGAGAAAAACAAGGCATGCACACACACACACACACACACACACACACACACACACACACACACACACACACACACATGCATGTGCACATGAAGGGGCAGAGGTGCTCTGTCTCTTACCATGTATTACTTGGTGTGAGCTCAGGACTCCACCAGCAGGCACTGCCAGATGTGATCCCATCTTGGATTTCCAGAAGTTTGAGATAAATAAACATCAACTTTATGAGGTCAACCTGCCTTGGGTAATTCATTACAGTAACATAAACTAGTAGAAGCCTAAAAGCAGGCGAGAGATGACCTGGGGAACTAGTGAGGAGACCTGTAGTAGGGCACAAGTTGACAGAGACCCGTACTGCAGTGAGAGAGATGATGAAGAATGACTGGATTCAGAAGGCTTCAGGGAAAGCTATGGAATGCCATAGAACCTCTCAATGCCTGAGTGAGTTAAGAGGGAGAAACAACAGAATTAAGATCAACTTTCTTGGGGCCTCAAGGAAAAACTGACTGGAGGTGAATAAATCACAAAACATTAGAACGTGATACAAATGACAGCAGAAAACACTGGTAAGCTGAACAAAACATCTGTGGCATGTGTATGTATGTACAGACAAACACAGCAATACTGAAGACCAAAGCCAATCTGATTGTGCAGACTTGGTGCTCAGTCTGACAAGGAGGGCCAAATGGTCCTCAAGGGTGCCATCTCTGAAGACTAAGGACACACTAAGGCATTGGTGAAGGCCCTCTGGAGTGTGCCATCCTCACCATTTGCCTAAAGGAGTTTCAGAATCAAGCAGAGAAACAAAAGGCAGGAGTCAGAGGGGATCCACAGGCCAGACTTCTAGAAAGAAATGTAGCAGGTCTAGGAAATGCACACAGATGCTGTGTAAACGAACAGCCGTGTTACTACTGCACTATCAACATCAGGACCACAGACATCACTAAGGAAAGGTCACCTTAACAGACGTATTTGTTAAGTGCTTTTAACACGACTAGAGCCAATTGGCAAACACCCTACAGAGGAATTATTTGGTGTGTGAACCTTTATTTATATCTTGGCAACTTTCTAATCAAATAATTTTTTTGTATAGGCTTTCAAGTGCCTCTAATTCTTTGTGACTTTTTTGGGGGTGGGGGCCTTGAATTTTCATTTTAGAACTAATTTATCTAAAACTCCAAGTCTCTAAAGGTGGTTTGGTTTATGGATTGAACATCTCAAAAGACATACTGAGGCATTCATTCCCACTTCCTAGGTCTATTCTTAATAAATTTTAGAAAAAAATAAAAACAAACCACACTGAAAGCCCATGGCTTTGTTGGTGGCATCCTAGAACACAGTTAAAACACCACCTGTAATCACGGCTAGAGTCAGGGTTTACAGACCAGTCAACAAAAGAGCAATCTAAACAGCACTGTGGCTGTGGGTGAAGAGTGCCCTGGGCATTCACTGGAGCATGAAATCTCATCTCACATATAAAAGCCACGGATGCAGAAGTGTGATGGCAACTAATCTGGCTTTTAGCATGAATAACCCCACAACCTGAGACCCCTTTGCTCATGGATAAACCAAGACAGGTGGACACCCTAAATCTGCCTAGACCCTGACGTCCTTGGTTTTGTCATTCAGTGAGTCACGGGAGGTGACTTCACCCAAATTTCTTAAAGTAACAATTAGGACCGTGGCTCACGGCACTCCTGAAGAAAATAGGCTGCAGAGTGAAATCCAATCTCCCTGGGCTCCCACAGCCACTGAAGCTCTTCATTCTCGCTCACCTGTCCATTCTCATCTTTCAATCTTAATATTTATGACCTGATTTTTTTTTCCCTAGATGTTGGGACACCCTTGCGTGAGAACATTTTCAGAACTGAATAGCTGATAAAAGGTGGAAGGGAAACTTCCGGCAAGATGTCAGACTAGACAAAGACACCGACTTCCTCGTGCCCAGAAAAACAGGCTCAGTCCTCCAAAAGCCAGTATCTGTGCTAGAAATGGCACGGGTGGGATTAGATTAAAGAAGGGCAAAGGAAGTAGACACGTGACTATCTCTCAAAGGTCAGTCTGCTTAATAAATATGCAGTTGGATCCCGAGAGGAGTGCTGACCCTCTGCCACAGAGCCTGGAAAAGCCTGTGGAGCTCAGAGGCCAGGGCTGTTGTCACTGAGGGACGTCACTGGATGCTATGATGCTGCTGCTACCAGCTGTGCTCTGAGAAGAGAGACGGGCAGGTCTCAAGGGAGGACTTGGAACAAAAAGCAATGCTACAATGAGTCACATCTACTCATGCCACAGGCGTCTCTGTCACATGAAGACACATACAAGTTATGACCCGTGTTCTACTTCGCCCAGCTACCATCTTGGCTGTAGGAAGGCATTTGGCCAAAATTTCGTCTCAGTCTCCCACACACAAATCACAAGGAGTCAACATAGCCCTCCTTTTATAAGGATAAACACGCAAGAAGAAGTCACAGATGCAGGCAAAAATACTACAAAGAAATGGAACCATTTTGACTGGCAGAGTATCTGTAAGGGGGCTCAAACTGAGAAAAAGCAGGCTGGAAAATTCTCAACTTTTTTAGAAAACTCTTAAATTTAGTGTCTTCTGAGTCTCCGTGCTGCAGCGGTTAGAAGGCCAAAGCCGATGTAGAAATGGAATCCTATGAGATCAGAGAAGATTGCTGGAGGTCATTTTGCTTTTAACTAGACACCTGGCATGAATGGCAAATGACCTGCCGGAAAAAAAAAAAAAAAAAAAAAAAAACCTAACCTACTGAAGTAGATGAGTGAGTTGAAGAAATACCTCTGGAACACAGAAGGAAATGAAAAGACAGTCATAGGAAAGACAAGACACCAAAATACCTAACAATGAAACTCGAGAAAGAAAGGAAGAAAGAAAGAAAGAATATAAGTGTTTCCAAACCTGTGAAAAGACCTGAGTTTGTGCTTTACCAAGTATGTAAATACATTCAGAAAAAAATTAAATATAAAACGTTGTGGCCAGGTATGGTGGTGCCCAACTTTAATCTCAGAACTCAGGAGGCAGAGGCAGGTGGATCTCTGAGTTTGAGGCCAGCCTGGTCTACATATGGAGTTCCGGAGCAGCAAAGCCTACATGGCAGGAACTTGTCTCAAAAAATAAACAAAAAATTACAAATGTTGTATGACAAACATCATCATCAATTTCACCAGATTTAAAATAGGCTGGGAAAACACACATTGGAGTGGGTCCATGAGGTGTTTCCAGAAAGGTTTAACTGAGTAGGAAGACCCACCCTGAATTAGACACCAACATCCCACCAGTGGGGGCTCTGGAACAAAGAAAGGGGAAAAGCAAGCTGGGCACTAACATGTCTGCTGTCTGGCTGCAGATGCACAACCTACAACTTCACACATGTGTAGCCACACCTCCGCCACCATGATGGACTGCACCCTCAAACTGTGAGCTCTAACAAGCCTTCCTTAAGCTCGTCTTGTCATATTCTGCCGCAGCAATAAAGTAACAAACACAAAAGCCACAACCATGCTGCCTTGCTCACGGTGAGTTGCAGTATAAATTGAGACAGTTATGAGAACCCCATCTTAACTGTTCTTAGTTAAGACTTCTTTGGCTACTCAAGGCCTTTGGTGGCTACATATAGATTTTAGTAACTTTTATCTTCTATTCCTGCAAAAAAATTACTAAAATTCTGATAGGAATTTCATAAAATTCTAATTCATTTGGTGGTAATATGGACATATTAATAAAATTGTTTCTTTTAATCCATGAACATGGGCTACCCAGCCACTTATCTGTGCTTTCAATTTCTTTCAAGAGTGTTTCATAGTTTTTGCGTTCAGAATTTACACTTTCTTGGTCAAACTTATCCTTCCATAACTTCTTTTGACGCTATTGTAATTGGGGCTATCTACTTTGCTTTTTGAAGACTGCTGTATATATAACAACTGATGCTTTATGTTTATCTCATATCATGCAACTTTACTGCATTTGTTAGTCCTAACAGGGTTTTTGTTTTAATTTGCTTTTGTTTTTTACATCTTCTTTTTAGAGTTGCTCATATCTAACATCATTTGAAGTTAAGGCAGTTTTACTACCACCTTTTAGAGGTGAAAGCCTTCTCTTTCTTTATTTTGCCTAACTGCTCCATCAAGTACTATGTTGACTAGAAGTGCTAACAGTGGCAGCCCTACCTTGACATATGTGTATAATCTTCTCACATATGACACTGATGTTGAGTTTGTCAAATGATTTTTCTGCATCTGTTAGAATCATCACACAGTTTATCCTTTTAGTGGATTAATATAATATACAATAGTAAGCAATTATGCATATGCCTAACTGTTCTGCCCACCAGGGATACATATGAGTAGATCTTGGCATGTGACTCCTTTGTTACTAAGGTTTGCTAATATTTTGTTAAGGATTATTGAATCTATGTTCCCCAGAGATACTAGACTAGTAACTGTCTTCATCCTACTGCCTTTCTCTGCTGCTATGAGTGGAAATGTTCTTTCCTCTTCGATGTCTTAGGGACTTTTAGGACTGTCATAGGTTCTTTAAATGTTTGGGGTTAAATCTGGCAAAGCTCTCAGCACCTCAGCTTTTCTCCGCGTCAAGATGTTGTGAGTAGTAGTCCATAATCATCACTACACTTCTGTCTGTGTTGGCTCTCTACTTCATCACAAGTCTGCCTTAGTGAGGGGATGTGTTGCCTAGGTTACTAAACTGGTTGGGATGAGGCTACTCACAGCAATCTCTTAAAATCTATCTCTGTCTACAAGTTCCTAGGATTTTGCATTCATTTCTAATTTTATTTCTCTGCTCTTTTTCTTAATTTTGTTTAACTTTTCAAAAGACTAAAATTGCAGTTTTGCATACATCTCCTATTGTCTTTTTCTATTTCACTTATTATCTACTCTGTTCTTCATTATTTCCTTTATTCTGCTAGTTTGAAATCAGTTTCTTCCTCTTCTTTTCCTAATTTCTTGAGATAAAAATTTAGGTTGTTTATTTGTGGTCTTTCCTCTAACTTAATATAAGCATCTATTGCTATAAACTCCCCTCTGAGAGTTGCTTTTGTTGCATATCAAAAACTTTTGGTATTTTGGTACCAAAATATTTTGGTATTCCTATTTTCATTTCTTTAAAAATGTTTTAGTTTCTGTTTTATTTCATTTTTAAGAAACTGGTTTTTGAGGAGTTCCAAAATTCCAGCATGTGTGAATTTTACAGAAATTTCAGCATGTGAATTTTACAGAAAAATGCAGCACACTAATGTTTCTGCACTTACATCACTGTAGTAAAGAAGAAAACACCGGCTTCTGAAAAGTGTCAGTACTCATTTTATGGCAAAATATATTCCATGATTTGGGGACCACTGTATGTGCGCTATATACCCTGCTGCTGACAGGGCTGCTCCAGACATGGTTGTCCAAGCCTGTTGTTCCTTTATTGATTTCCTGTCGGGATGATCTATCTATTATTGAAAATAGGGAGCTGAGCTCTGCTACTGTTTTATATATATTTCTGAGTATCTCTCCCTTCAGTTCTAATATTTGCTTCATGTATTTAGGTACTCCAGCGTTCACAAATGCATATGTGTAACTACTCCATGTATGAAGGCTTACCGACTTCTTGTTATTGCACACTACCTGCACCTCTCATGCGTTTGTGACATGAAGCGTCACTTGTCTGATGAGGGCACAGCCACCTTTGTCTTCAGTTGTCACCTCACACGGTACATCTTTTGCTACCACTCATCTTCAAGGGAGGATCTGGCCACAACAAGAACCTGGTAGGCAGCCCAGATAGCGGTCTTCCCTTAACTTCAGCTTTACTTTCTACTGTTTCAGTTACTGGCGATCAACCCAAACCAACATCCACCATCTACACCATGATGGTGCACCAGGATCACCAGAAGTATCTAATCTTTGTGAGGTATCATCAGAAGATAATCAGACCCTGTCTAAGTGCCACCACAGCTTTCTCACTTACTCCATGTGTGACACGGAGACACCGTGTCACACCTCAGCCCAAGGAAAGGGGAGCATGCTCTGAGATCTCTGGGGAAAATCCATATACATAGAGCTTTATTATAGAAATCATAGTCATTCTATTATTCACTGCTATTAATCAGAACTTCGATTACAGCATAATTATAGTTATTCCACTATGGTTGTTACTATTAATCTCCTATACCTAACTTAGAAATTAAACTATCATAAATTCATACATTATGAGAAAAAACAGGATATATTGGGTTTCACACACCCCTAATTTCAGGCATCTACTCTTGGAACATGTGGCTCGGGGGAACAACTGCAGTTGGGTTGTTGTTTTTTTTTCAAAATCCACGCAGCAACTCTATAACTACACATGATTAAAGAACTAAATCCACGTATTTATTGCCATTTTTTTTCATTGCTTTCTGTTAGCACCTTTGCTTTCTTCCTCTCTTTTTGGCCTCCTCTACGAAATGGTGACTATTCTACAGTGGCACACTCTGGTTCCTTTGTCTTTAGCCTCTATGTAGCCACTACATGTTTCTTAGTTACCACAAGGCCTACGTAACTTACAGCAAGAACAGTCTTTTAGTCAAGCTAATGACAACACACAAGAGCACTGTGCCTTCGTTCTTCCACTCACACTTTGTGGTTAACGTCAGCTTAGAGCCTTCAAATATCGTGTGCCCTACTATAGCTGTCCTGGTTTTTAACTTCAAACTTTCATAAAATTTTGAATTATAGTCTTACCTTTTTAGTGAGTTTCATATTTTGTTTTCATTTTGTCAGTCAGTAGCCTTTCATTTTGACATGAAGATGTCTCTTTAGCAATTCTTTTTTTGAGTATATATTCAGGCTTTTTTATTGATTTTATCGAGCTCTACATTTTTCTCTGCTCCCCTCCCCTTCACCCCTCTCCCATGGTTCCCATGCTCCCAATTTACTCAGGAGATCTTGTCTTTTTCTACTTCCCATGTAGATTAGATCCATGTATGTCTCTCTTAGGGTCCTCTTTGTTATCTAAGTTGTGAATTGTAGGCTGGTTTTTCTTTGCTTTATATCTTAAAGCCACTTATTAGTGAGAACATACGCATTTGTCTTTCTGGGTCTGGGTTACCTCATTCAATATTGCTTTTTCTAGAACCATCCATTTGCCTGCAAATTTCAAGATGTCATTTTTTTCTGCTGTGTAGTACTCCATTGTGTAAATGTACCACACATTTTCTTTATCCATTCTTTGGTCAAGGGGCATTTAGGTTGTTTCCAGGTACTGGCTATGTCAAACAATGCTGCTATGAACATAGCTAAGCACGTCTTTGTGGCACAATTGAGCATCCTTTGGATATCTACCCAAAAGTGGTATTGCTCTTTAACAATTCTTATAGACACACTAAATGGTAATGAATGCTTAGATGTTGTATTGTGCAGATAAGAATTCTCCTTCCTGTTATTTCTGAAGGACAGCCTTGTCAGGTTTAATACTATTTGTTGGCAGATTTTCTCTTACAAAACTTGGAATATATCATTCTTCAAGCTTTGCGCTTTTTTGTGTGTGTGCTAAGAAACCACTAGTTTCTAAGTGGGCTGGCCTGCAGCTTGGGTCAACAGACATCTGGCTCCTCAGAGCAAGCCTAGACTGTGGGTCCATAACATGGGCCTCTAATCTTGGTTTATGGGAACTAGCCTGGGACCTGGACTGATACGAGCAGGTCAGGCCTGGCCCACAAGCACCCCTCAGGCTCTAGAGTCTGTGGATGCAGTCTCAGGCCTGGAGTCCAGTTGCCTAGCTACGGCCCCTGTGTCAAATGTGGAATACAAGTGTGCAAAGACAGCCAACAGCGTCTAAGTTCACAAAGACAAACAAAGATTCTGAGTCTCTAGAGGCCACACTGGAGCCTGGGCCAGTAGAGGTAGGCCTGGGCTGGGTAGACTTGGTGCTTCAGGCCTGAGTTTTTTGGAATGAGTCTGCAGTTCTGTCCACAGCAAATCAGATACTCACTTCACTCCCCGCCCAGCAGGGTCTGGTCCCTCAGTTCCATGCTTCCCCCACCCCTGCAGAGTCTGTCCCCCTCAGTTCCCCCACCCCTGCAGAGTCTGTCCCCTCAAACAGTGAAGAAGAGGTGACAGAGACTGAACAGTCCTTCTTACTTCCCCCCCTGTGTTTTTCTGTGCTCCACCTGCTGGCTGTAACATCCCCTCTAGATTACTTAGTTACTCTTAAGGCATTCTTGTGCATAGATAATTGTTTAAATGGCATTTCAACAAGGGCATGGTGTTGAAAACTCCTATTTCACTATATTGCTTGAAAGTAAAAGATTACTTTTATACTTTTATAAAAAATGTATTATCAATGAATATTTAATAAGAAAAATACTGGGAACTAAATGAGACACAAACATTGGCGTAATATATTCAATTCCTAAAAAATAAATAAATGTTATCAAATGTAGGGAAAACGCAAGAAGAATTTAAATGAATTTGTTGTAAATATTGTTACTAGTTTATGTATTCATATAGATTGTAAATTCTCTACAGTGAGTATGGCTCATGTGTTACTAATTTCCCAATAATATTTTTTCTCTGAAATTCAAATACATCATGTTTTAAAGATACAAATGCAAATGTTCAATGGAGAGGAATTCATTAACAAAACAGACAGACAAAAGGAATGGTAAAGCCTATCCAATGAAGGCTCCAATGAAGTTCTGCAAATGTACAAGACGAAAAGCTTCTCTACAAAAACACCCACAAAGCTAGGTGTGCGCCCCAGCAGCAGGGAACTTGCCTAGCACTGCAAGGTCCTGGGTTCCAGCCCTAGCTATACAACAACGCCCAACAAAACAGATGCAGGAAAAGCTCACCTCTGTCCTTTTGTTTTAAATTAACCTGTAGAAGGTTTACTTTGCTGTTGGATTTTAAGGAGAATAGAATCTTGAGGTTAGTAATCCTTTTCTGCTTTCTAAATATGCATGGAGATCTTTAATCCCACATTGGCAAATGCCACCTTCTCACTTTCCCTTCCCAAACTGCAAGCCTTCCCAAGGCAGTGGGGGGAGGGGCTGGAGAAGCTAAAGGATGTGAAGAGGCAGGGCTGTACTGATAGAAAAGTTGAGTGAAGTTGGCTCTTCTTTTGCCTTGTTTAGACAGAGCCATCACTCCTACCTACTACTCAAGTACCATGTGAGGCAACCCAGCGAACGAATGCAACGGAAGCAGCCCTAGGCACCTCTCATTCTGTGCCTTCACACACTTTCTGGTCTTCTAACTCAGGTCTTACATCCAGCTTTGAATATGTAAACTAGTAATAATGTTTATATTATTATGAATAATATAATTATATTCATATAGTAATATCGTATCCTGAGTAATCAGTATAAAATTAATCTTACATTCAAGGAAGATGACAGAAGAGTTTTAGGATATATCTGAATAATGCCTGAGGAGGAAAAAAGGGCATTCTCTCTAAATATGTACTAAGTTCTTGTTTGGAATAAGCCTCTAAGTCAGACCTTCCTCATGCTGTGACCCTTTAATACAGTTCCTCATGTTATGCTGACATCCAACCATAAAATTATTTTCCTTGCCATTTCACAACTATAACTTTGCTACTGATATGAATTGTAATGTTTCTGATGGTCTTAGGCAGCCCCTGTGAAAGGGTCTTTTGAGCCCCCAGAGGGGTTGCAATCACAGGTTAAGAACAACGCATACTCCTATACATAATACACATCACAACACACACACACACACACACACACACACACACGGGGGGGGGGACTCTAGAAGAAAAGCTAAAACTTCTGCACTAAAAGTTACAGTCCAATGGGAAACATGCCACACAGGAAGACTGAATCAGGACAGTTATGTTCAATTACTAATTTAGTTATGAGCTGAAACCTTTGAAAAAGGTGATTTTATAAAACAAATAGTCCTACCCAGCTATGACGCCTATGAAGTGCAGCAATGACCAGCATGGCACAATCAGCCCAAGAGTGCAGTAGTGGCATGCACATCTTGGCAGTAACCAGCAGCTCTCTAATTAGCCTTACGGCCCACTAAGTAAGAGGAAAATCATGCCTGGAACTAGAAACCCAGTCAACCACCCAGGTGAGGGAGGTCATGGATCTTGGAGGAGGACCTACAACTGCCACTTGACTAAACCAGCATAATTCCTAATTATATTCTACATATTTATACCCATAGGGTAAGAGTAACTCTTAACCCTCATCAAGGAAACTACTCTCTGCAACAGATGGAGACTATCAGAAAACCAACCAATCAATAAGCAGAGAACAGGTGATGGTGTGGAGCCCAGCCCCAACTGACCCATCTACAGCACAACTCCTGCACCTAAGGCTCAGGGAACATCTCAGAAGAGGGGACAGAAAGATTACATGAGCCAGAGGACCAGGTTGTATGCTGTGAGACTGACTCTCCTAGAGATGTCAGGGAAACCACACACATGAAATCTCATCAATGTGGCTGCCTAACCAAGACCAGAATAAGGATGGCAACAACAGACAAGCCAACTTGGGAAGGGATGCCGCATGGTGCTCCAACCCTAGACAAAGGAATACCGAGAAGTGAGGAATAGTTTCCTTTGGAAAAGAGGACCCCAATTGCTTATCTAATACCAAATAGTCAATCCTGAAATCATATACAAACAAATAACATTATGTGGACTGAGCAGGTTGTATTTATATATTTAGTAATTTATATATATTAGGAACAAAATAGGACACCTGGGAAATTCTTTTCACATCTCATGCTTCTGGGGCTACATTACACAAAAGTCCATTTTATCTAATGACTCACACCTGTAATCCCAGCATCTGGGAGCTGAAGGGGGAGTCTCTGAAATGAAAAACAAAATGCTGCTCGCCAAAGCGGGGTAGGGCTTCTCCCTGCCCCAGACAAGAACAGGACTATCCCAATTCAGCGTGGCTCTGCCTGGATGAAATGGGAGGGAGCCACAGGATCCCAGCCAGGAAGGGAAGAACAGTTTTACCCCCTGGGGTTTTCTTGAGATTCAGAAAAGAATGCCCAGACTGATTAGCATATTGTGCTGTGAAATTCTATGATAGCTCATTCTTATTGAAACTAACATATGGAGATAAAAGATGGGTCACTATGCACAGAAAGAGGCTCTGGTGAAGTCTAAATCTGTCTCTAGAGATCTCCAGGGATTACTTAAAGAGACATTTGTTTGGGGAGAAAATTCAAAATCTGTCCCAGTGCAGGGCTTTCAGGGGTTTCTGCCTACATAGCCAAAGCATACTCCATGAAGTACGCACAAAGCCCATCTTTGTTTCGCTCATTCACGTGTTTAATAATTGCTTATTAAGCACTTACCATGTCTAACTCCCTCTGTCAAGTATTATAGAAAAGATAAAGCTAAACCAGCCCTCACTCGGCTCTTGGGAATCTAAGCATAATCATCTTTACAGAAGTCCAGGAAAGAGGAACACAAGCTCCCATGACTACATAATTCGTAGACAAAGCATGAAGACCCTGGGCTTCAGACACGTTGGTTTGAATTTAAATACACAACTCACTGGGCAGGTTGCCTTGGAAAAAAAAAAGTGTGATATGTCTCTCAAGCTCATTTCTGTTTAAAATCTTTACTGAGATCGAGCTTACATGGCATGCAATTCTCCCGCTAACAATTACAACTGAATGTGCTTTAGTGCATCTGTGTGCTGTATGACAATCACAGACTACTTTCAGAGCATTTTTCCTTTCAAGAGGAGTCTTGGGGTCTGGGGAGATGGCTCAGTGGACAAGAACATTATGACTAAGTATGAGGATTTGAGTTCAAATCCGAGTACAGAAATGTGTAAAGTCTGTTGTGGCAATGTATTTCAGTAACCCCAGCACTGCGGGAGGAGTAGAAATGGGAGGAGGGTGAGGTCTTGCTGGACACCTGGTTCAGGAAGAGACCCTAACTCCAGAGAAAAAGGCAGAGTGACAGAGGAGGACACTTGACGTCCTCTTCTGGCTTCTGGCATGCACACCTGATTACACATGTACACACCCTACATATCCCACACTCGCACACGCGTTTTTAGAACGGGAACAGTGTACCCCATCAGCAGTCAGTCCCCATCAGTCTTCCTCTGGATGGGGGTGGCCAAAGCGAAAGAGCTATATTCCCTGCTGATCCTGTAACAGAGAGTAAACGCAGCACATCCAAGCGTCCAGCACAGCACCTGGCCCTCACTGGACACCCTTCACATGCACATGAGGTAAACTTCAAAACGGAAGAGACGCACAAGTGAACCCGGGTACGATCAGAAGGTGCCAGAGAGAGGAAAACCCTTTCAGAGACTGAAGAGCCTGCCTGGATGTCTGTCCTTACATCGGGGCTCTCTCCCTGTTCTACCAGATAGCAGGAGACAGGAAGCCAGTCACAAAGCCGAAGTGTGAAAACGCCAGCCTCTGGCCAGGAGTGTTGGAGTAAAAGTTTCAGGAGACATCCTCACCCAGCCGCACACGCCATCCGCCACCACACAGTCTGCCGTTGCTGAGGAGTTAAGTGCACCACCACAAGCCCGTATTAGACAAGCAGCTGGAACCGTCCTGTCATGCTTCCACCCTTCGGAGTGAAAACAGACATGACGGGCGCTCACTTGGCTGTGCAGGCACTTTCCACTGAAATGGCAGTTCCTCAAGCTGCGGCCTCGAGTTATAATTTATTACTGTTTCCCTTATTCCCTTGCCTCGGCAGAAAACAGAACATAGCACCTACATCTCAAGGCCCGTGAGAGGTAATAAAGTATAATTATTTTGAATTTATGATTAAGCCATAAATTACGTGTACTTTTTACTTCAGCTGGTCACTTAGAGGCTAGGGGAGGAAGGGAATGGGGTCAGAAGCCTTTTGCTTTGAATAAAATGTCTAAATCTAGGCAGGGCTGAGGAACACCTGAAGGATTTACAAAGATACTACAGTCTCCAAGTTAAGTCCCAAGAGAGCCCTGAGTCAGGCTAAGTTAAATCCTAGCGACCTCTGTTCTTCCTGCCCACAGGGCGACAGCCTCCACCTAGAGTGCCATGTTGCCTTGAAAAACAGAAGCAGGCATCACACTTCAGGTTACACCACATCAAATGTTCACGGTGTTCTGGCCTTGCTGCCGCTAAGCCACAAGTATTTCATAGACGGGGAAATAAATCTAAAAAAAAATGACCAGGTTCCGTAAGTGAAGGTAGCCCCCGACAAAGTAATCCTGGTTAGCTGAGTTCCATTCAGCAGTGGCAGATGCTAACTTGTGTCACCTCCAAAGCCAACTGGGGAGATTTACCACTCTTGTACTTACTCTGTGAGGTTATGGAAATATTCTTGTAAAGCAATGAGCTGGGAAGCCTGCGGAACCCAGGGCCTGGGGCAGGAGAAGCGCCCACGTTCAGCGCTCTTCCATCACTGCCTTGCCTCGCTGGTTCTCCAGTGTGCCATGGCTCAGGTCCTAGCCTCGACAGTAAGTCCCATCCTAAGTGTAGCCCGAAAGGCACAGGCCCCCCATACCGCCCCTAACAAGTGCAGTGAGGAATAAGGCATAGATAGGGAGGTTCTTATTTTACATCGAGGGTCAAGACTCAAAGATGTGTTGACACTGTGGGGCCATGCACAGTGCAGCGAGCCTGGAACCTGCTCAGCTGGCAGGAAGTCCTACCTACAGTCTTGCCTTACTCCCCTAGACACACGGTGAGTGAAAGCAAAACCCAACAGAGCCAGGCATTTCAATTTCTATGGTCTCCTTCTGCTTCAGCCAAGGATTCTGTTCCTGAATGGAACGACAAAGGCTCTGAGGTAGCTGATTAGAGTACTAACAACAGACATGCAAAGGAAGACTGGACTGGAGTAATCAAAGTAAAGAGACCAGAGGGATCGGCCATGAACAGTGACATTCAAGACATCACAGTGATACATTAAGGGGGACCAGCAGGTTTGCCCAATGTTTACTCACCTTTGTCCCCAAACATCCTACCTCCACACCCAGCTCCTGGTTAATGAACAGAATTTAGTCGCTGTCCCTTGAACTGTATAATCTGCTTCACAAAAACACAAACTCAGTTTGTCTCCAAACACTCGCAAGTCCCTAACTCCCTGGCTACAAGCAGTCTATGGAAAACAGCTGTGGCAAAGTAAATCATTTGACTCTGAGAAACACCAGAGTGAATGTATTTTTTTTCCCATTCTTCTTCTTTTTTTTTTTCCTCCTCTAAGTGTGTTTTGAAATCCTGGTTGGAAAATTAGTGAAAATTGTAAATCTGTTTGCAAATCTGGTCTTGTCTAACTCTGAGATTAGGGCAAAGATTCCAATTTAAAAGTAAAACCGTGACAACCCCATGAAGTGTGTCCTCAGGCACTGCCAACAGGGCTTTCGCTCACACCCGCGGTACCCGACACCTCCCCATCAGACACCCTGGAGTGTTCACTTGAGACGGAGGGGTTCAGGCTGCACTTCCTCTGCAGACCCATACATTATTATAAATTGAGCTAAGCTGTTTCCTTTCTGTAAGTGCTGAGAAGTTCAGGCTCAGTTATCAGAAGGCTCAGAGCAGTCCATGGGGCTCCTTATTATTTGGGTTGTTAAAAGCTAATATGAAAAGGCAAAATTATACAATGGTTGCTTTTATTATTTTTTTCAAATTATGAGTTTTAAATAAAAAAATTCACTTTAAAAATCAAATACAATATCTTCATTAAAATCCATTCTAAATGCAGACTTTAGGGGGGTATACACTTGCTATGCCTAAAACAGTATAGTAGAAACCAACAATGTCACTATGTCTGAAGGCAGGAGGTAGAAAGTACTAGGTTTTTATATCTTGAATATCAGCTTCTAAAAACAGCACGAATTTCGTGAGTCTATCACCTACAAGTACACAACACTTAGAGACTTGGCAAACGTTTGAATATGTACATTCATTCTTTGTAATGACTACATCAAAAGGATAAAGCAATCAATTAAATGTTTTGATCACATAATTAATTAAATGATTTCACTACTAATTAAGTTATTAAATTAAAAAGAAAAAAATTTGAAATGAAAGAAAAAACAAAACCCAGAATACTGTCATCCTTTCTTCCCTTAAAGAATGCTTTATGACCACGGCTGTGTCTACCAGTCTAACTAGACTTTTTCTTTATAAGAAGAGCTAACATTTGCCTCTTGGGCCTACAAGCAAAATAACAGAATGCTTCACTTGTCATTAATTCATAATAAATGTATTGCTATTAATATTGCTACCATTCCAGATATGCATGTATGGTGAAAGACTGGGCAGGAATATATTAGTCAGATATGAAACTTGTTATTATAATTTTTCCTCTTGTACTCTACACAGATTCTTTTCTCTAGGATGAACATATGCTGCCTTTTCCTTTTTAAATTATGTACATGCATGTGTGTCTGTGTGCAGATCTATGCATGTGAGTGCAGGTGCCAACAGAAACCAGAAGAGGGTGTCAGACACCCTGGTGTCACAGGTAGTGGTAAGCAGTCCAACAGGGGCGCTAGGAATTAAACCATTCTCTGCAAAAGGAGCACACATCCTTTACCCCTGAGTTATCTCTCCCACCTCCACATTCTGCTTTTTAATCAGAGGGAATCATAGAGAGGATGTTGTTAAATGCACAGAAGATAGCAGAGCTTTTACAATGCAAATCCACTGTTTTCATACACAGATAAACAGGAAGCTATTTGAAAAGGGTCCATTCTGGCTCTCATCTCCTCCACATATGCAAATTATTACCAGAAATTACCGACAAAGTATCCCAAGAGAAGTCATTTATTTAGATTCAAGCCAAAAATCCAAATTTAGAGAGAACACGAAAACTTAAGCTACAGTCTTTTTATACAAATGGCACTCAGTGATATGGATAGAGGCTTCAGAGTAACAGCACGGAACAGAGGGGGAGAGGACCTTAACACTGACCACATCCAGAGTTTCAGCATCCTGGGACCCCACTGACATGATCCCACGTGGAGTGGGGAAAGCATCACACGTGAAGACTGTGCCTGCTCTGCTCTCTGTTCTGCACATATGAATGGAGTGACAGCCAAGTCTGCACCTCTGCCCTGTCCCTCAGAAGGCTGTGTAGAGTCCCAGATTGCATAAGCCAACAGATTTGTATACTGTGGAGCAAGATGCCAATGGGAAGCAAGACACTGAACTTGAGCTGCAAAAGGATACAGCACTAAGTCACATGGTTACTTCCAATCCAAGTGCAAACTCCAAGGAAAAAGCCTCAAACTGGCCTACTGCAGAGTTAAACTCCCTCAATGTTAATGTTATTAGTGTGACTGTTTGTCTGTCTGTCCGCCCCACACTCACTCTCTCTAATATAAATAACTCTTATCTCACTAAGGAGGAATCATTTTAGCATCCCTTATGCTAATCAAACAATAAACATCTAATGTCTGATATTAGGAGTAATAATGAGATACTTTTTTCTTCTTATTGCTCTGCATTTTTATTGGCATATATTTATTGTGTGCTTAATTTGCACAGTATTCATTTAAACTGTTAGTCTCTTGTTTAAACAAACAACAAAATTCAGACTCTATGATCTCCAACAAAGAAAAGTACTGTGTACTTAATAGTCTTTTAGTTTCTCTACAGTCATATTTACAAAACACTTGTAATTAGGTCAGGTAATATTGGTTTTCCATGTAAAATGGTGATATAAAATTGCCTTCAAAATTAAGCTTATTTCAGTGGTGGAAAAAAGTAAGTTTTTGAGAGAAATAGTACATGAAATACAGAGTTAGCAAGGGACTATGGCAAGAACCTGGACACTGACATGCAATAAACTGAAGTCTGGGAAACACTAATGTGCCATTTCAAACTATGAAGTCCTAGAAGGCAAGAAGCAAGATTTACTGCTCCCCAGAACCTTATTCCATACCTGCAATACAGAAACTCCATAAATACCAAACTTAACAGAAAATAATCCTAACCAAAAACTGATCTCGAGCCCTGGTTCTTCCTAGCTAAAAAGCCAACAGACCATTAGATCTCTGCACGCAGACAGGAGTAAGACAAACCTGGAGACACACAGAAGACACAGTCAAGGAGAGATCAAACCGTGAGAAGCTGTTTATGTGTAAACAGACGCATGTTCTGTGGAGGTGCACCTGTGAATGCCAGTACATGCGTGTTGTACGTGTGGGAGCAGGAGGTCAACCTTGGCACTCTTCCTCCAGTCTGTTTTTCAGACATAGTCTCTCTCTGCCTTGAGCCCCAGGGATCCTCCTGTCTCCTCCCGAGTTCTGGGATTTACTAGGGCACGCCATCACACTAGGGCTTCTTCCTGTGGATCAAGCCCAGGTCTTCATGCTTGCATGGTGAACCATCTCCCTAGCCCAGTAGAAGCTCCGTGAGTAAAACAATAGAAGAAGCATATGTCTGCACATTTTGCAGTGGAAAACAAGTTAAGAATAAATAACACCAAAAATTCCAAAACAAAGCAGCAAAAATCAAAGCACCCCAAACTCCACAACTTCATTTACTGTAAGCCCATAAATAATACTTTCCAAAGAATTAAAACCCATCAGAAAGAAAGATCCTGTGACCGAGCCTGAGAGGAAACTGGCTTGTTGCTCTTGCAGAAGACCCGGGTTCAGTTCCCAGCGCCTATGGTGACTCACAGCTGTCTGCAATTTCAGTTTAAGGGGATTCAATCTCTTTTTGCCTATAGATACCGATATGCACGTGGTGCACAGGCATACATGCAAGCAAACCAACTCATACACACAAAATAAACAAACGAACAAATATATATATATAGATAGATGAAAAGATTAAATGAATAAGTTACATGTTCTCAAAACACTCACTATGAATACAAGGTACTCAAAAAGTTTATTTCAAAAGACAGACCCCAAACATGCATGCCCCCATGACTCTCAGCTCAGGCAAGAAGAACAGCAGTGCCAGAGTCTCCCGACATTACCCAGCATGAAATAGCAGTCTCCCTGGTGAAGAGGTATTGCCAAGCCCGGTGTCTCGATATCCCACGAGATCTTGAAAGCAACATGCCAAGTATCGGGATCTCTGCCCTCGAAGCTGGACTCGTCCTCACTTTCATCCTCAGAGCCTGTGGAGACAGGGGAAGTGGTCAGAAAAGGGACATTACCTTAGAAATTACTGATCTCTTAATAAAATATGGATGTTAGGTAAAGTACATCCTTTTGTGTCATAATTTCTAAAAAAAATTTAAGGATATTCTTAGCATGAATTTACCTTTTCTACCAAAAAACCATTAAATATAATAATGAGGAAATAACCAGAGATTAAGAGGAGAATAAAAGATTATTTTGTTCAGTTCAAAGCAAATAATTAGAAAAGCTCAATTAAGGGGATTTCAAGAACATATTAATTGCCACAACAATCCAGAGGAAAGGGAAAGCTAAAAAATACCATACAATGTGGAGAGGGAACTATGAAAGGATCCTCTCTCAGAGCAACTGGCTCAAAGAGTTTCAAAAAACTCCATACTAAATATATTTAAGGAACATGTAAGGTCATTTTAGTAAGCTTCCATACTGCTTAAGAGTATAGAAAAAGACATTTCCGGATTCATCCTATATTATTATACGTAAAATAATATGTATCAAAATACAAAAGAAAACAAGCTTGAATAGAAACCAATCTCACATCAAATAATCAATGTCAAATTTCTTACTATAAGAAAATAGACTCTAGGTCCAACATAATATTAAAAGAACATTCTATGACCTGGAAAAAATTATTTTAGGAATATAACTACAGCTCTAAAAAAGAACTTAAGGGTTTTTTAAATATTTCTTATGGTTTATTTAACTTTATTTTATGTATATTGGTGTGAAGGTGTCAGATCTCCCGGAACTGGATTTTCTGACAGTTGTGAGCTGCCATGTGGGTGCTGGGAATTGAACCTGGGTCCTCTGGAAGAGCAGTCAGTGCTCTTAACCGCTGAGCCATCTCTCCAGCCCCAAGAACTTAAGATTTAAAATTCATCATATTTGGGAGAGAAAGAGAGAGAGAGAGAGAGAGAGAGAGAGAGAGAGAGAGAGAGAGAGAGATCACTTTAGTGACACAAAAACTAAACAACTAAGTACATTATCTTTTCATGGAACCTAAATATAATGGGACTAAAAGCTACTTTCTCAACATGATATCGTACAGACCTGACTCAGCCTCAACAACAGTAGAACTATACCCAAATCTAAGAGATAGAGAAGGGTGCTGTGGTGGGCTCATATATTTGATGCTTGGTCCCCAGCTGGTGAAACTGAGAAGAATTGGGAGATGTGAACGTCACTGGTGGTTTCTCTCATTCTCTTTCTCTCTGCGTCATGTTTGTGGACCGTGGATCAGATGTGAGCTCTCAGCTTCTGCTCCAGCGCTATGCCTGCTGACCGGCTGCCATGCTCCCACCATGATGGTCGTAAACTCTAACCCTCTGGAGCTGTGGGCCCCCAAATTAAATGCTTTCTCTTATAAGTTGCCTGGATCATGATCTCTTTATGCAAATAGAAAAGTAAGTAATACGGAGGCTTAGCAACACAAACATCTATCACTATTCTGATGGGAACCACTAACACAATGGTATCTAGTAAGAGCAGCCCTAAGCTCCTGCTTTACAAGCACAGAACTGGCTCAGTTCCCCAGAACTCACACAAAAACACCCAATGTGGTGATGCATGCTTGTCATCCCAGTGCTGAGGAAGTGGAGACTCGTGGTCCCTATGACTCCGGTGCTAGTCAGTAAGTTCAACTGGGGAATTCTAGGTCAATGAGAGACCCTATCTCAAAGGAGGCGAACAATGTTCCTAAGGAACCCAAGGTTTGACTCCAACCTCCTAATGCACACACAGGCACACACAGTGCAATAAAACATAATTAAAATGTCAACTTTCCCTTAATTCATCTATAAACTTGAAGTAATTAAAAGGAAGATAAAGTAATAAAAATAAACAAAATTAACATTTAGGTGAGCGGCATAATTAACCCTTTCTATTCCAGCACAAGTGTCGAGCCTAGAAAGTATGTTTTTCATACATACATAAACCCATAAAGTTTATTTTATAAATCAGTTACAATAAGAAATTAATAATAATAACAAAATAGAGCAATTACAAAAAAATAGGCTAATAAAAGCTATCTGAATATACTATTTCTTTTTGATAATTTATTAATATTTATTTTATGTACATAGGTGGTTTGCCTGCAGGTATGTCTACATGAGGGCATTGGATCCCCTGGAACAGGAGCTACAGACAGTTGTGAGCTCCCATGTGGGTGCTGGGAACTGAACCCAGGTCCTCTGGAAGAGCAGCCAGTGCTCTTAATCACTGAGCCATCTCTCTAGCCTCTACTCTCTGTTTCTATGACTATTTGTCTCTAACCCAAAATCTTTTCACTGAAAACAAACACTTCATGGCTAGTCTTTAACATCTACAGATCACCAGCATTAAATGCTTAAGATTTGGGGCTATTGTCAAGAATAATAACATTTATCCAAACATCAGCACCTGCATTATAGCCACAGCGGATCTGATAACTGCAAGTTACCAAACCACTGATGGCATTAGTGTGCATGGCTTGGAGACACTGGAGTGACTCAGTGTCTCATCCTGGGCCGACATAACAGATGGCCAGTTTCATCAGGCTTCTCAAAAGGACGCACGCACAGTCAAAGTCACTAATTGTTTATTTCTAACTTTTCATTTAATAGTTTCAAACAAAAGTTCACCAAAGACAGATAAAACTCCAGAAATTTCAAACTACAGATGATGAGAAACCACTGCAGAAAGGGAAGTATAAACAAACCAGAATAGCCGAGGGATACTTGTCTTTCCTATACATCAACAGCTAGATCAATGGGCAAATGTTACCGAGAGAGTGAAGATAAAGAGGGAACAAGACCTGGGAATGAAAGCCATCCCTGAGACACACAAAGAAAAGCTCAGAGAGAACAGTGGAAGATTTTCAACCAGTCACATAAAAGAATGTAAAGTAGACTTAGCAGAACTATTTTACCACCTGCCAAGTCAGAAGAGACTGCTATTTCCTCACTTTGTTTCATTTGGAGACAGGGTTTCTCTGTGCAGTCCTGGCTGTCCTGGAACTCACTCTGTAGACCAGGCTGGCCTTGAACTCAGAGATCCGTCTGCCTCTGCCTCCTGAGTGCTGGGATTAAAGGCTTTAAAAGATCCAGTGTTGGTAAGGGTGTGGCAACCTGGCTCACCCATACTCTCTGTGTAGGACAATCTGGCAATACATGTTAAAACTGAATGCATAGAGCCTTTGATCCTTGAAAGAATTCTACTTTTAGGCATGCATACTACTGT
Source organism: Ondatra zibethicus (assembly GCA_004026605.1). Taxonomy (NCBI): domain Eukaryota; kingdom Metazoa; phylum Chordata; class Mammalia; order Rodentia; family Cricetidae; genus Ondatra; species Ondatra zibethicus. The sequence continues at coordinate 126,780 of PVIU01001646.1, forward strand.
TCCTACTCGGTGAGGGTGACAGTGATGACTGAGCAGGCACTGGAGTTTCAGTTCCAACTTTAAAATTTAAAGACTGTAAATAACTTCAGTATCCACTAGCAGGTTACTCCTTGAAGAAATTAAAACATGTCCAGACAATATGTCATGTGACCATCACATGACTGAATAGTATTACTGAATACAGAACCACATCATATACTGTCAAGAGAAAATGGATTGGATAGAATTTGTACAAAGAGGCAGGGATACCTCTGGAAAAACAATCAAGATTCGTTTTCCTGGAGTGGAAGAGACAGAAAGAAGCCAAAGATGCACACTATCTCCCACGTTCACTAAGTCTTGCTGGGGATGGCCCTACACATAACTTTTCAAGTTCATTTAGGAAATATTAATTGAGCACTTGCTATATCCTTAGAATGGTGTCAAGCACTTGCCGTATCTCTGACCGAAATAATGAACCCAGTCTGGGTAGAGGATTCCTTCTACTGGCGTGTTAGCGATTGGCACTGGTAACTGGTAAGACAGCATTTCAAATTTCAAGCCATTACACTTTAAACTGCTGGACTGTACTCTGGGCCTCAAGGGCAAGGTCTGAGTTTTCACTTCAGAGCTCTGGTGACTGGGGGACAGAGGCCAACGATGAGCACTTTCACTGAGTTGCTTTCGGTTCCCACTACTCAGTCCTGTGTTAGGTGGCAAGGAAAGAAAATATTAATTTAAAAGGAAAGAAAACCCCTCAAACATCTGTTTGTTTGTGCTTACTTGTTTTTAAAAGAACAAAAGGAACTGGAGAGATGGCTCAGAGGATAGGAGAGTTTGCTGCTCTTTCAGAGAAACCAAGTTTAGTTCCCAGCACCCACATACTGGCTCACAACTGCCCATTACAACAGTTCCAGGGATCCAATGCCATCTTCTGGCCTCCACAGGCTCCTTCATGCAACATATGTGATGCAAATAAACTCGCACAGGTAAACACACATATACATAACTAACACAAGTTTTAAAAATAAATTTTAAATAACAAAAGTAGTATAACATTACTGCTAAGTAGAACAGACACTAAAGACGTTTAGATAAGTTTCAAGGACTCTAAAGTTCAAAACAGAATTCCTGCAGAAAAATGGGACTGGAAAGTTAGTGTTTAGACTGAAGACAAAATGATGCTAAGCTGCATGTCATGAAGATGGACAGCAAAGCGCACATCACCAGTTCTGTGATGTACACACCACCTACCATTCCCAAACTGCCCAGATCCCAGGCACTGCATGCCTATATCGACTCCCTACATTCCGAACATCTTCCAGAGCAACCGTGTATGAGTTCAAAGCAGAAAAAGGAAGGGAAAGAGAAAGAAGTAGAGAGGGACAGAGGGAAAAGAACTAACTGCCGTCATGACTATTCATTCACATTACTTGGTACTAAGTATAATGAAAAAGAACAGGTCAAAAAGTCAAGTTTTGGTCTCTGCAAAGAAGAATGCTAGTAAAGGACCCTCACGGCCAGTTCTCTGAATCTGAAGCTGAAGATAGGATATTGCCATGTTGGCAGACTCTTAGTCTTCTTTATCCTTGTTCTTCGTCCTAATATATGCCCCTGCCCCATAGAGAGGGTCTCATTATTGTAGCCCAGGCTTGATTCAAAGTCACAGCAATCCTCCTGCCTCTGTCTCCCAAGTGCTGTGAACACAGACAGGTACCAGCATGCCCAGATGCAGTACATTTTTGTGGGTACCTTTTAGTTAAGAGGAATTCATTTCTTTAAGAATACCATCATGTGAATGCAAGCTGGTACAACCCCTATGGATGTCAGTGTGGTGATTTCTCAGAAAATTAGGAAACAACCTTCCTCAAGACCCAGTAATACCACTTTTGGGCATATACCCAAAAGATGCTCAATTGTGCCACAAGGACATGTGCTCAACTATGTTCATAGCAGCTTTATTTGTCATAGCCAGAAACTGGAAACAACCTAAATGCCCCTCGATCGAAGAATGGATAAAAAAAAATGTGGTACATTTACACAATGGAGTACTACATAGCAGAAAAAAATAACGACAGCCTAAATTTTGCAGGAAAATGAATGGAACTAGAAAGCATTATTTTGAGTGAGGTAACACAGACACAGAAAGACAATTATCACATGTACTCACTCATAGGTGGTTTTTAAACATAAGGCAAAGAAAACCATCTTACAAACCACAATCCCAGAGAATTTAGACAACAATACGGACACTAAGAGAGACCTACATAGATCTAATCTACATGGGAAGTAGAAAGTATAAAAAGACAAGATCTCCTGAATAATTTGGAAGCATGGGGACCTTGGGGGAGGGTTGAGGGAAGGAGGGGAGTGGCAGGGAAGGGAGCAGAGAAAAATTTAAAAAAATTAAAAATTAAAAAATAAATAAATAAAGAGAAAAAAAGCTTAAAAAATGAATACCATCATGTAATAATAAATTCAAAGCCATTTCCTAGGTTAATCCAAAAACCATTTTTAAACATATTTTTTGAAACAGGGACGGTGACTTAAAAGAAAAAGAGCTTTACTATCAGGGGCATGGTACTTTTTAGTTGTGGCTTTTTGAACCTTCCTGGAGGATCTACAGGAAATGGTCACCGCAACAGGAGGGCTGCTGGCAGAACCAGTACAGGCCACTGCTATCAAGTGTCCTGCAGACACTTCTTTTTATGCATAATGCATAGCTACACTTGAAAACACTGGAATTTGCAAAAGGGGAGCTAGTGACCCTGAAAGAACCAAAAGGCAGGCGCTCAGCTTCACCCACACTACACTGCCTTAACAAGTCTAAATCAGTTAGCAACTGATAAATGTACTCAGGGGCTGGGAGATATAGCTCAGGGGTCAAGAGCTGCTCTTCCAGAGGGGCTTGATTCCTAGCACCCACAGGGCAGCTCGCAACTGTCTGTAACCGCAGTTCTAGGGATTTGACTACCTCCCCTGATCTAGGCACACCAGGCAAGCACATGCATACAAGTAGGTGAAACAGAGCCCCTCCCACATAAGACTTTAAAAAAAAACCCTTTGTATTAAAATCCAAATTTCAACTATTCTTGAATTATAAGGGTATCCATCCCTAAGTCAATTACACGTGGCTATATATAAAACACAGCCAGCCCTCTGAAACAAGGCATGACTTCTCTGCTATGTAGAGTTCCCAGGCAGCCACTGTATTTCACTCACTTGTAATGCCTTTCTGGACCCTAGAGCCAAGTCTGTGATCCGTGCTTTATAGCTAGGACAGAGTGAGCCTGACTGCAAATGGGCCTCACGACCTGCTTCCTAACAACAGTTTAACCAGAGCCTACTCATGCTCAGTCCTTACAACACCCACGGCTGTTTCCACACCTCACAGCAAGATGGCCAGGGAACACTAAGACCACAAGACATACCAACCCCAGAATAGCTAGGATTTGACCGTTTACAGAAAGCACTTGCTCTCTTCTATTAATTGCTCATGTTGGTGTTTTGGTGGAGATGTCAGTGGTACATACTGACCAAGTCGAGCCTAAACAAGACCATAATGACATCATATGGCTCACACCTGATGGGAGAATGTAACTAACGACATCGAACATAAAGTGATTAAAGCTCAATCAGTTGATCTCCGGGTCTCTGGCAGAAGAATAATGATGTGAGAAAGCACATGCTCACATATCCCAGGCTGCAAGATGCTTTGTCCAGGTGGCCTTACTGGTAAGAGACATGGCAAACAGCCAGTAGCATGCATGTGCGCAGCATTTAGGGGCTGTGTGCACCGCCAAGTGTAGATGCCCTGGGATGTGGTGATCTACAGGCTAACCGAACCGGTGCCTGCCTTCCCCTTTGATTTTTGTCCTGGCATTCTTCCAGATCTAGAACAAGGCTCTGAACCACAACCAGAGACAGCAAGCACAATCGGGGCTTCCTGATTCACCTCAATAACATAACCCAGCACCCTTGAAATGAGCTCATTAAGGTGATGTTTGGTGGAGGGTTGCTCTCCCTTGGGCTATGGAGGGAAGAAAGAAGCAGAAAGTGTGAAAATTTTATTGCTTATGTGTAGTGTTGCTCACTATCGCAGGGAAACCAACTCGTAATTGCCCATAGCAACTGCCACTGATTACTCGTGCCCCATGCCATTTGAAATAGGCAGGGGCAATGGGTTCCTACTCGCCTTTAAACATCAGTAAAGTTGGAAGGATTTTAAGTGTCTCCATTTGTTTGATACATGCCAAGCTCCTGTAAACCACAACGTTAAAAAGGTAAAAAGACAACAAAATTCAGAAGAATAGAAATTTAAAGGTCAAGGTTCAAGTATCCAAAAGTTCCAAATAACTCACCAGTTTGATTTGGTTTTGCTTTTTTGTTTTGTTTTGTTTTTGTTTTTTACCCTAAGTGGTTTTGGATAAAAATGACTCCATTTAATGATAAATGAGGACAAACGGGGCTGGAGAGATGGCTCAGAGGTTAAGAGCACTGACTGCTCTTCCAGAGGTCCTGAGTTCAATTCCCAGCAACCACATGGTGGCTCACAGCCATCTATAATGAGATCTGGTGCCCTCTTCTGGCATGCAAGCATACATAGAAGAAATGTTGTATATATAATAAATAAATAAATCTTTAAAAAAAGAGAAAAAAAAGAAATAAAGGCCCAGCAATGATCTTAAATTTAAAAAAAAATGAGGACAAACATTTTGTTTACATTTTAAAGCTATTCGCAACAATACTATTAGACAGGAAACAAAGCCAGAAACATCAGTGTGATGGCAGAGATTAAACTACTAACCAAAATATATCAGAAAGCTTTCATAATTAACATACACATTAATACTGTATGCCAAAAATTTCCTTTATATGCAAGTCTAGAGTCATCATTATTACAAACTGAAAGTAAGGCCTATTTCTTAGCTCTTCAGTCAACAGCTAAGATTTCATACTTCTACTGTGTGATATCTTTGACAACTGTCTTGAACTCAATCAACCTGGATGTTCTGTGTAGTTCAAGTCAGGCTGTTTAGGAGAGAGAAGTCCTTGAAACTGAACCTGGCCTTGTGTATGCTAGGCAAGTGTTCTACCATAGAGATGCACCATCAGCCCAATGCCACGGTCATAAGGCAAAAGAAACTATAAGTTAAAGATGGCAGCTGGTGGATGGAGACTAATGACATCTAGTCCTGACCTATGACACTGCAGGGGTCTGGGATGTGACAGAAAAGAAAACCAAAGGTGAGAGTTGGGAAGAATCTGCCCCAGCCCCTGTCCCCTGCCTCCGCATACACCCAAGGAGGAAAACAGTATGGCTGGGTGAGCACACACTCGATTCTGGGCTGCAAGGGTCACATCAACAACAAGGACTGCTAAGAGTTGGAGCTATAAATGTCAGTAAAGTCACAGAGGGTTTGGTGCAGCACCCCTGGAATCTTCCATGGAAGCACTGACAAGACACTGATGCCTTCCTCGACATTTGGCTCTGGTTTTCAGAATGACGCCCATGGTCAAGCCTCTGTGTGTAGTCTTGGTGTTCATTTTCCAGACAGCATCTCAGAGGAATAGCAAATAGGTAAATCTGCACTACAGAGCTTTCAGACAACGTCACAGAAGGACCATACTCTAAGAGAAGAAGGTGAGCCAACCCACAAGTTTTACAACCTGAAATAGCCTTCTGTGAGTCCTTTCTCAGACAGTGAGCAAAAAAGAGTAGGCTGAAGAAATGAAGGATTCTGAAAAATCTGGATGGGGGAAGCCTAATCAGTCCCAGTTCATAACAGATAAGAGGTTCTCCTTTACTTGGAACAAATAATTCAGGACAAATGAAGTCCCTTGGCAGATATAAATTATAAAATTAATTATAAGTTTTCTGGGATTTCAGGCAAAATACAGAAATTATCTACAGGAAAATCTGAAACCCTTCAACATGATGCCTAGTTTTGTCGGCTTTCGGATTAAGTATTTGGGGAGAAAAAGTTTAAGACAAAAATACTCACATGCATAGGAAAACCTCGTTAGACTGCATTTCATGGACTTGTGGGGAGCACGGGAAAAACTGCTTTGGAGGCCCTTTGGCTAAAGCTTCAAAATTACATTACTTGGGTAAAACAGGAAACAAAGGAAGGCAACAGCCGACAATACAGTCTCCAAACCCTGAACCACCTTAGCGGCACACAGAGACTAAGAATATTTCTAAGAAACTGTTGTTATAACATAGAAGACCAGAACTTGGGCAAGCCAAAGGCATCAGTTGTCCATCCAAAACACAAAGATTTATCTAGGTTCAAAGACACACAAAGGACATCTACAAAGGCGGGGGTGGGGGCGGTGCTGAGAAACCATGAGCTCAAAAAGAGCCAGGAAGGGAAGGGCTGATCACAGCCCTGATACTGTGAGCTCCTGGCCTTAGTTCTACTTTGTACATTAAGCAGTTGAGGAAACCTATGAGCAAACTACTATCAAAGAAAGGTCAAGGCACAGACTATGCCTCTAAGGAGCTGATTCATTTTCAAACAAGCAGAGAACTCATCTAGACTTTTCAAGTCAGGAAGTGCTTACTAGAGAAAGGGAGCATTGCTGGATGCACATGGGTGATAGGCAGACGGACCGGTATATTTTGACTTAAGAGCAACTCATCAAGCTGTGTATTTCTGACATTTATGACAATCTTTTTTCTAAACTGGTAAGTTGGAAGTTAAGAAAGTCTCAGAGAGTAGATGAATAAATTACTCAGAACTATTGAAAGTAAGGAAACCAAAGCCTCAACAACTTTCATATAGATTTTAGAAAAGAGAAAACTAGAGAGAAAGAAATAAATGACTAGCAAAATTAATTCAATAAAATGTTCAAAATTAAAAAACACATGCTTCTGGGTTGAAAGGTCTATAAAACAGAAATATGATAGCTTAAAAAAAATCACTGTGGTACCAGCAAAAAGGTGAAATAAATGAATGAAAAAGCCCAAAGTATCAGTATGAATAGAAAATAAGATATATTGGTGCTGTATTCTAACAATACTATGGAAAAATTACTTTCTCCCATGATTTCTGGACCCAACATAAATACACAATTCACGGTAGAATAAAAAATAATCCTAAAATCTTCAAAGTAAAAACTTTATATCCTGAACCACAGAGAAGTTTCATTTACAATTAAGACTGACAACCTGAGTTTAATCACAGGCTCCCTAGGATGAAAGGAAAGAACTGACTCCTGGAAGATGTCCTCTGACCTACACACACACACACACACACACACACACACACACACACACACACACCCACACCCACACACACACACACACACACACACACACACACACACACACACACACACACACACACACACACACACACACACACACACACACACACTGAAGTCGAATAGCACTCAGGGATAATGAGAAATGGAATTCTGAATCATACTCTAACAGTTAGTCAGTAAGTGTGTTCAATAAAATAAGTCAGACACAAAAGGACAAATGCATGATTTCACTTACACAAGATACCAAGAGTAGTTCACTCTGTTAGATTTTGGGGTGCAGAGTAAGCAGACAAAAGGCAGGGAAGAGACCAGAGTCTGACCTCAACAGATGAGACTGTGTTCATTAGCACACACAGCAAGGGGCAGCTTCTCCTTCCCAGAGAATGGAGGGGTCTGCAAGGGGAAAAAATCTAACTGGGACTTTCTATGAGGGTTGAGAATGAGAAATTGATGCAGCTGTCAGGGACTAGGTGCAGGTCTGTGGTCTCTCAAGTCAGTCTCGCAAACATTCCTCTTTGTGGCTGACTGACACAGCTGAACAGCCCATAGACATTTGTTTTAATAATGGAGGCACTCTATCAAAGCCCAAAAAGACAGAGAGTAGAACATTGGTTACTAGGGGATGAGGAAAGAGAGAGTAGGGAGCTAGTATGGAATGATGAAAACATTCTGGAAATGGACAGTGGTGACCCACAAAAAGATGGACAAGTTTAATGCCCCTGACTGAATGGTACGCTTAAAATAATTATGTAACAACTTAGCATGCATACAATTGTGCCATAACAGAAAAGATAGTAAAATAATGTTGGGGAATATTATTTCAAGGTGTGTAACTTTTGTTTATGCTACATTTGTTTAACTCTGTGAAGCTGTGATTCTTTGCCTGTCTAAAACACCTGATAGTCTAATAAAGAGCTAAACAGCCAATAGTGAGGCAGGAGCAAGGTGGGGCTGACGGGCAGAGAGGATAAATAGAAGGAAAACCATGGAAGAGAATGAGCAGCAAGAGAATAAGGGGAGGAGAATGTCAGGGGCAGCCACCCAGCCAGTCACCCAGCCACCCAGCCAGCCACCCAGCCAGTCACCCAGCCAGTCACAGAGTAAGAAGGAATGTAAGATATACAGAAGTAAGAAAGGGGTGCCCATCAAAACCCCAGCAAAATTCTTCAAAGACCTCGAAAGAATGGTACTCAACCTCATTTGGAAAAGCAAAAAACCCAGGCTAGCCAATACACTCCTGGGCAACAAAAGAACTTCTGGAGGCATCACAATCCCTGACTTCAAACTATACTACAGAGCTACAGTACTGAAAACAGCCTGGTACTGGCATAAGAACAGACAGGAGGACCAGTGGAACAGAATAGAAGACCCGGATATCAATCCACACATCTTCGAACACCTGATATTTGATAAAGAAGCAAAAAATATCAAATGGAAAAAAGAAAGCATATTCAACAAGTGGTGCTGGCATAACTGTATATCAACATGTAGAAAAATGAAAGTAGACCCCTATCTATCACCATGTACAAAACTCAAATCCAAATGGATCCCTCAATACAAACCCACCCACACTGAACCTTACAGAAGAGAAAGTGGGAAGTACACTTGAACGCATTGGCACAGGGAACCACTTCCTAAATAGAACCCCAGCAGCACAGACACTGAGAGAAACAATAAATGGGACCTCATGAAACTGAAAAGCTTCTGTAAAGCAAAGGACACGGTCAACAAGATAAAACGACAGCCTACAGAATGGGAAAAGATCTTCACTAACCCCACATCAGACAGAGGTCTGATCTCCAAAATATACAAAGAACTCAAGAAATTGGACACCAAAAGATCATGTAATCCAATAAAAAAAAAATGGAGTACTGACCTACACAGAGAACTCTCAACAGAGGAATCTAAAATGGCTGAAAGACACTTAAGGAAATGTTCAACATCCTTAGTCATAAGAGAAATGCAAATC